>JAWWMO010000078.1:3366706-3410807 GCA_035047845.1 Dendrocincla fuliginosa | reverse complement strand
ACCTTGGGGAGGCTGGTCTGCCCACACGTGGCTCAGCTGCCCCAGCAGAAGGCAGATCCACACAGCGTATCCACAGGCTATCCCAAGGATGTGCAGTCAGCCCTCACCCCAGCTTGCTCCAAGCCCCGTCACCATAAAGCCAGAAGAGCAGCAGGGACCCTGCCAGCATCACCACTGCCCCAGTGCCACTCCAGTGCCATCCCAGTGCTGCCCCAGTGCCATCCCAGTGCCGCCCCAGTGCCCTGGCCCCTCCAAGCCCCAGCACAACCACGTGCTGACCTTGAACGTGTGTTTCCTGCTGATGTTGTCCGAGGGCTGCACGGCTGCCACGCGGAAGCTGAGGAGGGGGATGCTGCCCAGGATGTTCTCCTCCTTCTCGTCTGGAGGGGGCGAGTACTGGGGTTACACACATGGAGGGGCTGGGAGCAGAGACCCCCCATCCCATTGCTCCTTCCCGGCAGGGCACACAGGCAGCCCACCTGTGGGAGTCCACTGGGCAGCCCACCTGTGGGAGTCCACTGGGCAGCCCACCTGTGGGAATCCACTGCCTGCCTGTTGCTCCCGCAGCTCTGCCTGGCTCACAAACAGCCTCCTCAATTATTGATGCCCGCCCAGGGCTGAGCCCAGGAGCTGCCAGGGAGGCGGGGAAAGCTCTGCTTTAACTCCTTGGGTCCCTGGTGCACCCAACACCCACACAAAGTGGTGCTGGAACCCCGAGACAGCTTTGCCCACCCTGGCACACCCTCCTCTGAGCATGGAAACAGCCTGGGATCGCACGGAGGCACCCAGCTGGTGGGCACTGGGCCATGCTGGGGGTGATCACACAAGTTCTGGGGGCATTGGGACTAGGGTAAGTGGTTGTACCTTTGTAGTAGAAGAGGCATCGATCCACCAGCACGAACCAGCGCTTGTTCCACTGCTTCACCCCCGAGCTGGCCTGTGAGAGAGGGGCAGTGAGAGCAGCACCCAGGGGGACGGGTGGTCCTGGGGGTCTGCAGGGCTGGGAAGGGGGTGACACCCGCGGGGGGCGGCACCCAGAACAGTGGGGGTGTAGGTACCTGTTTGTAGAGCCACCCGCTCTTGGTGACGGCGGCGTTGGGGTTCCTCTTCATGGAGTTGGAGCGCTTCCCGAAGGCGATGCCCTTCCGGGAGGGGCGCGAGCCCTGCAGAGGGGGAGAGGAGCTGCTCAGTCCCCGTGGGGGTCCCTGGCACCCCGTCTCTGCTCCCCCCTGTCGTGCCCCATGGCGCCAGGCACCCACCCGGCCTCCGGGGCGCTCCGGGGGTCCCTCCGACACCATGGTGTGGTTGGGGGGCTCGCTGGGGACGGTGGCCGGCCGCTTGCTGCCCGCTTTGCTTGACATGTCCGAGGTCGGTCTGCGGCACAGGAGAGCTGGGTCAGCACATCTGTGTCTCTCCATCCCACTGGAGTTGACCCCCACCATTCCCAGCCCCCCCTGCCCCAGCCCACCCCGGCCCCCCATCACAAGCCGCTCCCAGGTGCGGAAATGGAGAGACTTGGGAGCCAACTTACTTTTGCAAGTCAAGTCTTGAGCTGTCCTCGGGGACCTGTCCCGTCACTGGGTGCAGGAACGTGTTCCGCCTTTCATTGTGGCTGCAGAGACAGCAGTGGGGTGGTGTTAGAGAGTCCCCATGTCCCCCATGGAGTCCCTGCACCTTTGGGACCACGTTTGCTGCTCTGACACAGCACTGTGTTGTCCCACACTGGAGCTGGGGCTGGAAGCCACTGCTCTGCCCAGAATTCTGCTAACCCCATGTTTTGGATCATTCATGGAATCACAGAATCACAGAATTATGAAGGTTGGAAAGCTCTCCAAGATCAGCAAGTCTGACCACTAAACCTGCATCACTGCATTCACCAAGTGCAATATCCAGATGGGTCACCCTGGAAGGGAAGTCTGATTCTCCCCAGCTCCTCCCTCCTGTCTGGGGGTTGCAGAGAGTGAGAAGGTCCCCCTGAAATTCCTTTTCTCCAGTCTGAGCCCCCACAGCTCCCTCAGCCACTCCTGGTGCTCCAGACCCTTCCCCAGCTCTGTTTCACAAAGATTTCATGGGCATTTCCCAGAGAGCTCTCAGCTCGCTGGGAGCCAAAACAAGGGCTGTGGTGGCCAATCCCCCATTCCTTCTGCTGCCACATCCCAGGTGTCACCACTGACCCCACTCAGGAGTCGCTGCAGCAGCAGCAGCAACAGCAATGGCCCATCCTGTGCTGTGCCTGCAGCGACATCCCCAATGTCACATCCTCTCCTTGCTGCTTTAGAGCCATTTGCCAAAGCACCTTGAGGCTTTGAGCAGAGTCACCTGGCCATGGAAGGCTGTGCACTGCCCAGACCCCACATACCAGCCCAGGGCCCCCCAGGCCCCCAAACACCAGCACAGGACCCCCAGCACAAGCTGTTGCTGGTTTGGTGATGCTGGGTACAGCTAAAGGTGGCTGTGCCAGCAGTGCAGGGAGCCCTGGCAATCCCAGAAGGGAGACAGGGCTCCTGCCAGGCTCAGGTGGCACCTTGTGCCATGTCCATGCCCATCCCACACAGCTGGTATTGTTGGGTACCCCAGCACTTTGCTGCTCACCCGGGGAACCCCCTCCCACGCTGCTATCCAGGGTCCTCAGTAGCTGTGCCAGGAGCAAAGGATGAGGTTTTACCCACAGGTTCAGGGCTCCAGGGAAGTTTGAATTGGATCCCATTCCCATGAAATCCCTCCTTCCCAAAGCTGCCGGGCACCAGGACACAGGTACCCCCCCTCCCCAGCAGCCCAGCACGGCACCAAACTCCTGCATGTCAGCAAAACAGGGGAAGTTTGAGCAAGAAAACGCAGCTGCCAAGACCATCCCATCCAGAGCTTCACCCCAACCTGGGCTCCTGCCAGGCTCTGAAGACATTAACCACTTAGTACCCAAAAAAGCACTGCTGAGCTGCTCCTCCTTGCAGGTCTCATCCTGTGCCCTGCCACAGATCTGATCCCCTCTGCCAGCACTCCCCACACTCGGGGGCACCTTAAAAACCTGGAGAATGTGTGTGCACCCCCCAACGAGGAAGGGTCACTGCCCAGAACCCCCTCATTGCCCAGCCTCTCTGTGCCAGGATGGACACGAGTTATCCTGCCCAGCCCACACTCCGGCAGCAGCCGAGGGGGTTCTGCCCCTGGGGCTCGAGCTGCTCCCAGACCCTTTTTCCCCAGCAGTGACTTTGGAGAGGTTCAAGTCACGGGTACTGGGGCAGGTCCCAGGCCCCCCCATGATGCTGACACATGGGGAGGGCGCAAATGTCAAGAGAGCAGCACAACAAAAGCGCCAGATGTGGGAAGTGGGTGCTGCCAGGACCCACCAATGTGCCTGAACCCCAGCCGGGGGGTGTCCCCATCCCTGCTCCGCAGCAGGTCTCTCTTCCCGCAGGCTGGACTCTCCCTTCGCCGCCGCCAAGCCCAGGACACCCACCCTTTGCGGCCCCCGTGGCTTCTCCTGCCACCCACCCCAGTGCCTCCCCCCACCCCAAGTCTGCCCCCACCCTCTGACACGGCAAGACCCCAAAACCAGCCAACAGAACCTCCTTAAACCACCGTCCGGCCGCAGCTCCCTGGGCTGACCCCGCTCCAGAAACTCCCTGGTTCCCATCGCCTCCCAAGCACTGCAATGCAGCAGCCACTGCCCGGGCTGAGGGTCCCGCACCGCCGCCTGCCCGCGGTCCCCCCGGGTCCCCCCCAGCCCACCCCGAGCTCCTACCTCACCCGCCGGTCCGCCCGAAACTTCAGCATCGTGCCAGGGGCTCAGCGCCAGCTCCCGGCTCCCGGCATGGCCACGGCGGGCACGGCCAGCCACGGGTGCCACCAGGCTGCGGGGCGATGGCACCTGCCAGGGGGACAGCCCCGCCTGGGCACAGGGATGCGGGAGGCGGGCGAAGGCTCTGCGTGTCCTCTCCCAGTTGTCCCAGTGCCCCGCGCCCTGCGCCGGTGGCATTGGCGTCTCCCGGTGGTGGCGGCGGAGCTCCGGTGGCTCCGGTGGCGCCGGGGCTGGGCAGCCCCGGTGTGCGGCAGGCGGAGGGCAGGCGACAGCGGGGACAGACAGCTCGCGTCCCCGCGCAGAGGAGAAGCGAAGGGCAGCGCGGCACCGCCGCCTCCCCCAGCCCAGGTGCGGAGCCGGGGAGCGGCTGGAGGCAGGCGGAGGGCGAGAGGGGCAGGTCGGGGGGCCGAGGGGACTGGTGGGGGGCTATAGGGGGCTGGCAGACCCCTGCCCGCCCTGGCAGGGCAGCGGAGCAGAGGGGCTGCTGTCTGGGAAGGGAGGGCGAGGCGGCGAGGGAGCAGCCGCGCTGAGATGAGCTCTGTCGCTGCCCTGGATTCACTGGCTGCATCCCTCCCCCCTGCTTCTGTCCCCAAATCATCCCTGTGTCCCCCCCCTTCCCTGGCTATTCCTTCCCCAGGTCACGCCGAGAGAAAATCCCCGCGAGCAGGATGGGCACAAGCACCGACCAGCCCCGCAATGGGGAGCACAGACCCTGCAAGGCATCAGCACCCCCAAATTCTGGAGAGCCCTTCACAGCCCAGCAGGTTCAGAGTGGGGAGCAGCAGGATTCGGGGTGACCTACACTCTGCCTGGACTTTGGGAAGCGAATCCGAATCCATCAGGGCTGGTGTAATCCTTGGGAGGGAGGGAAGGAGGGAGGGAGGGAGGCAGCTCTGGCATTTCAAAGAAACCTCCAAAGAAGGAAGCGGAGCACGGGAAGGCGCCCGGGCTTCCATCCTGCTCCCCCAGCACCCCGGGACCACCGCAGGACACTGCCCACCCTGCCTCTCCAGCCATCACATCATCCACCTGTTCCTCCCAAAAACCAGTGGCCTGAATTACACGCCACTGGGGCGAGCTCAGCACCAGTGCCTGGCTCAGCACCAGTGCCTGGCTCAGAGATGCCCCCGCTGCCCCTCAGCTGGCACCAGTGGCCCTGGCTGGGAGGGCGGTGAGGAGCAGCCAGGGACAGGAACCACGTCCCCAGCATGTGCCAGTGCTGCTGCATCACTGCTCCCAAACCAACTAAATCCACCTTTTTTAGGGCACCTCGGGCATGGAGTTGCCATGCGGTGCCATCGCTGCTCTTCTTGCTGGCACAGGGCACAACACATCCACGGAGAAACCACCACCACAATGCCCAAGGGCAGCATCAGCCTTGTGCCAGTGACCACACTGCTGGAAAAACCCCAGTGCTGGTTGTCCCCGTGTCCCCTCATCCCTGCATTCCCATGTCCCCTGACACAGTGACTCACTCGCTCCTCCATCACCACCTCCTGCCACAGCCAAGGATCTGGGGTCAAGGTCCTCCAACAGCCACGGGGACGTGCCAGCTCCCCAGTGTGACAAAGCCAATGCTCACCTGGTGGCGTGGCCACCGCAGTGGAAAGGGACGTGCCAGGTGAGGTGTGGCCCCTTTCGGGGATGGCGATCGCAGGGGTCAGTGGGGCAGGAGCAGGAAAGGAGCCACAGCACCCACCTGTGGCTGCTCTGGAGGCTCTGTGCCCCCCAGTGGTGGGGTTTCACCCTCTGTCACCCCAGTTCAGTGTCACAGGGGGGCTGTGCCGGGCTCAGGAGCCTTTAAGCCGGGTTCAGCTCTGGTTTTCCAGGGTGGAGCAGGCGCGGTGCTCCCGGCACCAGCTGGGCTATTTCACAGTCATTAGTGGGCAGGGACACGGCAACCCCATGGCCGATGGACTGGACACGCTTTAGGGCTCCAAAAAACAGCCTGGGGTGGGGTGGGGGGGCACTCCCAGACCTCCCAAGGGAGCCAAGGGGGAGAAGAGCTTGTGCTCTCCCTCAGGGTAAACAACAAAGAAAACTCCTCTAAACCTCCTCTTGCTTTTCCATAAAGATGTGGAGCAAGAAAAAGGAATAAATGCAACAACTGAGGAACAAAACTCACTCCACACTGCTGTTCTTCCCCTTCCCCAAAGCTAGAGTTTGTTGGGAGCAGAAGGACAGCCCCCCTGGCTTCCCTCACCATCCCACAGCCCATCAAGGTCACGGCTTTCCAGATCTTCAAACCATAAGCAATGTCTGGGGCAGGTCCCCAAGGACCCCAGAGCCACCAGCACTCTGTGGGTGCCACCCCCTTGTCCCCAAGGGCCCCCAGAGCCACTGGCACAGTCTGGGTGTCACCCCCCACCCACACCATCCTGTTCCCCAGCAGGTGACAGGCGGGACCTATTTCCTGGCACCAGCCCACGCCAGGGCTTGATGCATCCAGAGTGCTCTGGGGAAGTGGGTGAGGAGAGAAGTGGCCCCTCCACACACCCTGCCATGAGGCAAAGCCCTGCAGGTCATGCCAGTTGTGCTCCTCTTGCTCAATTCCCAGCTGGTATGAGAGGACTCCTCCTCATGGGGAATTTGGGGTGCATCTGGGAAAAGCTCCTGGTCCTCTCCAAGAGCAGAGGCATCAAACCTGGCTCAGCTGGCTGGAGGCAGCCCTGCAGCCCCCCCAGACCCCCAGTGTGTGGCCAACATTGGCTAATGGGAACCATTCCCATTCCATGGGTCAGGGCCCCTCTCCTGGCTCTTGTCTGGCAGTGGGAAGAGGGGAGGTGCAGGCTCACCAGGGGAGCCTGCCAAGCCCTAAATCCAGAGCAGAGCAGGGGGGCTGTGGGGACCCTGACCAGCCCTGCCCAGGGTGTGATGCTGGAGCTGTGGAGCCTCACCCCAGGCCAACATCCTCCCTCCAGCTCCCAGGCTGGCCGTGAGCCACTGGGATCCAACCGCCGTGTCCTCCCACGCCCCAATCCCAATTCCAGCTCCAGCAGAAGCCTCGCTGCCCCCGCTGCCCCAGCCCCTCGCTCGGGGCGGGCAGGGATGGAGGGGTCCCAGCTGTGGGGCTGCTGGGATCTGTCACACTGGGGTGGGGGTGGGAAGGGGCAGGGGGAGGCAGTGAGCCAACCCCCCCGAAGTGATAATGAGAACCTTCATCCAAAGGTTTTACCCGTGTTCCCAACATCCAGGCAGCTCCCAAGGAAGGGGCTTGTGTGGCCACCAGCCAAACACGCCCTGCACATTGGCCTCTCTCCTCTGTTTTTCTAGCCCTTTCTTCACCTCTCCCTCTCCTCCTGAGCTACATCCCTCTCCTGCAACCGCAGCCCTTGAAAATCCTTCTCTCCCCATTAACTGCAGCACTCAGCACCCATGGGAAGGCACGCAGGGTCACCCTGTCACCCACAGTCCCTCTGAGGGGCTGGCAGGGAGAATTCACCCTTGGATGAGCAAGTGCAAACTGCCAAATCCCAACTCGCAAGAGGAGCCCAGGGTGGGAACAAACAGATTATAATGCACTAATAAAGGGGACCCCCCACAGCCCAGGTCCATCCCGCTCCACACAGGGGTTCAGGGGCTCGAGGTGCCATATGGATAAAAAAATAAATGAAATTAAGTTTGGTAGGTGGAGGGCAGGTGCCAACAGTTCATCTGCTCCGGGGCCTCCACATGGGGCCATCCCAGCTCCAGCTCTGCTGAGTGGCACCCCAGGCTGCTGGTATTGTAAGAGTTCCACGCCAGCCCTGGGAGAGGGCAGGAAAGGAGGAAAGGTTGCAGGGAAGAGGAGGCGGAGGGAAAGGAGGGATGGAACGCTGCAAGAAACCCCCATGCTTGGCTGGGCATCACATCTGAGCCAACCAGCAGCCTGTGGATTTGCAGCACAGTCTGGGAATAAAGTGCCTTGTGGGTGCTCAAAAACCAGCAGCACACTGAGGTTCCCTCCACCCCATCCTGGCACGGCAGGGCCCAGGAGTCAGAGCTCCTCCTCAGCCTCATCCCTGCCCTAATCCCGGCCCCACCATCCAGCTGAGCCAGCATTTCCAGCCCTGCATCCATCAGGGCTGGGGGCCAGGGGCAGCACAGCCCTCCTGGAAAACAAAACCCACTCCTGCATCAGCACAACCTCCTGTGCCCACACCGTGCCAGGATGTCCCTGGTCCCCAATCCCGGTGCCACCTCCACTGTGGCTGCTGCTGGAATGGGAACAGGGAGGCTGAGGGAGGTTAATGTGGTCTCCTGCCTTCGTCTGTGCTGGTGCTGCTGTGAAGCAGCCCCAAAATCAAGGGTAACAAACTAGTCCTAAGAGAGAGGGTGCCAGTCCAAGCGCTCTGTCCCCACTGCCACCTCACCCTCATGACAAACTGCACACATGACCTGTCACCACAGTGCCCAGGCAGGGACCACCCTGGCTCACTGGACACAACCAATGCTGGCAAGAGCCTTCTCAGAGCCAAAACAAGGGCTGTGGTGGCCAAGCCCCCCTTCCTTCTGCTGCCGCCACATCCCAGGTGTCACCATTGACCCTACTCAGAAGTCACTGCAGCAACAACAATGGCCCATCCTGTGCTGTGCCTGCATCCCCAATGTCACATCCTCCCCTTGCTGCTTTTAGAGCCATTTGCCAAAGCACCCCAAGGCTTTGAACAGTCACCTGGTCATGGGGGGCTGTGCACCCCCCAGACCCCAAACACCAGGCCAGGACCACCAAGACCCCAAACACCAGCACAGGACCATCTTCAAGCACACCCTGGCCATCAGCTCGTCATTGCCCCTCTGAGTTGCCGTGGGAGCTGTGCTGGGAAGGAAGGCGGAAAAGCCTGAGCTGGATCCAGTGGGAAGCAGCAGGGCTGCTGTGCCGGGCTTGCCAAGTCGGGCAAAGTCCTTGGCAAGGGCAGGTGGCAGCTCCTGAGCACCCGCAGCCCGCGTGTGATGTCACCACCATCACACAGAGCCATCCCGGCCGGCCAGGGTGCGTGGGGAGGGAGAGCAGGAGAAGCTCCCGGTGTGCTGGCCGTGGCAGAGAGGGATGGCCGGGAGCAGGAGATTTCCAGAGAACAAAGCGGCTGCTGGCAGCCGGCGTGGCCGGCGGCGGGGAGGGCGAGTCCCCCGCTCCCGCGCCAGCTGGGGTCGGGGGAAAGCACAAAAAGCACCGGGAGTTTGTGTTTTATCTCCCTGGAAACCCCGGCTCCATCCCAGGCACGGCCCACGGGGGCGGCCGGCCAAAACACGCTGCTGTCGGAGATGGGAGAGCTGGAGCAGGCGCAGCATCCCAGACCCATGGGGTGACATTTGGGAGGGTGACAGCCCTGTGCTGGCGTGGCCCAGGACCCGGAGCAGAGCGGGTGACAGTCCGGGCCCTGAGAGCACTGAGTGTGTGACACTGCTTTAATCATGTCTCTCCATTGTCCCTTCCTGGGGACAGAGCCCCAGCCCGCTGTGCCTGGGATCGCCAGGCTCCCGGAGCCACCATTGCCACTGACACGACCTCCGAGCTGCCACCTGGACCCGCACCTGGAGGGTTTAAACTCTCACTAAGCTCTTTAAGAAACCACTTCCAGCGGCAGGAATACCTGTCCTGAGCAATCCCTGGCACGAGGCATCAAACAAACGCGGGCCCAACTCCTCCCCGGCCGGGTCAGGTCAGGAGCGGGGATTACAGCATCGGCGCTGGGAAAATCCTGCTGGGACAAATCCTCAGCACCTTCGTGACCCATCGCACAGGATAATCACACCCATATCCCGACGTGCCCTCCCGGGCGTGCTCAGCTGTGCCAGGCACCTCACCAGCCGCCCTTGGGGCACCGGCTGCTCCTGGGCACAGACAATGGCCCTCGTGTGCCGTGCCCAGGCTCTGTGTGCCGTGCCCAGGCTGTCTGTGCCGTGCCCAGGCTCTGTGTGCCATGCCCAGGCTGTCTGTGCCATGCCCAGGCTCTGTGTGCCATGCCCAGGCTCTGTGTGCCGTGCCCAGGCTGCCTGTGCCATGCCCAGGCTCCGTGATGACACTGCACACACAAACACAAACACTCACCGGTGCCACCGCACGTCCCCTCTGCCCACGCCGCTTGCCAAGCCGGTGTCTCTCCCGCAGCCGGCCGGGGTAGATGATTTTCCTTCCAAGCCCATGGAGACCGTCATTGGTATCAATCATTAACAGCCCCGGCAGCTGCCGGCAGCCTTAACCCCCTCGGCTCCGTGCGGTGCGGGATGAGCACCGGGAGACATCCTTTGCTCCCGCTGAAAGCGCCTTTAACGGCACCATGACATGGCAGGTCACTGCAGGACAACGGGCTGGCAACGAAAAGGGGTTCCAAGGGGCTCCATACCCCCGCGGCCCTGCAGTGCCCTGTGTCCAGGCACCCCCGGCCCGCTCCCTCGGCAGCAGGAGCTGTGGGAGCAGCCCCGCGTGTTCCTGAACAGCCCCAAGGGCCGCATCCTGCCTCCGCATCCCGGTGGGAGCTGCAGGAGACCTCGCTGTCCCCACCCTCGGGGACAATTGGCAGTGCTCATCCCGAGGGGCTGAGCCCCCCGGGGAGGGGGCAGAGGGCAGGGGGCTGCTCCTCCCAGCTGCCCACGGAGGCAGGAGACACATCCAGCCCTCAGTGCGGGGCAGGAACTCAGTTCGGGGGGCTGGGGGCTCTCTGTCCTTTCACTCAGCTTTTCCAAGGAACATCAATGGCTGTAACTTTATCCGAGCGTGTTTACAACCCAGCTGCAGCTCTTGGCTCCCTCGGCCGTGCCGGGGGCCAGCTCAGCTCCCGCTCAGAGCTGCCAGCCCCCGCTGCCGGGGTCTCCCGAACGCTGCGGTACCCACGGCTCTGTCCCCATCACCGCCGCTGCATCCCCATGGAGACGGGGCACGGGCACCCGGCGCTGGAGGAGGAGCACAGGCGTTGTTCCTGTGCCTGAGGTCTGGGCAGCGGGTGGACAGATGTCCCTGTCACCCCCCCGCCGTTGGCTGCGTTACCCAACCTGCCAAGGGGTTGAATGATTAACCTCCGGCTGCGCCATCGCCGGCGCAGCCCTGCTCTGTCCCTGCTCTGTCCCTGCACAGCCCCGGGGGACCAAGCCCTTATCCCCGCTGCCCCCAAAACCACATGATGTCACCAGCCCCCAGGAGCATCCCATGCCGGCTCCCACCAGCTTGGCCAGCCCAGGGCAGCCAGCGCATCTCCCTGCGAACACAGAGAGGGGCTCAGTCCTTATCCCTGTCCCAGTTCCCATGGGTCTGGAGTACTCACAGCGCCGGCGCCACAGCCCAGCTTCAGCTCTCCGACACGGACACACAGAGAATTTCGCCTTCTCCAGCCCCAGCTGCAGCGCCGGGGGCGTCCAGGCTGGAATGATCATAAATAGCCTTGGACAAACATCTGCACGGCACCACCCCGTGTGGCTGGAGAGCAGAGGGCGGCTGCGGGATGGTTTCAATCATGATAAAGCCCCATCAAATGGCTAAAAAACCACAGAGGGGATCGAGCCGTGGACACAGTAGCTGATAAGACCCACTGGTTCCCTGTGTCCCTGATGTGCCATGCATCGGGCACGGCTTTTGGAATTTCCATGTGCCACATGGGACACGAAGCCACAAAGCTCCTGGCAAACACCCTGAACTGGGAGCGCTCAGAGGGCGCAGGATCTGGAGCAGGCTGATAAAATCAAGCATCTCCCTGCTCCCAGCAGTGAGTCCCAGGGCTCTGCAATACCAGGCATTGCTATTCCCACGCTAAGCCCACCAGGGTAGGGCGTGGGGTGACCCCCAACCTGGGCTCCACCAGCCACAGCGGGTTGTGCCACTTCCTAATTGCTTCTGTCTAAATTCCCAATTTTCCACTGTCAAATCTCCCACAGGCATCTCAGACAGATTAAAACTAGAGTCGCAAGAGTGGCATCTCAGGGCATGGGGGGCACCACACGGGCACAGATACTGCCAGCCCATGTCCCTGCTGCCACCAGGGGATCCCGCTTCCCAACGGTGTTTGGGATTGGGACAGCTCTGGATCAGGAGGTTGGGCTGCTCTGGCTCTGCCCCAGCGCAGGAGCTGCACCGCTGCCAGCCCTCCAAGTGATTCATCACAGGGCTCTGCGCCCCGACCTCCTGCAGTCAAGTCCCGACGCATTCGGCACATTCCTGGCATAGCCGGCACGGAGCCCCACACCTGCCGGAGCCGGGGGCTGGGTGGGTGCCAGCGGCATGCTCCGGGCCCTGCAGAGACGCTCACGGATCGCAGGCAGGGTACCGAGGCTGTGATGGCCCAGCAGGGCCACGTGTGCCCACAGGGGATGCAGGGGCAGGAGCAGCTCCACTCCTGTGCCGTGGCAAGCCCCGGCCCAGCCGCAGGTTGTCACTGTGGGCAGCCTGTCACCCTCCCCAGCATGACGAGCGTCCCAGTTGCCTTCCTGGTGCAATGCCACACGTCCCTTCTGTCTGCCTGGGTGTGATGCTGGTGCATGGGGAAACTCTCCATTTTTAGATCTCATCCTGTACCTCCACGGGGCTCGGAACAGTTTGTAACCGGCTGTGATGCAACACGCACGGCCGGGGTTGTGCAAGTGCTTTGCACCAAACAGCTCCCAAGGACGGGGCGAGCACTGGATCGGGGCAGCTCAGGGCTGGCCACGGCTCTCCGACCCCACACCCATCTGCAGTGTGTCCCACGGCCCCGGGAGCAGCCCGGGACTGTGGTGTGGGTGCCAGCGAATGTGTGGAGTGGCCAAAATTCCTCCCAGGTGCCCACAGCAGATCCCAGGAGCTGAGCCCACACCTGTGGGTGCCTCCAGTTCCTTCTGTTCCAGCACCAGCAGCCCCCAGCCCCAGAGTGACCCATCACATGCCCATGACACCGGACTCTGTGTACAAACACAGCAGGAACCAAAAGTCCCACGAACAGGAGGTTTGTTCCTGAGCAAACTGCCCAAAGCAAACAAGCACAGGCCCCTCCAGATCCCAGGATCGGGCTCAGGAGCCACTGCATTTGACGAGCTTTCCCTTGGCTCTAACAGTGGTGCCATCCCAGCACGGAGCATCCCAGGGGGGACCGCAGCAGTTCCCTCGCTGCCCTCGGACGGGACAGCCCCGATTTGCTGCCACCTCCAGCCCAGCCCACCACACCCTGGTGTGGCAGCACCGTGCCTGGGACTGATGGGAACAACTTCCCGGTGAATCACTGCTCGTTCCCAACAGCGTCCTCATTAGTGCACAAAGCCGAGAGCAGCCTCAGGGAGCAGCTGCGGGGGAAACGCAAGGAATCTGCTGAGGGAAAAGCAGAGGGAGCTCAGAACCTCCTGCACCCACCCAACCGGACCCTCAGAGTCTCCCAGCGTGGCTCAAAGTCAGCGTGGGGACAGGACACACCCCTGTGTCACCAAACAGCCCTCCCCGTGTCCCTTGTCCCCCTCCCACAGCCACCCCCGCAGCGCCACAGGCGGGTTCAGCAGCGCGGCGCCGGCTCCGCAGAACGAGATCATCCCCTGAATGAAGTTTAGTCACCGTGGGATGTTTCCAATTGGAAATCAGGACAGTTCCAGGCTGAACGCGCGCCAGCCTTCCACTTCCCAGAAATCCCATTTGCAAGCAGCCTGTTGCCAGTTTCCCCTTCCTTCTCCCCCAGCATCATGTAAATAAATGTGGCCCCGGCCCTCCCTGCGCCCCGCAGGAGCTGCAGCCCTCGGGATCCGCTGTGCCTGGGGAGGGAAGCTGGAAGGACGGGATTGCTGAGCTGGGCTGGCGCTGGAGACGGCCCTCCCAGCCTGGAGAGAGCCCTTGGTGATGCCTTTGCTGGCGGTGGTGCAGCCCAGATGAGCCCCTTGGGATGCTCAGGGGATTCCCCAAGGATGCTCAGGGGATCCCCCGAGGATGCTCAGGGGATCCCCCGAGGATGCTCACAGGGCCCCCCAAGGATGCTCACGGGATCCCCCCAAGGATGCTCACGGGATCCCCCCAAGGATGCTCACAGGGCCCCCCAAGGATGCTCAGGGGATCCCCCCAAGGATGCTCACAGGATCCCCCCAAGGATGCTCACAGGGCCCCCCAAGGATGCTCACAGGGCCCCCCAAGGATGCTCACAGGCAGCCAGGACCCAGGAGCTGCACCAGGGTTACTTGAGGGGATCGAGGTTGCTGCCCCTGACAACGAACTGGTTTGCTCAGCCCTGGGAAGAGTTGGAGGCTTGTCCCGAGTTCCCAGAGGGCAGAGATGGGAGGATACATGTGGAAGAGCAGTCAGGTGCTGCAGAGGTGGGACATCATTTCAGCAGGTGCCTGTGGCACAGTGGCACCTGCTTTCTGTGGGTTTGGGTCTGGGAGGATGCTCCACAGGCATGGAGACCAGTGTCCCCAGCCCAGTCTGGCCCAGAAGTAACTGGGAATCGAGAGAACATAGAAGGGAATGTGATCACAAACCTCAACCCCTTAAGAAACCAGTCAGTGGGAAAGCCATCCATGTACTCAACTTGCCCTGGTGCCTTTTCCCTCCACACCTTTTGCTGTCCCAGCAGGATGGAAACAGAGGTGACACCCCAGCTCTGGGCACCTCCAGAAGCTGCTAAAGGTCCCTCCTTGTCACAAAATAATTAGTGGCCCTGTGGCACTGGGATGGAGCGAAGGACACTTTGCTGGGAGGAGGGAGCCCAGTTCTTCACCCACCATCGACAGAGCAGTAGAGGAGGAGGGAACAGGATGGAGCCAAGATTAGGCTCAGCCTCAAACCCACCACCCTGTCAGCACTGGAGAGCAGTGGGGAGCTCATTCCCACCTGCTGGGCATCCCTGCAGATGGCCGGGGGCAATGGGATGGGAACGAGAGGGTACAGCAGGGTACCACAGGGGAGGGACACTTTTTAAAAGAGTCTTCTTTAAAACACCTCCTTAAACCGAACAAAGCAGGTGACACAGCTGTGCCTCTCCCCTGAGAGGTGATTTTAAGCAGCACTTCCAGAAGATCACAGCTGGAATCTCCAGGAGATTCCCAGCCGGCCCACTAAGGACAGGGCCAGCAGCTCGCACAGGTTTCGGAGCCAGCCCCTGGCACAGGGCACAGGGAGAACCCCCCAGCCACGGCCCACAGGGTGGGCAGGATCCCTCCGGCATCCCGGCTGGAAGCAGAGCTCCGTGCAGACACTGCCTCTGCCCCACTCCCGGCTCTGCCAGCCTTATCGTGCTGCCACACCTTCCCTTTAGCTCCTGCCAGGAGTTTAACCCCTGGCAGAGCACAGCCAGGCTTTCCCGCTCACCATGGCCGTGCCCATGTCCGGTGTGACGTGCCACCTGCCCATGGCAATGGTGGAAATGCCCCTCCCGTGCTGACATCCAGGGCTGTGTTCCCTCCCCACGAGCCCTTGCCCCGGCGAGCGGCTCCAAAACCCAACCCTTGGCTGCCCCAGCACAGCACAAACCCCTCCAGCCCCTCCAGCCCTCGGACTCTCCGTCCATCCCTTCATCCCCTTCCTTAATCCCACCACGGGCCGGGCTGCGAGGACAGAGCACCCAGAGCTGGCTCAGCCTGCCTACCTGCTCCCCGGAGCTGCCGTGGTTCGGGCAGTGGGTCGGTGCCAAGCTCAGAGCCCCGCGACTGGCGGGGAAGGGACGGGGAGAAGCGCCGGTCGCCTCCAGGATCCGCCACGTCCGAGCGCGGCAGGAACAGCCCGGCCGATAAGCGAGGGCTGAAATCTGAACCTGTAGGTTGGCTCCTTCCTATATAAACACACACACACCCCCGTGTGCGCTGCCTCTCACGCCACTCCCGCTGCTCCCGGCCACGCCAGGCACTGCCAGCGCTCCAGTGGGAATGGCAGCGCTGCCCCAGCCCCCTGCCACTGGTCCTGGCCCGCCTTGTGCTGGCAGCGGCTCAAGGTGAAGCCTGACGCTAGTTCAGGTCGTGCTTCAGGTGTGTTTTAACTCCCTGGTGTGCTCCAGGCAGTGGGAGCGGGCTCTGTGCTTTGGGAAAGGGGAAGGGGCCCACTGGTGGGCACCAGATGGGCACCGCCTTCCTGGAGACGTGGGGATAAATGAGCAATGTGGGAAAAGCAAATAGCGCAGGTTTTAACCTCACAGAACAGGTGGGAGGGACTCAGCACCAGCCTGGACCAGCTGATGGGACACCCGTAGAGAACTCCCCCCTCACCCAGCAGTGATGGGCAGCGATGCCACGGGCACGACCCAGGGTGGTGGGTGCCCATTCCCACCCAGCGGGACCCTCTGCTCACCAGGGACACCGTGGCTGAGAGCCAGGACGTGGCCACACCGTGCCACCACAGCACTTCCTTGTGCCACCGCGGGACTTCCTTGTGTGGAAGGACTTCCCGCGCTTCCTCCAGCAGGTCCAAACACTCCACAAAGGCAAAACCCTGCCCTGTTTTTCCCAATTCTCCTGGCTCAGCCCAGAACCGGGGTGGCCACATACCATCAGCAAGGCTGGGCTCCAGCCCAGGCAGCGAGCAGGGCTGCGTGGTGTGTCCTGCTCGGGGACACAGGGATGGTTCCAGGCACTGCCCGTGGGAAAGGGGAGTCCCAACACTGCTCTTCCAGCTGGGGGTGAAGCTGCTCCATGGCAGGGAGAGGGTCCCGCTGGGCACATCTGTGGGGTCCTCTCCATGTGCATGTGGCATCTCCAAGCTGTGGAGCTCGGCGTTGAGAAGGGGCAGCTCATGTTCCCTGTGCTCCTGGGGCTGGATCCGGCCAAGAAGTCTCCATGTGGGGTGCAGGGAGCCCCGCAGTGCTCGGAGCCAGCTCCCAGCTCCCCGCCCCAGTTGCACAAGCGGCCCTGGGGCGCACAAACAATCCCAGCCTGTTTACGAGCAGCAGCATCGGCCCAGCCACCTGCCTCTCGAGCTCCCAGCCCTGCCTGATCACGGGGAGGCACTGCAGGAGCTCCTGGGGCACCCTCTGCCATCCATTCCTCGCTGGGCAGGGCCCTCACCTGTCCCCAGAGCCCCCACGGACACAGGCACAGGGCATGGGGACCCTTCCCATACAGGCACCCACATGGTGGGTCCAGCCTGTGCAGCAGCACCCTGACCCGCAGCATCCTGCAAAGGTACTTTGGAAGAGCAAATTTGCCATTGAAGAGGCCGGATTGACAGGGGATGAGGAGGATGAGACGGCCTCGGGCAGAGATTTCCTCCCTAGGGCCACCCCAAGGGACTTTGGCCCCCTGGGACAGCACCCACCGTGCGCTGTGAGCACTGGGCAGTGCTTGGGCATAAACATTCCCCCTCTCCAGCTCCTCCAGCCACACCAACATGGCCCCACAGCAACCAAAATCATCTTCTTCCAGCAAACCATTTATCT
Source organism: Dendrocincla fuliginosa (assembly GCA_035047845.1). NCBI lineage: Eukaryota > Metazoa > Chordata > Aves > Passeriformes > Dendrocolaptidae > Dendrocincla > Dendrocincla fuliginosa. The sequence continues at coordinate 3,393,725 of JAWWMO010000078.1, read as the reverse complement.
CTGCAGAGAGCAGAGACCCCCGGCATGGTCCAGGCACAGAGTGAGATTTTGGGGACTGGGGGAGAAGCTGTGGCTCCTCCTCCGGCATTCTGAACCCACCACTTAAGCATCTAGATGAGCCCACAGTAATCAAATTGGGCGAAAAATGGATTTTTCTTCAATTTCTTTTGCTTGAAAGAGAAGAAGAGATGGGGCTAAACCTGACACAGTCCCTGCACCACCCATGCAAGGAAAGGTGCCTCCTCCACCTGCCCATGGGAGCTTGGAGGCTGCAGGAGGGGCTGCTCTGTGCTCCCACCCTCCCACACTGAGGTTTTGGGGAGCCACAGAGGAACCCCCCACACCTGAGGGGGGGTTCAGCCCCCCCAGCACAGCCCTGCTGTCCACGGTGCCCCAGCACTAGGACAGCCAGCATTCCCCCACCACCAACCCGAGCCTGAACCCAAGGTCCTGCTTATCTGCAGCACAAGCATGTCTGGTGATAAGGCCAGGGATAAGATAAGGGCCCAGGGAGCCTCGCTGATACCACAGACCCTTCCTCCAGCCCTGCACCCCAAGGCTGAGGGGCGCAACACTCCCCAAACACCCCCCCAAGGCACCCTCCCTGCAACCTCTCACTTTTTTGAGCTTTAAAACATTCATCACGTTCACCGCTGCTTGTTGTTTCCAAATGAGACAAACCAATTGACTCAGGCAAAAAGGGAAAAATTAAATGAAACAAAACAAAACCCACCAAAAAACACACACACAGCAGAGCAAATAATTTGTCAGGGGAACCCTGACAGCACGGGGGGCACGGGGGGAGCACCCACAGCCCGGCTGCGTTAGGCTCTCTCTCAAAGCTGGAGTTGCTAATCATTGCTGCTCAGCCGGGCTGAAAGGAGAGCTCTGCCGAGGAAAACAAACCCCCAGGAGCGGGCAGGGGGCACGTGGACTTCACCCGGGGCTGGCACACACACCTGAGCCTTCCTCCTCCTCCTCCTCCTCCTCCTCCTCCTCCTCTCTGCCTCTCCCTGCGTCACCCGCCTGCGCTGCGGGAACCGGGAACGGGGGCTGAGCATCCCCCGTGGGGCGACACGGGGCACATCCCAGGGCAGGAGGATGGAAACCCACCCCGGGGAGGGCAGAGCAGCTCCCGGGCTCACCCCAAAAGGGGGCTGTGCCCTGGTGCCCGTCCCCTTCTCCCTCCCGCCCGAACTCGGTGTTCCACGGGATGGGGTAGCTGGTACCCTCCGTCCCGTTCCCCGGATTTCCACGCAGGATCTGCCAGTGTGTGGGCACCCCCACCCTCGGCGGAGCCAGCCTGGCCTTTAAAATAAGAGGATTAAGGGGGAAATAAAAGACCAAAACACCCCGCTCCACGCGTGTTTGCCTCCCAGCATCCGTGCCAGGCTATAAATACCCGGCACTCTCTGTTCCGCTGCGGGGTGGAGGGGTTTGACAGGATCGGAGGGTGGCAGGAAGGGGGAGGAGTGGGACACCCACTCGGTGGCACTGGGGGGACACGGGGTCGGGGAGAGGGTGGCTTTTCCCCTGGGGCACTGCGGGAGGAGGGCACGGTGGCCACGGATCAGAAAAGGGGACCCTGCCAGAGGGGTGGCTTTGCCAGAGGGGTGGCTGTGCCAGCGAGGACAAGCGGGGGCGAGGCAGAGGAAATCCCCAAAGGGCCCCGGCGGCAGCGGGGCGGGTGCCAGGAGGGAGTGAAAGGCAGCGCTGAGAGGAGCCGGGGCAAGCTGCCAGGCTGGCACGGGCACTGCGGGGACACGCCACAGCCCAGTGCCCCCAGTGCCACCCGCTGGGAGGGGACAAGCGCAGAGGAGACCCCTCTCCGGACCTCCCGCCCCAGATCTCTGCATCCCGCTCCCAGGAGCCAACACAGACCCCACGGCACCCACCCACCCACCCGCCCTGCACTCCGCGGAGGGGGCCGGGGCTCGGGGGGCGACCCTGGGGGGCTGCGGGGAGCAGCTCGGGGCAGAGGAAGCCCTTTGAAGTGCAGACGTGCCGCAGGATTGCTGCCTCATTAGAGAGCAATTACCGACTAATTATGTGATGGCAACACCCAAACCCGATCAGGAAATGGGGCTGCTGGGTGCCAGGGAGTGCACGTGTGCACAGGCACACACACACACACACACCCCCCCGAAACCTCAGGAGCTCTCTGGAGCCGGGATGGGACGCGCCAGAGGGAGGCACAGGAGGTCATGGGCTCTAATTCCCACAGGGCTGGCTCCGTGCCTCAGTTTCCCTATTTAAGGCATCCTGCTCCCAGCCGCTGCCCTGCCTCTCCCCTGGGGCAGCACCGACCTTCCCCTGCACCCCAAAACCATGGACAGTGGCTCTGCCTCGGTGAAGAGCATCCCCATTCCACCAGCCCCATCCCACCACCCTCCCCCTGGCTGCGGGATGCCCCCATGGGAATGGGAATTGGGGTCTGTGCTGCTCTGCTGGCCACGAGGATCCTCCTGGGAGCCTGAGCCTGCTCCCACCAGAGCCAGGGCTTGGTGGCACCTGCACAGGACAGGACAGCCCTGCTTTTGGTCACCCAAAGCCCTGCGAGCCTGTGTCAGGACAGCTCCTAAGGGCAGGTGAACTTTAACCACATAAATAACATTCCTGCTGGCTCCTGGTTATCTGTGGTGGGCCAGTGCCGGCCTGTCCACAGCCGGAGAGGCCACCAAGGACACTGGGGAAGGGGACGGATGGCCGGGAGCCAGCGGTCAGGGACAGGAGCCTGCCCATTCCCAGTGACACCCATCCCTCCGTGTCCACCCCACACTCCCAACCCAGGGGACCCTCGGGGGCACAGGGGGACGTTTTGCCCCCCGAGCCTCCCGTGCCGGCAGCGGGGACAAGGTCACACCAATAACAGATCGCAGGGAGCAGGGAGGAGCTGCGGGAGGACGGGGACAGGCTGCGGAGCAGCAGCGCTGGTGGCTGGTGAAGGGCCTGGCATCTCCGGGCACACGGGGAGAGACGGGAAACGAGCTCTCTGCTCCCCTCCGGGAGCTCATCACCACGACTGCAGCTGAGTGTTGGAGCCCCGAGGCCCGGGAGTTCGCACGTAGCTCCCGAATCCCGAATCCCCCTGCCAGGCGGGAGAGCAGCCGGAGCAGCAGCTCCAGGCGGCCCCGAGAAAGGTCACTGCCTTTGCACATCCACAAAACAGGCATTTAGAAACAACAACAAAAAGGAGGGGAAAAAAAAAAAAACCCACGCTTGTGCGTGGCAGAGCCCGCAGAGATGGGCACAGCTGAGGAGCCAGGGCACATCAGCCCAGCCCCGGGACCACCCAGCCCCCCGGATCTGGCACGCTGGCACCAGGCAGTTGGCTCGGAAATAATCACACAGAGGCGAAACGGGCAGATTTCTATCTCCTGATTTGCCTGAGCTTTCTGGGCCCCGAGGGTGCAATCGCCTTTTCAAATTCTCCGGAAGAATAAAGGCTGGGAAATTAGTTTCAGTACATCAAGCAGATGGCTGGGAGATGGGAATTTGGGGGTCCTCCTGCCCCCAAAGCATCACCCTGCGAAGGGGGAGCAGAGCTGAGCCCCTCAGGTGCAGGTCCTGGCTGAGGGCATGGGGGACACAGCGACAAGGTATGATGACTCCAGAGACTGGGAGGACGTGGATGAAAAGGAAGAGCAGGATATGAAGCAGAAGCTGAGCCACCTCTGGATGCGCTCTCGGTGTGTCAGGGATGCTGGAACTGCCCCGTTCCAGCCATGCTCCCTCCAGAGTGGTCTGGCTGTCTCTGGCCTCACCCTGCACCTGCTCACCAGGTCCTGAGACACACAAAAAGTCACAACCCTGCCACTGCCAAAGGATTTTCCACTGCTGGAAGAAGATCCCTGCAAAGCTGGGGAGGAAGGGGATTCACCTCCTGTAACTGTAGAGAGAGACAGACATGGAGGAGCGGGAGGGGAGGATGGGATGAGACTGGCACTAGGGAATGATGGTGCTGAGCCCACACTGAGCTGCAGCCCGGCTCGTCCTCACCAGCCCCACTGAGTTACGGAGCCCTTGGAATCTGGTCAATCCTGGCTGTCATCAGCCTGCCCCGGTGGATCAGCAGCACTGCATCACCCACCACCAGCCGTGGCTCAGCACCCACCACGAAGGGTCCTGGAGCTCCCACCCTGGTCAGATCCCTCCAGACCCTCCTGGGTGCCCAGCCCAGAGCAGGGGTGTGAGGCTGCTGGGGGCAATGCCAGTGGGATGCAACTTCCCAGCTGTTCCCCCCAGCCTGGGATGCTGTGCCCACACCCCCCATCCTCACCTGGCAGCCAGCACGGTCCCCAGCACCCAGCGCATCGCCCGGGCGTGCAGCAGCTCCATATTCCAGGTGCCCCGGGAAGAGGTGCTGAACACGGGGCTCATCCCCCCGGCTGCTGCGGGACCGGCCCAGCAGGGCTGGGAGGCGGCTGGGGCTGCCAGACTGGTCCTGGCTGTTCTGCCGGGCGCCAGCTATGCACGGGAGCCCGACCCAGGGCAGAGCCCGACCCACGGCGCAGCATTCCCGGCTCTCGGGGACAATGATGCTCCCGCCCCTGCTGCACGTGGAGAGGCAGCTCCTGCCCGGCCCAGCCGGGGATGCCGGAGCTGGCGCTCCCACCGTGCCATAGGGGCATCCCCCTGCCACACACCTATTCCCTATACCGTGGTGCCGGTGGCCTTTCCCTGGGTGCAAGCTCCAGGCCTCGGTGCCACCGAGCTGCAGGAGCTGCTGGCGGCGTTATGTAAGGAATGCTCAGAGAGGAACGCCAGCTCCGCGTTGCCGGTGGCTGCAGGCAGGAGGGGAGGAACAACAGCCTCTCGCTGCTCAGCAGAACACACGGCCCTGCCGCCAGCGGCACGAACATGGGTGCCAGAGCAGGAGGAGGATGTGGGAAGAAGCAGGAGGATGCAGGAGGATTCTCCCTGCTCGGTCACTGCCAGGACAAGCCCCAGTCCGCAACTCCAGTCCCCCAGGGGTGTGGGCGCTACGAGGATGGGGAGGGATGGCACATGGGATGGTACCGGGCATGGATGGAGGTGCAGCCCGAGCCCTGCATCGGTCGGATCCTGCCTCCCTGCTCCGAGAACAAAGGGCTGCGCTGAAAGGCTCCGGCGGCCGCGGAATCACCGGCGGGGCTCGGGGGCTCGGAGCAGCTGCACAGCCATGAGTCCCGCAGCACAGGCGTGGGAGCTCCTCTGATCCCTTGGGATCCTGAGAAACCTCCAAGCTGCCCCAGACTGCCAGGCTGGAGCAGTCGGGGAGATGGATTAGTGGGACACAGCCCAGGGGGATCATGGACAGAGCATGGGGAGGGATTATGGACACGGCACGGGGGGATCACCAACATGGCACAGGGGGATCATGGAAATGGCACAGCGGGCTCCCCAACATGCACAGGGGGATCACGGACATGGAATATCACCAACCCGCCCGGGTGTTTGGAGCGGGGCGTCTGTCACCAGCCTGCCACTAACACACAAAAGGCGTCTCATTAGCCTCTAATTAGTGCCTTGCCAGCTCCTGCAATTAACACCCATGCAAGAGCTGTTGTTGAGGTAAACAGAGGGTTAGAAGCACCCTGGAGAGCGGGGGACCCTGGCAGGGTGCAGACCACCCATGGGCACACACCGAGGGCAAGGAGACCCCGCTGCTGAGTCCACAGGATCCAACCAACCTCCTGAGCTCCGTGGCTGCTCCAGGAGAGATGGACGGGGCTGGGCAGGGCACTCTTGCCCTCAGTGAGCGTGTGGCAGTGGCAGGACCTTGCATGGCTGGTGGCACTGCCCAGAGCATCCCACACAGCAGGGAGCACCCATGCTCCACAGGGAGAGGGGAAGAGACTTTCACAGGATCATGGTTTGGGTTGGAAAGGACCTTAAAGACCAGCTTGTTCTACCCCCTGCCATGGGCAGGTACACCTTCCACCAGCCCAGGTTGTTCCAAGCCCCATCCAACTTGGCCTTGAACACTTCCAGGGATGGGGCAGCCACAGCTTCTCTGGGCAACCTGTGCCAGGGCCTGCCCACCCTCACAGGGAACAATTCCTTCCCAATATTCCATCTAACTCTGCCCTTTGGCAGTGGGAAACCATTCCTCCTTGTCCTGTTACTCCCAGTTACTTGTCCCTGTCCCTGTTACTTGTCCAAAGACCCTCTCCAGCTCTCCTGGAGTCGCTTTAGGCACTGGAAGAGGCTCTTAGGTCTCTTCAGGCTGAACAGCTCCAGCTCTCCCAGCCTGTGCCCAGAGCAGAGGAGCTCCAGCCCTTGGAGCACCTCTGTGACCTCTGGACTTGCTCCAGCAGTTCCACTTTCTCCCCAGATCAGCCCATGAGTCAGGAATAGCTGGGTTTGGACTCCAGGCTGCAGGTCCTGCTCCAGAGGTGCCAAAGCCACACATCCTCCTGCACAGCCCACGCTGGCCAGGTGTTTATTCAAGTCCAGGTGTTTATTCAAGTCTTCTTCCTTGGAAACATCAAAGGAATCGCTCAGGTCTTAAATGGCCTTTCTCCGCCTGACCCAGAAACACGGATCAAGAGCTGCCTCATCCCTTAATTGAGAAGTTGGTGACTTTGAATCTTTATTAAAGAGCTTTAGCGAATTCACAGATTAAGGGCACAACCAGCCACGGCCATCATCCAACCTGATTCCCTGGATCCAACCTGATTCCCTGCATACCAGGGCCGGAGCCACCTCGCCCTGCAGCCGCTGCTCCGGAGCCCTTGCCGGGCTCCAAAGAGGCTCCCTGTGCTGCTGCTACTGAGGGAAAATCAGAATCAAACCCAATCCACACTGAAAACCAACAGGGCATCGACCTGCCTGCATAGGATAACTCATTCCCAGGGTATTTTCCAGCTTGGAATGGTGAAAGGAGGAGGCAGGGCTAGGGGGGAGCACACACCATCCATCCCCCCTCCCTCTCTCTGCAGGTTTCCATCTGCCTGTGCCACATGCAGGGGGCTGCTCTCCAGCAGTGCCAGGAAAACAGGGATGTTTGGGCAGGGCACAAGGCACCCACTTCCCTGTGGGGCAGCGGGAAGGGGCTGCCTGTGGAGCAGGACTTCCCTGGGTGGGTGTGGAGCTGTGAATCCTGGGGAGCAACGAGGCTGAAGAGGAGACAGCACATTCCTCAGTGCACTATTCCTGCCTGCTGCGGATTATCATGTTTCCAGCTAAGGAAAACAGGAGTGGGGGATGCTACTACCAACGCCTGAGAGAGAGAGAGAGAGAGAGGAGCAGCGATGGAGCCTGAACCGCGCTTTCCCTTCCAGCCAGCAAAGCCAGGCAGGAGAAATCCCCAGCCCAGCTGATTCCTGGGGGTACAGATGGAGCAGAAAACAACCCACGGCCCTGCCTGGCTGCGACGGGTTCAAAAGGCCTCGGGGGGATTAAACCCCTCGCTGCCCATCTGGGGTGGTGTTTGTGCCCGATGCCAGGCCTGGCTGCGGAGCAGGAATGTGAACACACACACACACACACACACACACGTGTGTGAACACACACACTCACCCCGTGGGATGGTGACCCACAGCCTGCAGCCAGGGCCGTGCTGGTGTCCCTTCCCCACAGCAGGGAGCAGCCACTGGTCACAGTCACGGTCACCAATGCCCTCGCAGCAGTTGGCACCGGCGCAGTCGCATCCCCCCCCGGCAGTGCCAGCCATGGAGCTCACCCTCCTTGCCCATCCCTCCTCTCCTTCATCCTCACCAGCCCAGCGGCTGCTCCCGCCTGTTTCTATGGGAACTCAGCAGGAAAACACGGTTTCCAGCAAGGCCAGCGCCAGCCCGGTGGTGCCAGGCGTCACCCTGTCACCGTGCCTGCCTGGGGGACCCCTGTGCCAGGCCCTGCCTTCCCAGGCAGGGACCCCTCCCCACAGCCCCTCTCCCTGAGCGAGGGGTCGCTGGGAGCCAGGATGGCACTGGGATGGGTGCCAGGACCCACTGGGGTGCCCGGCGTGGGCTGGGGGTGCTGGGGCTGCTCCCGCAGCAGGTTGTGGCCAAGGCAGACACAGACTGGCCAGAGGGGCCTGGCTTTGCGCTGCCCATGGGATGTTTAGCAGACACCCAAGAATTTTAATGCCTTGACCACCTCCTCTCTGGGAGTCCCCATCCTGGCGCAGGGTCCCTGAGGGGGTGGCTCGGGGTGGGTGACAGCACTGGGTGCCCCCCAGCCATGCTTGTGCCAGGTGGAGGAGGGAAGGAGCTCCCTTGGGAAGCCTCGTCCTCTCGCAGCAGAGTGAAGGGGACAAGAGGGACTGGCGCAGGTTGGAGCAGGACAGGAGCTCTCCTTCCCAACGAGGAAATGCCAGCGGGGTTCAGGGGAGGGAACCGGAGCAGCCACACGCACGCAGAGCCCGGCGTGTGCACCCGTGAGCACACGCGTGTGCACGGCCCTGCTCCACGGGATGAGCCAGGCGCCCAGAACCGGGGATGCAGAGCGGGATGCACAATGGGATTCGCAGCGGGAAGAACCGTGGGATGCTCAGGGGGATGCACAGCGGGATGCACAGCGGGATGCAGAGGCTCCTGACGCGCAGAAGTGGGAGAAGCCACCGAGCGCTGCCGATCCCGGCTGCAGATCCGCACGCAGCGCCGCAGCCTCGCCTGCCTCAGGGACGATTCCCGCAGCAAAAGCCACCCCGGCTCCCTCCATTCCCGGCCTCCCTGCACCCCTCCTCAGCCCGGGATGGCCACGCACCCCCTCCCCGCCGCAGCTTCCCTCTCACCTCCCCGCACGCAGGGATCACGGAGCGGCTCCCGAGGCCATCTGGAGCGGGGACCGGCCCCCCTGCACCCGAGGGACCGCGACACACGTCACGGGGGGGGTGGCAGGGCCAGGTGGCACCGCGCACACGGGGTTCAGCCCTCCCACCCCACGGTGGCAAAGACCCTGCAGGGAGGTGATGGAGGGGCCGGACCCCTTCGTGAACGGGCCAGCGCTGGGATCCCCACCGAGACCAGGGGGAGGGCGGCCCGGCCGGCCCCTTCCGCTGGGGTTTAATAGACTCGTGGCGTATTAACATGCCCCATCATGTGATGAATCAGCCCCCTGTTTCCTCGGATCTCACAGCGGCGCAACAAAGCTGCGATTGAAGGCTCGGGGCAGGCGGCTGCTGCTCGCACGTCTCCGGCACCGCCAGACACCCGGTTCACGGGCGACCGGCAGCCCAGCACGGCGCAGCAGCGCAGCCCTTCCTCTCCGCCGACGAGGAGGAGGATGGCTCTCTGCTCTCAGGCAGCGAGACGAGCCACGAAGCCGCGGGAAGGGTCTCGGATCGCTGGGAGCGCCAGACGACATCTCAGCTCCATCCATCACACCCCGTCCCGTGCCCTCAGCAGAGCGCACGGCGCGGGGTCCAGCCCGGCACGCAGGGCTTGGGGGGTCTGGCCCATCCGAGCCCCCGAGCACCATCGCGGGGTTTTGGGGTGCTGAGACAGGGCCCCAAAAGACAGCTCTCGTCCAGGCACTGTTCTGCCTGTGCACGGAGTCGGGTCCAAGGCTGGGGGTCCGAGGGCACAAACCAGCGCACAGCACATAAACACACGGCGGGGGCAGCTCGGGGGGCCCCCACTTCTCCCCGACAGCTCGACAGCAGCAGCAAGGGGTGCAGGGGGGAGGCGGGGGGTGCTGACCCCCACAGCGCACCCCACTTTGCCCGTGGGGCTGGAGCACAGACACCCCTCGCTTTCCTAAGAGAGCCCCCTCTTGCACAGCCCCCCCCCCACCACGATGAGGGGATGCTCTGCCGCTCCGCGCCCCCCCCTGCAGCGCCCGGGAGGAGGAGGAGGAAGAAGAGAAGGAGGAGGAGGAGGAGGAAGGGAGCGGCGCCGGGGGCACTCACCGTGCGGGGCGGGCAGCGGCCGGTCCCCCCGCGCTGCCTACGGGCGCAGCATCCTCCCGGCCAGCCCGAGCCCGAGCCGGAGCCGGAGCGGGAGCCGGAGCCGGAGCCGCAGATGGAGCTGGGCATGCTCGGGGGCCACCGAGCGGCACGTGATGCCGGGCTGGCACCGAGCAGGGCGGGGGGGCCGCGCCGCCCCCCACCTCAGCATCCCCCGGGGGCACCGCACCGGCCCCCTGCGCCCCACGGCGGGGACCCGCGGCCCGGCGAGCGGGAGGGACCACTCCTCCCCCAGCCCTGCACACACCCCCCTGCATCCCGGGGGAGCAGCCGGGATGGCGCTCCCCCCGCCCCCGGCATCCCGGGATCGGGGGGACAGCCTGGACCACACTCCACTCTGCATCCCGGAGTCTGGGGGGTGGCTGGGACTGCGGTCCCTCAGCATCGCAGCATTGTGGGGGACAGACGGAAGGGATACCCCCCCTTTCTCCCTGCATCCCATCATCAGGGGGACAGCCAGGACCGTGCAGCCTCCCACATCCCAGAACTGAGGGGACAGCCTGGACCACACTCCCCTCTGCATCCCAGCACCTCTCAGGATAGCCTGGACCATGCTCCCTCCCGGCATCTCTGGATGGAGGGAGCAGCCAGGACTGCACATCCCAGTGCATCCCTGAGGAAGCAGTTGGTACCATGTTTCACCCCCTGCATCCTGCAGCTCTCAGGACAGAGAAGCCCATTTGTTCCCAGCCGGGTCATGGAACCCTCTGCAGTGGGTCAGGCAGCAATCCCAGACTCTGCATCCCAGGATTGCTGCCTGCAGGGAGAGGATGCAGAAGATGGGCAGCAAGACAGCTCTCAACTACTACAGCATCCCTGGAGCACAAGGGCCACCCCTCGCTCCCCCAGGCCATGCCAAGGGCCAGTGATGGCACAGACAGGGCTGGCAGGACCTTCCCCAGCCCTGCTGAGGCCCCCAGCCCTGGCCCCGTGGCAGGGTGACTCCCACAGCTGGGCACAGAGGCACTGGGACTGCAGATTCCAGCCCTACAGCAATGGCACCGTGCCCTGATCCATGGCACTGCCCTGGTTCTGCCCGTCAGAGCTGCTGGGCCCATGGTGGCACCCTGCCTGGCCCAGTGGGGCCCTGCCTGCACCTGGGCAGACCCTGCCTGCACCCACCTTGGGCCCAGACTCCACAGGGACCTTCCATCCTCCACACTGAGCTGGTGGGGGGGACACACAGGCTCTCCTGGAAGGAAAAACCAGCGGCTGCCCTTGATCCTATAATCCCCCCATGAGCCACAGGGCGTTAGAGGCTGGGCAGGGGGTGGCTTTCACTGGATGCTCTGCCTCCTGTGCCCCCCACAGCAGTGGGTGAGACCCTCCCTCCCTGCCAGCCCACAGCAGGACCCCTGTAACCCCAAAATTACAGTTGTCCCCTCTCCAAGGCCACTGCCCCCAGCCATTCCCCTGCTCTGTAGGCAGCAGGGATCCAGTGGGGCAGCTCTACCCCCACTGCCCTCCTGCCACACAGGAGCCCCCTGAGAGCTGAAAAACAGCCTGGGAAGCCCATGAGCAACTGGGGAGCTCTTGGGGGAGCCAATCCCAGCCTCACCCGGCAGGCTGAGCACCCCAGCCAGGTTGGGGTCCAGGTATTCCCTACTCCCTTGTGTGGCGTGGGGCAGCTCCCACTCTGAAGGCACAGACACAGCAGGGTCTTTCCTTCCACAGCCAGAGCTGGGGGTAGAATTGGGGTGGAAAGATCCCTTTTATCAGCAATGCTTCCCATGGAAGCACCTGTACATGCCATGGGGCTGGACTGCCCTTCCACACTCCAGGCTGGCACAGGTGTAAGGGAGCCCAGCATTACATGGAGCCAGGGGTTCCCTCATCCACAGCTGGGCCCTGGCACCACTGTGCCAGCCCCAGTGCCACCTCTGGAGCATAAAGGCCACCACTCAGTCCCTAGGCCATGATGGCTCACCTGGGGCTGACAGGACCCTTCCCCAGCCCTGCTTGCCACCCTCCAGCCCAGCTCTGCTCCCTGCCCCATTCCCAGGAGCTGTGGTGCACAGGGAAGTTGATCCCTGCCCCGGGCGAGCATGGCAGACGTGCTGCAGGCACACACAGCCCAGGCAGCCCCAGCCCCACTCCTGGCCACGTCTCTGGCTGCACGATTTGAGCACAGGGCTGATTCAAGGACACCTTGCCTCTGCTCCGCAGATTAGACTGGATAATGCCGCTGCTTTGCCCCAGCCCCCAGCCTGCCTTGAGATCTTTGCTCTCGCCGGGTTTATGGCCGTCTGGGCACACAGGGAAACCTGCGAGTGGCAGATAGGGATGGGCTCAAAGATCCCGTCTGGAACACCCTCACCCAGCAGGACCCGGAGCCCACACGAGGCGAGGCACAGCCTGGAGCTCAGCCTGTCTAGACACCAGCATCGCCCCACCACGGGCCCAGCTCCTGCACTGCAGGCAAGGAGGGGGCAGGAGGGAATGGGAGACAACCCACTGCGATGAACCAGGAGCAACCCCTCGGGCTGGATCCTCCCTGAGTTACGCTGCTGCTGCTGCTCAGCCAGCACAGCCAGCTCTGTGCTGCTGCCCCGGGCAGGGAGTGCCCCAGGGACCCTCTGTGTCACCCACACCCCTCCCAGAGCTGCAGAAAGCCCCTCCAGGCTCTGGAGGATGTTCCCCCAAGGGATGACGTGGGGTGGGGGGCTGGTTGGTTCACCCACACTACCCTGGAGCTCCCAGAGCCCTCAGAGGAGGCTTTTGCATCTGGAGCAGTGACTTGGCACAGGAGCTCCCTTGTGTGCAGGGACAGGGCAGGATTAACCTGTCCCAGCAGCACCAGGTGCAGGACAGAGCCCAGAGCTGGGTCTGGCCCCTGCTAATCCCTGCCAAGACCACCATCCTGCTGGGATGCAACAGTGCGTGGGAGAGGAGTCAGAAGCTTCTCCCCCCCCAGTCCCTTTCCCACTTACTTGATGAAGTAGAGGCCCCCGTGCATCGTGGTGTCCACCTCCCAGCCTCGGGGCAGTCCTGCAAGGACAGGGCAGAGCCAGGGGTCAGCCCTCCTCACCCCACACAGCCCCTGCCCCCCCTGCCAGCCCTGCTGTGGGCTGCACTGGAGCAATGCCCGGGGTCACACTGAGATTTCCCTTCACTGGGAGGCGCTCACAGAGAGGAACCCCCTGGCAGGAGTCAGCACTGGAGAAGGACAGGAGTTGAGGGGCAATCATGACACTTGTGGGGTGCTTTGTCCTGCAGTGGTTGGCTCTATATATGCTCAAGCTGCATTTTTAAAGCAGTTTGGGCCCCCTCTCCACTAGCAACAGGTCTCAGAGACCACAAGGAGCCTCCATAGAAGGGAAAAGCCCCCCATGAATCCCTCCATGCTGGAGAGATGCAGCATCACCCCGAGTGCCCCCAGCCCTCCCCAGCTGCAGACAGCTCCTTCTGGCTCAGCTGCTTGGGGTCTCCACTGCATTTCTGGAGGATTTCCCTCCACATCTGCAGCTCCTGGTCACCCCACGACCCCCGAGCCGTCCCTTACCGGCGCAGGAGAAGTGCCCGCTCTGGATGGAGTAGCCTGTGCCGGGGTGCACCCAGCTCGTGGACTTGGTGTCGTCGCTGTGGAAGAGAAGGAGAGGGGGCCCTCAGCACCCACGGGGGCCCAAGAGCCCCCTCCTATCGCCAGGGAAGGGCCTTTGCAACACAAGTGGCTTTTCCAGCCAAAAGAACGCAAGGACTGGATTTTAGGGCCAGAGGGGAACATCGTCCACCAGGCTGGGACAGCCCCGAGAACAGGGAAGTGGGGCCAAAGCAGAGGCAACTGCGCCGTAGGGAAGCAGCCACGTGCAGAGGTTTGCAGCGGTGGGGACCCCTTGTTTCCACCCCAAAGCAAACCTGCAGCCCCCCAGGCAGCCCCCAGCCCACCCCAGGCGGGACGTACTTGATGAAGAAGATGCGCCCGTCCCCACAGACGCCGTAGGTCCACCTGCCCGGCAGGTCCAGCCAGTCGATGTCATCCCCCATGGGGGTGGCACTGGGGGGCACTGGGGGGCTCGGGAGCGGAGCAGCTCCGAGCCGGGACAGCGCCCGACTCGGGAAGCGCCAGACAACTCCCAGTCTCCCCAGGAGCAAACACTTGCTCGGCTCAGACCTTCCACCCAGACTCTGTTTGCTGCAAATAACCGAGGAGGGAGGGAAAAGGGAAAAAAAAAAAATCCCCAACCAACCCCATGGAGTTTAACCCGCTCGGAGCCGGGCTGCCACCCTGCCTGCGAGGAGCAGAGGGCACCCTCCCAGCAATGCTGATGACTCTTCAGGGCCAGCCCCGTCACTGCTTCCTCCACTGCCTACTCAGGGTAATTACCGTCAATTAACTCGAGGTGAGTAATTATGGAGTTGTTACTTCCCTCTCCTGTTCATTTTAAACAATGTCAGATTCTTCTCGCCCGTCTGATCTCGCAGCCAAGCCGTATGTAGGGCAACCTGATGATTATCTGCGGCACTTTTGGAGCTGCCCAATGGGTATTTTCTCTCTGCCTGTTCTTAGCCGTCAATTAAATGTCTTTCAAGGGGAAAGGTGGGGTCTGGGAGGCACCTGGGCTGGGGACTGAAGGAGGCAATTGCCCTCCTGTCTCAGTGGCGCCTTTGCAAAGCTTCTCATGGCACGAGCAGGAAGATGCTGATTCAGGAGGGGCCTGAGAGGTGGGAAGGTTCCCAAGGCAGGAATCTTAGAACCATTACGGTTGGAAGAGACCTCCAGGATCAAGGTCAACCCTCAGCCTCACCATGGCTACTAAGCCACATCCTGGAGGAAGGGGCTTGTCCTGCTGAGCTGAAGCCCAGTCCCCACATTGCCTGCCAGGGTTTGGGGAAACCAGTTCCCTGAGAGCTTTTCCTACGGTTCTTTGAGCCACTGGGTGAGAAAAACACGTCTGGTTAGTTCCAGTGAGCCCACTGGGGGAGTGTCCCATGGGACCCTGGCAGTGCTGCAATCCTGGGCATTCTTTCACCTGGAAAAACTCCATTCCATGGCAAAAATGAGGTTGCAATCCACGGGCCAGGTTCATGTCCTGCCCCTGGATCTGACCTGAGGACTGTGTGGGTGAGCACGAGCCCAGATCCCACACTTGCAGCCCTGAGAGGGCTCGGAGCACGGCTCACCAGCATCACGGTGTGCACTGGATTTTTGGAAGATGGACTGAGCTGACTGGGGCTGGCCCCGGCCCAGGGTCACACCAGGGAGCCACCACCCTTATCTTGTTACCATCCGTGAACCCGCTGCAGAGTAAACCTCAGTCACCACCCAATTAATGACCGCGGGAGCTCCTGATGGGCCCGAGATTGGGGAGGTCACGGCATCACCCGGGGAGGTGGTTCTGCTTCCACTCCGCCTCTGCTCCACAGGGTCTGCTCTCCAGAGCCAAACCACGGCCAGCAAATCCCGTGGCCAAACCTCGGGAGCTCCCTGTGGTGCTGCTTCATCCCAGGGCAACTCCAAACCCGTGGAAAAATCTGCCACATCAACCTTTTCC
Source organism: Dendrocincla fuliginosa (assembly GCA_035047845.1). Classification (NCBI taxonomy): domain Eukaryota; kingdom Metazoa; phylum Chordata; class Aves; order Passeriformes; family Dendrocolaptidae; genus Dendrocincla; species Dendrocincla fuliginosa. The sequence continues at coordinate 3,378,341 of JAWWMO010000078.1, read as the reverse complement.
ATCGTGGTTTTTGAGGAGTCTCCTCAGCCAGCCCTGGCCGGAGATGGTTTGTGGCACGTGTGGGCTCAAGGCAGAAATGGTTTTATAAAGTCAAACACAGCAAGAGGCTGTTCCTAAGCTGTCCTAATCCTATTTCAGTGCTGGGGAGGTTCTGTGGGGATAACTACAGCTCTCCTGGGACACGGCACTGCAGGGATGACCACGGAGCTCCTGGGAACAGTGGTTCCTCCGGTCCCCCTGCCCCTGCAGCAGCTCAGGGGTGGGATTTTCTTCATGGAATCATGCAGGCTCCTGCACTGGAAGGGATCCACAAGATCATCAAGTCCAACTCCTGACCCTGCTCAGGACACCCCAACAATCCCTGAGAGTGTTGTCCAAGCCCTCCTGGAGCTCTGGCAGCTTTGGGGCCATGCCCACTGCCCTGGGGAGCCTGGGCAGTGCCCACCACCCTCTTTTCCAGACCCAAATAATTCGTCCCTGTGGTGCCCTGGCAGGAGCTCGCTGTGCCTGGCCCTCAGCACCCAGCCCAGGGCTGGACCTCTGCAGTTCCCCAGAGTATCCTCACAGGCACCTCCAGGGAATGCAGAATCAGGGGCCGTGCCAGGTAAGTTCACCTGATCCTAAAAGATTTCCTTCCTTCTCTAGTAACCCCCAGGGAGGGATGCATTTCCCTGGCCACGCATATTCCCAGAGTCCCCCTCACTTTTCTATGGGAATTATTGGGAATGGACTCATCAGACACATTGGGAAAGAAGGAGTGAACCACGCTGAGGTTGTTGGAGGGTTTGCAGGACCTTCAGCCAGCAACCCCGAGCAGCTCCAGGCTCTCTCCTGCCAGGTAAATAAATCAGCTTTTATTGCTTTCCACAAGGGAATTTTTCCTCCCTTATTTCCTTCTATCTTAATCCAATGGAAATTCAAAGGGGAAATACCAGTGGGGCTTTTTGTTTTCCTTTGGTTTAAAGTCCTTCTAAGAGCTCCTTGTTCACAACCGTCCAGGCTGGGAGGAAGGGGACAGCAAGAGGCACATGTGAGGCTCTCCTTGCAAAACCACCCACATTCCTTGTGGCTGAAGATTCCAGGGAGGCTCCCCCAGGACTGGGCACCACCACCTCTCCCTACACACCATGTCCTTCCTGTAGCAGGGGCATGGGGGAATCCTGGAACGGTTTGGGTTGGAAGGGACCTTAAAGCTCACCTCATCCCACCCCCTGCCATGGGCAGGGACACCTCCCACTAGCCCAGGTTGCTCCAAGCCCCATCTAAGCTGGCCTTGAACGCAGACTCAGGTTTGGGCAGAAGGATTTTGCTCCCAAAGTTCCAGGAGCAGCCACCACCTCCTCCTCCCCCATTCATACAGGGCTGAGCCCTCGCCCAGGGCCACGGTGGGACCAGGCGGAGAGCAAAGGGCAGAGGGAGGGAAGCAGGAGGAAAAGGGCCATGCAGGGTGACAGGGCACTGCAGTGACCCGGCTGCGGGCAGGGAGGACACGCAGTGACCTCCCTCCGAGGGCAGCAAACCCAGCCTGGGGACGTTTCCTGACGGAGCCCTCTGGGTCACACTATAGGAATGTCACAAAACCGGGCACTTCTGCACACAAAGGGCGTGTTGTTGTGCTCGCCCTGGATTTCCCCATCCCAAAGCTCACCCAGAGCAAAGCAGAGGAGCACCTGTGTGTGGGAGGGGTGTGTGGGAAGGGGGACACGCAGGGACACTCTCAGCAGGGTGGTGGCCCCGGCAGCGTCGCTGGTTGCACATCCCCTCAGCCGTACAGTTCTGGCACCATCTCCTGGACAAAAGCGTCCCAGAAATAAGACCAGGAATGCAGCTGAGGGGGCGGAGGGGCAGGTGCCTCAACCGAACCCCACTGGTGCCCCTCGAGAAGTGTGTCATCATAGAACCCCAGAATGGTTTGGGTTGGAAGGGACCTTAAAGCCCATCCAGCGCCACCACCTTCCACCAGCCCAGGTTGCTCCAAGTCCCATCCAACCTGGCCTTGGGCACTTCCAGGGATGGGGCAGCCACAGTTTCTCTGCCCAACCTGTGCCAGGGCCTGCCCACCCTCACAGGGAGCAGCCTGACCCTGTGACTTCTCTCCCTTTCCTCCATTCTCAGCCCATCCAGCTGCTCCGAGGTCCCACCTGGGCACCTGTCTGGGGACACACAGGCCACCCCACCACTGTGCCCTGCAATCCCGGGGTCTCTGCTCCCTCTCCTAATGACCCCAAGAGAAAACGTGTTGCTAAGCAAAAGCACTAATTGCCTCGTGCTCTTTATGTCTGACTGTGAACTGCTTGTATTTGGCTGGATGGTGCCAGGGGCTGTCGCTGCTGGGGGCTGCTCCTGGGTCCCTCCTGGATGGAACAACAGAGCCCAGACACCCAGACTGGGAGCAGATGTTGAACAGGCTCTTATCACCAACCCCAGTCACACATTTACCAGCAGGCAGAGCAACCCAGCGCTCCCACATCCACCCCGGAACTCCACAGCCTGGTTTCCATAGCTCCCAGAATCCGGCATGGAGCCATGCCAGAAAACATCCCTCCAGCTCCACGAGTGGGATCTTTGTGACCTGGCCCTGCTTCCCCCTTTTGCCAGAACCTTGTTTCACCTGGGATCTGCCCTGAATTATCTCAGCTCCATGGAACAGCCCGGACCGAGACGTGGGGAGCATGACAAGGAACGGGAATAGGTGCTGAATCCAAATGTCCTGCTGGGTCTTTGTTCCTTCCCAGCACAAAGGTCTTTCTCTTCCCAGAGACCTGGGCCTGTATCCCAGTATCCCAATATCCTGGCTGCTGGCAGCCAAGGGCTGTGCTTTGCATGCTGAAGGGGTACATTTGGCTCTGGTTTTCCTTGCTTGATGAGGTGCCTTTGCTCCTGGGATGGGGAAGGGAGCAAGGGTGGGGAAGGGAGCAGGGATGGAGAAGGGAGCAGGGAAGGAGAAGGGAGCAGGGATGGAGAAGGGAATAGGGATGGAGAAGGGAGCAGGGATGGAGAAGGAAGCAGGGATGGGGAAGGGAGCAGGGATGAAGGAAGCAGAGGTGGAGAAGGGAGCAGGGATGGAGAAGGGAGCAGGGAAGGAGAAGGGAGCAGGGATGGAGAAGGGAGCAGGGATGAAGGAAGCAGAGATGGAGAAGGGAGCAGGGATGGAGAAGGGAGCAGGGATGAAGGAAGCAGGGACGGAGAAGGGAGCAGGGACGGAGAAGGGAGCAGGGATGGAGAAGGGAGCAGGGAAGGAGAAGGGAGCAGGGATGAAGGAAGCAGAGATGGAGAAGGGAGCAGGGATGGAGAAGGGAGCAGGGATGGAGAAGGGAGCAGGGATGGGGAAGGGAGCAGGGATGGGGAAGGGAGCAGGGATGGAGAAGGGAGCAGGGATGGAGAAGGGAGCAGGCTGGTGCTTCCCACAGGGCATGGAGCAGCTCATGCTGGGCTGTCACAACCTCTCCAGAGCAATTTAAACATGCTGCTTCCACCACCCAAATCCCACAGACCCATCCAGCATCAAAGCCCTGATTTCCAAGCAGGACCTTTCTGGAGCATCAGTCACTCCTTGTGGCAGGTGCCTTCCTAAACAGGTGTTCAGGTTTGGCTTAAGGTACAACCCAAACTGTATCCAGCAGGGATTTATCTCCAGCAGCTTCCTTGAACTCCCTACAAGCCAGGTTTGTCCTTGAATCAGTAATTTGTGCTGAGGAAAACCCTCCTTTGGCACAGCTGCTGTGACATTCCAAGCCCATCCTGCCAGAGCCAGATGCCCCACACAGCACATTCCCACAGCCAGGGATTTTGTTGGATTAAAGAAAGCAGGTTTAGATTGGATATTAGGAAGAAATTCCTCCCTGTGAGGGGGTGAGGGGCTGGAATGGATTTCCCAGAGAAGCTGTGGCTGCTCCTGGATCCCTGGAAGTGTCCAAGGCCAGGTTGGAGCAACCTGGGCTAGTGGGAGGTGTCCCTGCCCATGGCAGGGGGTGGAACAGGATGAGCTTTAACATCCCTTCCAACTGAAATAATTCCGTGATCTTTTTTTTTTTGCAGGAAGCACCACACCTGGCAAACAAGAGGAAGGATGGGGAAGACAGTTCAGGTCCAAGCAAAATGGCACGAGCCATCCCAAAAATCAGACAGGGAAGGAAAGCAACAGCCGTGCAAGGGGCAGGTCCAGCCGCAGTTTTTATCCCAGCATTAAGCAGGGGGCAGATGGATGCTCCTAATGGCTCTGATAATTTATACCCTCCAGACTAATGCCCAGCTTTTATGTGACTTTATCCCCCCCCCAAACACTGAAATAAACCTTGGATTAAATCCCAGCTAGAACCCATGAGGTCAAGGCACAGCTGGAATGCTGGGCTCTCCCTTGAATCTGTCACGGAGCAGCTCAGTGTCTGTGCCTTCTCCTGCCTCCCAGTTCCTGAAGGAACTGGTTTGTGTGGGGCCAGAGCAGCTCCACAGCACCATCAATCTGCAGAACAGCAGCTCAGCGACTCCTGGGTGCTCTGACAAACGAGTTCCTTGGGCCTGTGGAGAACATGGAGCACCAGAGCAGGAATAATTCTCCTCCCACACAGATAAATCAGCTGAACTCCAACTGCAGGTCTGCTGCTGATGGGATAAAGAAATCCCAGCAGGATTTCTGTGTTCCAGATGGCATCTGGATGTGCTGCCAGGCCCAGGGCAGCTTTCCCTGCACACACACGGCCTGTCTTGAAGCTGTTTCACTGAACAGAGAAATCACAACGTTCATTTTCAGGCAGATTTTAGACCCAGCAGGTGAATACGGCTTAAAAATACACTTTAAAATTCCACCATAGTTATGATACTCCCTGTGCCCAGCTTTGTTCAGGAGTATTGCAGGAAGTTCATTGTTTTTCCTCCCCTATTCCAGCAGTTTTCTACCCTGGTGCTCTTAGAAAAATCCTACCCTGGGGTTTTAGGGATGTCAGAAACACAATGGGAAACATGGATTGTGCTGCAGGACGGGAGCAAATCAGCTCCATGCTGAGCTCCAAGAGGTCCTTTCCTTAAAACCCCATCCCAAAACTCACTCTAGAGGTGTGACCACACTTTGAACTCATTCCAGATGCCCATGGCAGGACCACACTGCTCCTGGTGGCACTGGGGTGGCACTGGGGTGGCTGATCCCTGCTCCCCGGGAAGTTGAGGCCACAATTTTCACACCTCCTTGGTTTTTCCAGTCACCTGATGTCCCCACAAGGCTTTCCAAAGCAAAGCAATTATCTTGCAAATATCTTTATTACAATTTACAGATTAGTTCTGAATAGTTTATTATGTACAGAAATAGAACTTTAGATATAAAAACCCAACAAACTCGACACAAATCAAGTAAAATCTGTATAAAGCCAATGCTGAAGGTTTTCTAAGGTTTCTCTAAATTATACAAAAATAAAATCTGCTCATCACAGTTTTGATTTAAAGTCCTACAAGTGTTATTTTTACTGTCTCACTGCAAGCACTGACACATGGACACAGCCTGAACAACCAGCTCAAGGACTTTTAGAGGCAAAAGGGTGACACCAAGCTCTAAGATGTTTAAGGTGATGAATTTAATGTTAATCCCCTCTCACCTTCCACTGGGTACTTGGAAAACATGAGGTTGGAGCAGGGGAAAAGCTCACCCAAGCAGGTGGGAAGAAGCAGTGGGAGGGCTGGACACACTTCAGGATGGATAAAAATCATTCTTCCAATGTTTAAGCACTTTGGAAGCAGCAGTTGTTGATCTAATTTATATCCCACTTATCAGTTCTGTTTGTTTCCACCCACAGATTTTTCCAATCCTCTGCAAACATTTGCAGGTGTTCATTCCCACCACTCCAAAGTCTCTTACAAGCACCAATAACACAGGTTATCCAGGAAAAACTGAAGCACCAAGTTCTCCAAGATCAAAGAAATTGGGAAATTCATGGAAAAACAACTGTGGTGTTTTCCCAGGAGCAGCAACTTTGTATTGACGAGTCACACTGACCACAAAACAACACATTTAATTAATTTATCACCCCTTTTCCCTAAACTAAAAAGCAGATCCAATATGAGACAGCAAAATGACCTCCTAGAAGTTCAGAGTTAATTTCTCAGGATTTGGGGGCTTGATTAGAATTTACAATTTGTCACCTAAAATTTTGGCAGGAAAGGAATATCCAGTTTTTGGGGGGATGAAAACCAACATTTCTGCATTGCTTTTGTGCAGCCACTCTCAAATGGTGCTGGAATTTTGGCTGGATATGAAGTTTACACAACAACTCTACCATAACTCAGTGAAGCCTCTGAATTTTGTAATTGCAACACAGAAAGTTAATTTTTAAAAACTCAGTGAACACACTTTGTGCAATAAGATTAAAGTATAAATCAAAAAACTCTTAAATTTGAGTCAGAAGTAAGACATGGCCAAAATGACACCATGGCAAAGCAGAAAGTGAAGCAACGTGGAGCTTTTCTCTCCAGGGAGCTGTAATTTTTCTTTCAAATTAAAAAGTGAAATAATTAATGACAAATTTTAAATATTTTTAGGTTTCGCCCCAACAAAAGGGAAATTCTTCTGGCCAGCTGAACAAACCAAGTAGCAAGTCATTTATTTATTCACCCAACTTCGTGCACACAGACAGGAATTCTTCCATTTCTGGTGTTTATTCTACTGTGTGACCTCACACCTGCCTGGGCAACAGCCCCACACCAACCCCCAGGTCCGCACCCCCCTCCAATGGTGCTGCTCTTTATTCTGACTGAAATAATTAAATATCTTAAGTTAGGAACATAAATAAGGAGTGCTGTCCTTCCACCAGGGACTCACCTTCCCAAAGGTGAAATGTTACCTGTACCAGGTGACCCCAGTGCAGACACACAGAGTGTTAATACTGGCTTTTGGTAAAGAACAAGGTGATTTGCTGCCTTAGATTTCCTTAAATCAAAGATAATTCTCATTAAAAGCAACACAATAAGCAGATTGGATACAAGAATTCACCTCAATCTATATTTCAAAGCAGAACTACAGCAAAGGGATTCTCAGATTAATTAAATAATTAGGGAATAGTTATTCTTTGCGTGGCTCCCTAAATTCAAACATCATCCACAGCCTCAATGTGTACTCTGAAGCTTTAATTCTTGACTGGGATATTTCCATGCCCTAAAAGCCAAGAAATTTGGTGCACAGGCAGCCAGAACCCTTTGGAATAGTCTTGGATCAAGATAGCATTTAAATAAATCAAACCAAGGGGTTTTTAATGCACCCTCCCAGTGTGCCTGACTGAAATATTGACATCAAAATGCTACACAAACACTCACACACTGGATTCCATGCAAAACTGGGCTCTGAAGGAGGGAATAAAGGCCCTGATTCACACAGTTAAGTTAAAGTTATTAGCAAACAACACACGAGACTTTTGTACAAGCTGGAGAAGATGGAGAACCACAAGGAAACAGCACAGCTCTCAGGAAACTTTAAATCAAAACTGCAATACCAGGGGCTGAGCCCCATAAATATTTCCTTCAAAATAGGTTTTGCTTTTTCAAAGTGCAAAAATCCAACTGAACAGTCACCACTTCCCAATGTACGGCAGACAAGGCATTTCTGGAATGGATTGAACCTAAAGCAGTCTGTTTCTCAAGTGTTAATCAAAAGGAATGCAATTGTACCACCCTCACCCTGCAGGGCACTCAAAGGATTTTGTCTGGATATCAAAATGGGACATGCAGGGATATTTGTTGGCTGAACATCAAACTGGGAATATTCAGACCCCACTTCTCTGCCCATTTCAGAATAGCACATGCAGCTGCCGCCTCTTGTTCAGGTGTCCATGAGTGTTTTAGGGTCACACAACTACCAGGTGTTGTAAGGTGCTAGAAGAGATCAACCCTCTTGGAGGCAATTTCTTGGAGTCTCTGGAATACCCTCTGTCTATGCTCTGTGGTGAAGCAATATCCTATGGCTTCTTCTGTTTCCTGGATCCGTTTCTGGAACCTGCACCCATCTCGGGCCATCTCTTCCCAGGGTCCTTTCCGATCCTCCTCGCTGCTTATGTAATACTCTGTCACTTTTTCAAGGAAGGTGACCTGCAAAAAGCAAGTTATTTAGCAAAGAATTCACCAAACACACAAAAGGGACTTAATATTTCCACGTGTATTTTTTTCAACAGATGTTATTAAACACCTAGAAGAGCAGAAAGCCTCAGAAACCTGTTCAGAGAGTAGGTTTAGATGGGATACTGGGAAGGGATCCTTCCCTGTGAGGGTGGAGAGGCCCCAGCACAGAGAAGCTGTGGCTGCCCCAGCCCTGGAAGTGTCCAAGGCCAGGTTGGACAGGGCTTGGAGCAAGCTGGGCTAGTGGAAGGTGTCCCTGCCCATGGCAGGGGTGGCACTGAGTGAGCTTTAAGGTCCCTTCCAACCCAACCCAGTCTGGGATTCCATGATTTGCTCCCTGTTCCTGCCAGGTCTCGGACACATCACACCATGTCCCCTGTGCAGTAACACCCTCGTGACACAGGGCTGTGACCTCACACAGGGGCAGCTCACACAGGTCACTCAGCATGACATGCCAGGACACCCAAGGCTGCAAACCTGCTCCAGGCCATCAGCTTGGATTGCTGGAGATTGCATGAGAATATTTAAAAAGAAGGCAGAATCACTGTCGTGTAGGGTAAAGGCTCCTGTGAGTCACTGCCAGGAAAAGGAATCACACTCTGCTACAGATAAGGAAGCAACACTCACCCCTACGTGACTGGAGCAAACTCCCTATTTCCAGCTGCTGTGGAATGCCAGGGTATTAAGCTCATGCAAAGAAACCAGATCAAAAGTCATGGCACCTTAAAAGACACGTGAAAACTTTCACTCTTGCTATTTTTAAGAACTACTCAGCTATTTCAAGAAAATAAAGGAACTTATAGATTCGGACCTTCCACAGAGCAGATTGCTCTAAGCCCTGTCCAACCTGGCCTTGGACACCTCATGTCTGAGAAGATGATGGAGAAATCACCCCTGGGAATAATCAGCAGTCCAGGATACACAGCACTAGACACTGAGCAGAAACAACCTCCAGAAACCATCTAATCCTGGTGCAGTGATCCCAAATTTCTCTGAGGGCAGGGACATCACATCCCATGTATCCTCACAGTGTGTCCATGCACTGCCAGCTCCTAAGTGAAACAAACACTCTCAGTTTTATGACTTTCAGACATAAATATTACATGATGCCAGACAGGAATAGCCTTGAGCTGGATGAAAGGCCCGAAGATTTCCCAGAAACACCTCAGCACTCGGCTCTGTTTTCCTGGCCCTAATTAAATACCTGCTTTAGGAGCTGTTACATCAGCTCGTCCCGGGCAAGTTCCCACCTTACAGCGTTTTTACATCAGTCTGAGCCACCCTGGGGCACAACTCCCCGGGCTGTGACATCATGTGCAATATTGCAGCCAGATCATCCTTCTTTCACCATGGCCTGAGACTGCACATCAGCCAAAAACTCCTGCTGGTCCCACACAAGGGCTGAGCAGGGCTACCTCACAGTGTTACTGACCTGAATTAAGGGAGAGAACAAAGGTGTCTGCTGGGAGAGCACAAGAATTATACAGGTTTTCTATTTTGATGACTTGTGACACCACTGCATTACACAGGGATTTGGTACCAGGAGCCATTACTCATACAATGTTTGAGGTATCAAGGCTCAGACATCACACCTGACAAACCACCTTGGACATCTGTAGCATCACAAAACTCCTATCTGCATCCTAGCACAGGTATCACAAAAAACATATTTCCAGTTTGGGCTCAAAAGTCCAGCTCCTGAACACAACCCTTCTCTAAGCAACTGCTGAAGTATAAGGTATAATAATCTCTTAAACTGAAATGGGAATGTTACTACAATTTGTACTGAAACTTCGGGGGTGAACTGAGGCCAGTGCTAACCAGACGTCAGTATTCCAATAGAAACACTCCCAACACGTGTGTGACTCACCCAACACACGTGACACACCCAACACACATGTGTTAAACGAGTTTTTCCTACTCCAGAATACGTAACAAGCCTCCTTGGATAAAAAAAAAAGTCCCAAAATGTTTAAAATGCTTTCAGTTCAAGGTCTTAAATTATTTTATCCAAATCCCTCCTAATAGGAAGTGGTGTCTTCCAGAATACATCACAGCTCTGGAGTTTCTCGGGGAAAAACCGACACCACCCCTCTGGAGTTTCTCTGATCATGAAACCCCATTACACCCCCAGATACCGAACAGAAACTGCATCTTGAAAATTTAACCACAAGTCTACAAAAGAACCTGACAGAATTTCTCATCACGTGTCAAGGATGAGGCACAACATTCCACGGAAATAATTAGCACTTAAGCTCATGGAGGCCTGGTCTGGAATGCAGGCACGAGTGACCTCACCCACTCCACGCACTGCTCCGAGCAATGCGGGTTTGTTGTGACGACTTTTAGCAGCCCCAAACCACAGAAATACAAGCAAGAATATACCTTTTTGCGCTTGGAACTCGCACTTTTCTCCCCAGACAGAATTCCACGCTGCCCCAAGTCACTGACCCCGCAGTTGTGTTTCTCCAGCTGTACCCGACACACAGTGAAGTGCTCGACACTGACCGAACTCAGCCTCTCTGCTCCTTTGAAAGCCGGCGACCCTTTTTTCTCTACTGTCTGAAAGGCTGCCGTGAAATTTAAAGGATTATACGGGTCGTCCGAGGTACAGAATGAGTTCCAAAGTTTCAAGTTTTCTGCCTCATCCACGCTGCCACAGTCCCATTCGTCCTCATCTTCTGAACTATGAGCAGAGCCTGAGGAGGATTCTCCCCACGAATCTTCCTCCTCCTCCTCCTCCTCCTCCTCTTCCACATCCGACATATCCTTTCCCGGGTCACTGGAAGATGTCTGAATGGTGGCTGTGAAGTTCTGAGGGTCGTAGGGATCTAAAGTATAGAAGGAATTCCAGAGATGAAGCCTCTCCCCGTCCTGGCTACCGGCGTCTGAGTCCGAGAGAAGCTCTTCGCTGTCAAACCCGTCATCACCATCCTCCTCCTCATCATCATCCCAGTCTTCCTCACCCTCACTCTCCTCCCCACTGGAAACTCCCCCGATGATATAATCAATTAATTTATTCGCACAGGCAGGCCTGGTCGAAACCGGGAGGTTTTGCTCTGTGTCCGAGTCCTCACCATCCCCTTCAGCCAAGGCTTCCCCCTCCTCATCCGCATCCCGGATCGCCTCCTGCTCCACGGGGACACCTCCAGGCTGTGCCCCTGGCTCCTCGAGCTGCTCCAGCTCCCCGGCATCGCCCCGCTGGTCCCACCGCCCCCCGGTTTCCCGGCGGACATCCCTGTGCTGCTCCTCCTCCAGGCTGTGGTAGCCGTGGTCAGGGTCGGGCACGGGCAGGAGGAAAGCCAGGCGCTTGCTGCGCAGGAATTCCACCTCGGGCAAGCCCTCGGCGCGCAGGGGCTGGGGCAGGTGGCTCTTGCTCTGCTCCATGCCCAGCACGTACCAGTCCACGGGGAGGGCCCGCAGGCTGCTCCGCACCAGCCCTGCTCCCCACAGCCCCGCCGGCGGCTCCGCGCCGCTCTCCGGCCGCTCCTCGGGGGGCTCCCCGGCCCAGCCCAGCGAGGTGCCCGGGCTGCGCAGCAGCACG
>JAWWMO010000078.1:3342664-3366543 GCA_035047845.1 Dendrocincla fuliginosa | reverse complement strand
GCGCCGCGCTGGGCCCCGCCAGCTTCGGCCAGGCCCCGGCCAGGCCCAGCCGGGCCCGCCCCAAGCCGGGGCCGGCGCGTTCGCCACCGCTGTGCTCCATGGGGCCGTTCAGCGCTGCCAGCGGTGCGGAGGGGTGTGCGAAGCGGCGCTCCGTGGCGGGGCAGCGGCTCTGAAGGCTCGGGGGGCTCCGGGCAGCTCCGGGTCGGGTCTGGGCTCCATCCTGAGACAGCGTCAAGCACAAAATGGCGGCGCCGCCGCCCCGGCACTTCCCGCCCACAGGGGACGGCGGGGGCGTGACCACGTCCGGCCCCGCCCACTCGCAGCGCCGACGCCCATTGGGCGGTGTCGCAGCGACCACGCCCCCTACCGCCGTGGCCACGCCCCCCACCGGGATTGCATCAGCCGGGTTGGGCTCCGCGCGGCAGCGCCCCCAGTGGCGGAGCGGGGAACTGCAGGTACCGCACGGGGGGTACCCGGGGTACCTCACCGGGAATTTTGGGGATGCTCGGGCGGCCCTGGGGGCGGCCCCGGGACACGGGGCATCACCCGGACAGCAGCCGCAGGGGACGGCGACCCTGCTGCCCCTGGGGAAGGAGGGAGCCACCTCCCCGGACCACCAGGGTTTGGCATGCTGGGCCCTGCGGAGGGCAGAGGTGGGGGCTGATGTGCGGGCAGAGGGACAGGCAGAAGTGCAGGTAGATGTGCAGATGTGTAGACAGATGTGCAGAGTTGCAGGTAGACGTGCAGAGGTGCAGGTGGATGTGCAGGTAGAGGGGCAGATGTGCAGGTAGAGGAGCAGGCAGAAGTACAGGTAGATGTGCAGGTAGAAGGGCAGATGTGCAGGCAGAGGTGCGGGCAGAAGGGCAGGTAGAGATGCAGAGGTGCAGAGATGCACAGAATAATGCAGGTAGATTGGCAGGTAGATGTGCAGGCAGAGATGCAGCTGTGCAGGCAAAGGTGAAGGCAGAGGTGCAGATGTTCAGGCAAAGGTGCTGGCAGAGGTGCAGGCAGCATCCACCTGCCACCCCAAGCCTTTCATCTCCTGTATTTTCCCACTGGCATGTTCCAGGCAGGAGTGTCCCAACTCAGGAGGGTCCCAGCTCCCCCAGCCCCAGCAGTTCCCCCAGTACAACCAGTCCTGCCCCAGCCCAACTCCCACCAGATCCAATATTTAAAACTTTTAATATAAAGGTTAAGTTCATTATTCTCGATCCTGAGAAACATTTCGTCCGTTTACGGAGCTGTCGCTGTAAACAAAGCACCACAGGCACCAAGCCCGCACTCGGGGCCGGATGGCAGGCGAGGAGATGGATGTCCCCAGGGCATGGGGACAGCGAGGTGGCATCAGGGGGGGTCAGCCACACGGAACCGGCACCCCGCCACGCCGCTCTCCTTTGGGAGCGAATTCCCCAGGGTGGGAACTGCCCGGCTCCAGGCAGGCTGGGGATGTACCTGGGGGGGATACAGACCCCCCAGCCCACAGCAAACCCCCCGTGCCGCCTCCCTCTCCCCTCCGCGCCGGTGCCCGGCCGCACGCTACTCGGTATTAAAAAAAATTAAAATACAGATATCCCAAAGGAAGAAATAACCCCCCAAAACGCCCCACGCTCCTCCCCGCCCCGCCCGCCCCGCGTTGCTCCCTTGACACAAGGTAAACTTAAAAAAGGAGGTGCCCATGGTGCCAGCGCCCCTCGGGGACACCCCAAGGTGGGCAGCGCCGTGGTGGCCGTGCCGGGGGTCCCCAGCCCCGGCCGTGGGGCCTCAGAGGGTGCCGTGGCCGCGGGACCCCAGGGCGAACCAGCCCATCTTCTCCTGCGCCAGGTCCAGGTCGCGCAGGCGGATTCCCACCTCCCCCAGGAGGATGTTCTCCCAGAAGCCTTCCTCGCTCAGCACGCTCAGCCGCAGCTCCCGCTGCTCCAGGTCCCCCCTGGGGATCCCGTCGTAGACCAGCTGTGGGGCACAATGGGGCAGACCCTCAGCCACGGCCCCCCGGGGTCCCCCATCTCCATCCCCATCCCACCTACCATCTCATTGTAGGTGGGGTTGCAGGTTTTTCGGGCCACTTTGGTTTTCCTCTTGGTTGTTTTTTGGGGGTCGGGCAGCAGGTAGGTCTTGACGTAGGGGTCAGGGTCGTTGCCATCCTGCAACGGGGGCTGTGGGGAGAGGGGGGGGGGCCTCGTGAGCGCAGTGGAGGGGATGGATCCCCACCCTACTCCCACTGGGCACCTACCAGCCCCCGAATGTGCATCACCATGATGAAGAGCTTGTTGTTCTTGTAGGAGATGGAGAGTTTCACCTCCCCACCGACCTTCCCCAGGGAACGAGCCCATGTGGCATCTGGAGAGGAGGAGAGGAGGGGTGGGGTGGGATGGGAGACCCCCACCATCACCCCCCCTCCACTGTTCCTCACCATTGCCCCTCACAATTGCCCCCCACAGTCACCCCCCTCCTTACCTGCTGGCTTTGGAGCCGTGTTGGTTCCAGCTGCCTTCTCATCCCGGGGCAGGGGGTGGAAGAAGGTGTAGACGAGGTCACACTGGAGGGCGAGGAGGTGGCATTAGTGGTGACAGTGGCACGTCCCTGCCGTTCAGGGCACGGGACATGCACCAACATTTACACAGTGCACTGTCCCCAAGCACCTTCCCGCCCCACTGGTGGCCCTGGCAGTGTCCCCACCTCCCTGCAGCCCCTGCCCCAGCTCCCCACCTCTGCCACCTCGGGGGCTGCGTGGATCAGGTGCCAGATGTAGCCGTTCAGCTCCTCCTTCCGCCGCTCGGCCACCGCCTCGCCCCGCGACCGCCCGATGACAAACCTGCTGGGGAAGCTGCAGGGACAGACCCTCAGCCAAGCCCCCAAGCCCCAGGGGGGCTGTGGGGAGCCCTGGGGGTCTGGTGGGACTGGGGGGGTACCTGGGCAGCAGCGAGGAGGGGAAGAGGAGGCGCAGCTTGTTGTGCAGCTCCTGGAACTCCTCGAAGGTGCGCTGCACGAAGGTCACCTCGCCCGGGCTCTCCCGCTGCACCTTCACCACGTAGATCTGCAGAGGGACAGGGCTGTGATGTGGGGCCCTGGGGAGCCCCAAGCCCACCCCTTCAGCTGTCCCCAGCTGTCCCCACTCACGTAGCCCTTGCTGGGGTTGAAGACCCTCTCGTGGCGGCAGAGGAAGACGTCGCGGATCCGGCCGGACGTCTTGATGGTGTGTGTGCGGGGGGCGAAGGAGAGGGTGGGCCGGGCGTCGGAGCCCGTGAACTTCATCTGCGCCAGGTTGTGGATGAAGAAGTTGAGCTTGGTGGCCACGCTGCCCAGGCTGGACTCGATCAACCTGCAACGAGGCCACCACGTGCTCAGCACAGAGCTGGTGCAATCCAAGGACTCCCTTCATCCTCCCCTGCCCTTCCACCCACCCGTGTCCCCTACCTGGTGAAGTAGGTGGTGGCATCAGCGTCAGAGTCCTGTGGCCTCAAGGCATCGTAGACGTACTTGAGGTCCTCCAGGTCGGAGAGCTCAGGGATGCCACAGGACAGCATCTGGGAGGCAAGGCAGGGGTGAGGGCAGGTGGCAGGGGGCACCCCTCGGGGAGGGGAAGCTGCGGCCCCCCAGGCTCTCACCAGCCCCAGCAGGTTGAGGAAGAGGTGGGTGTGCTTGCGGATCAGGTTGTAGGCCTGGCAGCACAGGTCCACGAAGTCGTGGAAGCGGCTGGAGGGCTTGTCCCCACCGTTGATGACATAGGCCATGTCCGAGGTGAAGACAAACGGCGCCCGGTCCCTGCGCCGGGGGAGAGCAGGGACAGAAAGTGAGCACAGAGGGCAGTCCCCACTGCTGGGACGAGGAGAAGGGAGGTCACCCACCACCAGGACAAGGAGAAGGAGCTTCACCCACCAAATCCCCCCGCAGGGATGAGCCTGGGCAGAGGGGAAGGAGGCACCCAAAGTGTTCCTCACCTCTTGATGTTGCCGAACATCTGCGCGTGGCCCAGGAACCTGCCGAAATCGATGTGGAACATGTGGCCTGTGGTCTTGAGCATGATGTTGTCATTGTGCCTGTCACAGATCCCCAGCACGTAGGTGGCCACGCAGCAACCGGCGCAGGAATAGATGAAGTTTTCCACGGCCTGGGAGGAGAGAGGGAGGGAAGGAGGAAGCAGGCATGAAGCAAGGCTGGATGTGATGGGAAGAGAGGGGTCTTGTCCATGGAGAGGGGGTATGACAAGCAGGGACAGTGCCAGGCCCTTCCCCACCTTCTCATACTCATCCTCCTCGGGGTTGTGTTTCTGCAGCCAGTCTGCCAGCGGCCGGTCCTTGAAGGAGCCCGTCACGCCGTGCTCCACCTGGATTTTGCGCAGGGTCTCGGCGTTGGGGATCATCTCCACCATGCCTGGCAGCCGAGACACAGGGTGAGACCCTTCCAGCCCACCCGGGGGGCACAGAGACCCCAGCCCCACTTTGCCACCAACCCAGCCACTCCCCAGCCATCACCACTGAGCAACAGCCTGCCAAGCCACATTCTGACATGGGCTGGTGGAATCAGATCAAAGGTAGATCACAGGCACCCACGGGGCCTTCTGTGCCATCACCAGCCCCATGCACAACCTGATGCCCCCCAGGATGCTCCAATGCCAGCTCACCTCGCCCACGGCCGGTGGAGAAGCAGCGGAAGATGACCATGCGCATGTCCAGCCCCTCCTGCACCCAGATCTTGTTCATGATCCGGATCATCTGCAGCGTCAGCATGTCCTGCCGCAGGTCATCGCCACACTGAGAGCCAGGGGAGAGCCATCAGAGCCAGGGGAGAGCCATCAGAGCCAGAGGGCAGGGGAGGGGAAGCTCAGGGCACTGAGGTGGTCATGCCAGGGGTTTGGGCATACCCAAAGGTGCCAGGTACCAGGCTCACCTTGAAGATGACTCGGATGTTTTCCCCCAGGGGATCCACGTTCTGGAAGGAGAGCTTCAGTGGGACAGCATTGGAGTTGAAGTAGGAGCAGTCCTGCCATGGGAGGAAGGCACAGCCCTGTCAGGGCGAGTTGGGAGCGGGCAGAGCAGCCTCCTGATGCCCCCTGGGTCTGGAACTCACCCGGGGCACGATGCCCTTCACCAGCAGGCTGGGGCTGAGTGGCAGCCGGCACGACCCATGAGTCTTGAAGAACTGCTTCACATCCTCCAGCCCCTCGCGGAGGATGCCCTGTGGGGTGGGCATGGGATGGGCACGGGACAGGGTGGGATGGGATGGGCACAGGATGGCATGGGCATGGATGGGATGGGATAAGGATGGGCATGGGAGATGGGGTGGGCATGAGATTGAGTAGGTATGGGATGGGGTGGGCATGGGACAGGTGGGCATGGGATAGGGGGCTGATACCCAGCCTGGCCCCCCGTCACAGCACCCTGGCACCCACCTGACGTGCAGACGGGGCAGCATCCCGGACCTGCTGGGCCAGCCTGGCCAGCGTGCTGACCAACAGGCACTGCCGGTCAAACTCCTCCCGCAGCCCCTTCCCGCAGCAGCACAGCAGGGCTGCCAGCAGGTACTGGTACCGGATGCTGAACTGGGAGTCCTTGAGGCCATCCTTCAGCAGCCTGCTCGGAGCAGGGACATGCTTGGTCAGGGGAGGCCCAGGGATGCCCCCTGCCACTCCCAGAGCCCCCCAAACCCACCAGAAGAAGTAGTGGGTGATCTTGAGGTCGCAGATCGCTCGCTTCATGAGGAAGCGCACCAGGGGGCTGTCCAGGTAGCACTCATATTTCAGGGCCTGGAATGAGGACAGGGTTAGGGCATGGTGGGACCAGCAGGCACCCCATGAAACATCCCAGTGCCACCACACACCTGGACCAGCTGGGGAAGGTAGTCCAGCAGCTCTGTGTCGGAGATGGAGTCAATCCACTGCACGGCTGTCCTCCTCACCTCCTGGTCTGGGAACCTGCATCCAGGACAGGAGTCACGGGGACAGCACCCTCAGCATCCCCCCGCCACTGCCACACAGGGCAGTGCCACAGGGTGCATCCCCACAGCACCCACGGGTGGCTTACGTGGCATGCAGGAGCCCCAGGGCATCCTGGTGGCTCATGGAGGTCCACTGGCTGAGCAGGGCATAGATGTCGGGCAGGCAGGCCCAGTCCCAGCTGGGGGCACTGGCCAGCAGCATGGGCAGGGCACCGGGCTCTGCGTGGCAGTGGCATCGCTTCTCCCACAGCCGCTGCCGGTCTGCGTCCGTCAGCCTGGGGGTGAGGGAGGGGATGGCATGGGGGCATGGGGCTGGCAGGCTGGGAAAAGGGCATCCCTGTGTCCCCAAAATACAGAGGTGGCATGGGGCTGGCAGTGTAGGAAGGTGGCAGCCCTCTGTCCCTGCCATGAATCGACTGGATGCGGCTGGCAGACTGGGAATGTGTCATCCCTCTGCCCCCCCACGCATGGTACATGGGACACTGATAAACCCCTCTGAGCCTTCCCTGCATCCCCACTATGGCTCTACCCATGGAAAGGAGGGGCTGATGGAGAGCAGGACCTTGCTGCATCCACCCTGTCCCCAAAGGCTGGCTGTCCCCCTGCCCAGTGACCCCTGCCCACCCACAGGTTTCTGCTCAGTGGATCCTGGCACAGCTGCTGACACCTGATCCCCTACTTAAAGCCAGGGCCAGAGGACTCTGGCTGGCTCAGCCATGCCAGGCTGGACGAGGGGCCGGGCAGCTGTCCCTGCTGCGGGTACATGGACAGAAAGGGGCAGCCAGGGAGGGCAGAGTGCAGGAGGACCAATGACAGCCAGCTCCAGAAAACACCAGCTCCAGCCTCATCCCGGCCAGAGGCAGAGTCAGACCCCCAGACACCCTCTGTGTGTGCTGGGGTGGTGCTGGGGGTCTGTCAGGGGCAGTGCTGGGGGTCTGCCAGCAGTGCCCCCCTGATGAGGTGATGCCACCCCCCTGTTTATTTACCAGTAGAGAGATTTCTTCTGCATGGCCTCCCGCAGCTGCCGCTGGTCCTCCTCCCCCAGGCTGCCAAACTCGTACCGGGGGCTGAACTCAGCCACGGGTGGGCTGGTGAACTTCACCTCGAAGGCCGAGGTGGGGAAGTCGATCTGGGGCAGAGGCAGAGGGTGAGGGGATCCACACATGGAGCTCGAGGTGGGGCTGTGTCCCACTGGAACCCCCCGTGCCAGGACGTACCTGCAGGATGACACTGTCGGGCTGGTTGAAGTTGGGGGCACTTGACCTGGCTCTGGAGTTGTCCTGGGTCGCCGGCCACAAGCCCAGGAGCTTCCGACCACAGGTGAGGACCCTGCAGGAGGAGGAGGGGTCAGAGCCTGGCACTGGGGGCCACTCTGCCAGCGCACGAGGGTGGCACCACTGCAGGGGTGCTGTCCCCCTGCACTGGGGACTCCCCTGTGCCCCCCAGGGATGCCAGCACAGCCCCTCGCTGTGCCCACGGTGGTGGGACACCCCACGTACTGCCTGAAGTTGAAGAGGGGGGTGGTCACCCAGCCCAGGGCCTCGGGGACCCGCCGCTGCTTGTTGGTGTCGGAGGAGCTGCCTGGGGGTGGGATGGGCACGGCGAAGAGTGTGACACTGAGCAGTGTCTCTCGTGGGAGATGGTTCACCTGGACTGGGAAGCAGATCCTGCAAGAGAGCGATCAGAGGCTCAGCCATGCCAGAGACGGGCACTCCCAGCACCTCACGGCTCCAGCCCCTGCCTTGGGATGCCAAACATGCCCCGGGAGAGCCCAGCCCTGCCAATGCCTTTGCTGCTGGCACAGGGGTGCCCCGTGCCACCCCCATGGGATGCAAGTCCCATGCCATGGGCAGAGACCCCACAGAGGGTGGCTGGGTTTAGGGACAGCCAGCTGGTCCTCTCCCTGCTCAGTCCTGCTGCTCCCTGTCCCAGGAAGGTGACCACAGGACAGCGGGGTCACCACGCAGGGCCCCCACTGCTCACTGACCTTGTCCCATGGGGGACCGTGTGGGACCCCAGGGCTGAGATTCCTCTCTGATTCCTCTCCTCCTCTTCCTCCCAGGGAGCCCAGGGTGGCAGCTACATCCCGGGGGAAGGGGATTGCCCCGGGGACGACTCTGCTCGCCGCCGTCCCGCCGGGCGCCTGTCCTTGGGGGCACCGGCACCGTCTAAAATTATCCCGGCCCATCCCCACCTCCCCGCACGCTGTGGATGCCAGGCATGGCGAGGGCTCAGCACAGCCTCCCTGCCTGCTCCCGGGGCTATTTTGGGAGCAGATCCCCTTTCCTGGGTGCAACAGGCAGGTCCGGAAGGGCAGAGCTGGCGCGGGGGCCAGTGCTATTACAGGGAATGACACAAGAGCTTCCAACACCCCAAACCCAGGGAGAGGCAGCAGAGGAGGAGGAGGAGGAGGAGGAGGAAGAGGAGGAGGAGGAAGGCAGTGTGGCTGGGCATGGCACCAGGACCCCCATGCCCACCCCGTGGTTGGGCCATTGCCTTACTGTTGGTCCCAAATGATGAGGTGGAAGAGGTATTTGTAGACATGGGCCTTCCTGGTGAGCAGGGGGCTGCACAGCTCCTTCCCACCGTGGCTGAGGGAGCAGGAGAGGTAGAAATCTTCATAGCTGCGAGGGGAGAGGGGGAGTGGTGAGCTGGGGGGGAGTTTGCCTGGCTCAGAGTGCTGGTACATGGGGGCTCACCCCACCATGGGTCACAGCCTGCTCTGGTGGGGCAGGAGGATGGAGGCGCTGAACCCCTCGCCTTCCCCAGGGCTGGGAAGGGAGGGCAGAGCCAGGAGCCCCCCCTTGTCCCCATCACCATATGGCACCACACATACCATCACACGGGGGGCTGCCGGGGGGGCCCTGCCATGTGGCAGGTGCCGAGCGACAATCCGGGGAGGGCGGCGGGGCCCTGGAGGTCAGGGGATGCCGGCATTTCCCAGGCTACGGGCTTTGTTCGGAGCCAGCCACCAAGGGGAATACATTAAGGGCAGGACAAAGGCGAGGGGTCCCCGGCGGGGCGGCTGCTGCCGGCGCCGCTGCCTCGCCCACCCGGCCCCCCGCGCCGGGCACGGGCACCGACGCACCGAACAAAGGGCCCGTGGGGCGTGGGGCCGCTCCGTGGGGCCATCTGTCACATCCCGGGGGTGCTGGGAGAGCGGAGGGATGCTGCAGCCCCAGGGATCTGGATCTGTGGGGTTTGGGAGGGGAGCCATCCCATCCGCAGCGACTCCCGCCAGCGCCAGCATCCCCAGGCTCATGGTGGGATTTTGGGGTGTCCTGTGCATGGCCGGGAGTGGGACATGATGATCCTTGTGGGTCCATCCCAATCCAGGATATTCTATAATTCTATGAATCTGTCTTCCTACCCTGGAATGCCAGCCAGGAGGCTTGGGGTGGGTTAGCCCTTGCCCCGGGGATCTGTGGGGTTGGGATGGGAGAGCATGGCAGAGCCATCCCATGCAGAGCTCTGGCAAGCATCCCTCACTGCCCATCAGCACCAGCATCCCCAGGCTCATGCTGGGACTTTGGGGTATCCTGTGCATGGCCAGGAGTCAGACTCCTTGTGGGATCCCACTCAGGATACTCCACAGTTCACAGCTTTTCTCTAACACACCCTTAGAACCCCACAATGAGCCCTTCCAACTGAGGATATCCTGATTCTCTATTCCTGCCCTGGAATCCCAATCCAAGAGGCTTGGGCTGGGTTAGCCCTTATTCCCTGGGAATACCTGGGGTAGGGACACGCTCCTGCAGGGCAGGGCCAGCCCTGCTCAGGTGTGTGACCGTGGGGAGCCGCCCTTACCTGGCGGCCCAGGTGATGGGGATGCGGTGGGTGGCATAGACGGTGAAGGAGAGGGGGCAGGTGAGCAGCTGAGCCTCCTGTGCCACTCCCAGCTCGCGGCTCCCCAGCACGGCCGGCTGGAAGTCGGCGTTGAAGGTGCTGCAGTAGAGCTCGACCATGTCCAGGATGGCAGCTGTCAGGCTCTCCACGATCCGCTCTGAGGGGAGCAGGGAGAGGGGTGAGCCCCCCACGGCTCCCCCTGCCCCCCGTGACATCCCTCAGGGCTGTGCTTGGGATGCTGGAGGGACCCAGGTTCTCCCCCAGGGTGAAACAATGACAGGGAGAATTCCAGGCTTTCCATTTTGAGTTCACCCCGCGGAACAACCACCCCAGAAACCCTCTTTCTTTTTTCTTTTTTTCAACCAGAACACTTTCAAACACATTTTTGGCCTTGATAATTGAAAGGGGAGGGGTTTGAAGATTAAAAGCACCATGAACTCGAGCCCAGAAGGGGAGAAGGAGAACAGAAATACCTCGATTTTCCCTCTTGGCCAGAACATTTGGATCCTGCGGAGGAAAAAAAGAGAAACCACAAGAGCCCCCTTAGCATCAGCCCCGGGGAGCAGCTCGCCAAGGCAGCCTTTACGTAACCACCCGTGGCTGCCAGAGCCAGGCAGCTGCCTGCTCCCAGCTATTCAGGAATTTTCCACGTGGTGCAGCAGGAGGAAGGAGGGAAAGAAGCCAGATGTGACAACGTGCTTCCCCTCTGCAGCTCCTGGCTGAGCCACCCACCCGGGTCCTGCAGCCCGTGGGTGCCCATCACTCACCTTCTGGATTTTGGGCTGCATGCGGGAGGGGCAGGGGGGCATCTGGTTGAGGGCTGCTGTGATCTCCTGGGATTCCACGGCTGCCAGGGCGTTGCAGATGGCCATGACCGACTGGATCACCCGTTCTGCCTTCAGTGGGAAATCTCCCTGCGGGGCAGAGAGGGGCTCATGTGGGACCCCCTGGCAGCTGAGGGGGCAGGGGCTGCTTCTTGCAGAGGAGGAAGGTATTGGAAGGTGCACCTATGCCTCAGTTTCCCCTTCTTTCCCCTGTCAGGGGAGGTTTAAGTTGGACTTTAGGAAAAGGTTCTTCCCCCAGAGGGTGGTGGGCACTGAACAGGCTCCCCAGGGCACTGGACACACCACCAAGGCTGCCAGAGCTCAAGGAGTATTTGGACAATGCTCTGAGGGACAGGGTGGGATTTTGGGGTGTCTGTGCAGAGCCAAGGGTTGGACTGGATAATCCCTGTGGGTCCCTTAGAGCTCAGGATATTCCATGATTCTCTGATTCTGTGATTCACGGCCATTCACTTTCTCTGACACACTCCCAGAGCCCCGTAATGAAAAGGGGAAAGAATCCACAGCAAATAAGGCAAGGTGGCCCCCAAACCCCCCCTCCACCCCTGCTGCTCACCTCGGCTGCCAGGAAAGCATCCACCTCGTTGTGGAAGGTGTCGAAGAGGAGACTCAGGGCCTGCCTGGGGGACAGGGAACAGAGCTCAGCCCCGGCCAGGTGGGCACCTGGGGCAGGGGGCTGGTCCTGCCTTGTCCCCCCTACCTGCTGATGGTCTGTTTGATGGGCCTCTCCTGCAGGTGGATGTAGTGGTTGAGGGTGGAGGGGCTCTGGTCATCGCTCGCCTGGAGATGGAGAGATGCTGAGCACGGATGGTCCCACCACGGGGAGATGGCACTGGCACCCCCAGTGCCCCCCACCCCCTGACACCCACCGTGCGGGCCAGGTCACTGCGCACCCCCTTCCTCCTCAGCAGCTGCAGTCGGATGTCGATGTCAAACTTCCTGCAGTGCTGGATGTGCTCGTGGCTGCCCAGGGCGTGTTTGCTGTGGGGACAGCACCGCACATTGACCCCATGCCATGCCCCAAAATCCCACCCGGGGTGCCCCATCCCACCATCCCACGGCCGAGCAGCCTTGGCTGGGGCTCACAGTGGCCTCCTGGCCTGCAAATGGACCTTTGTGGCACCAGGAAACCCAAAGAATGAGCCATTGTTTTCCCTCCTTCCTCTGCACCCTCCACAGAGCCGTGCCCGGCCCAGCCGGCGCGACGGGGATGGGAGTGGAGGAGCCCATCGTGCCAGGACCTGCCCAGGGATGCGTGGGAAGCAGAGCATGGATCTGAGGAGCTGGAGGATGCTCTGGCTGACAGCAGGACTGGGGTGAGCCCTGGAGCAGGCAGTGACAGCCTGATCCCTCCGAACACACCGGCGTGGGAAGCCCCCCTGGAGTGGGACCCACTCTGCCATCCAGACCCGCTTCCTTTGCTGGCTCCAGGGAGAATGAGCCAATTCAGCCCCAGCTAAATCAAACGGGAAGCCAGTGACAGCAGCTCAGCCTGGTTTGTAGAGCTCAAGGGCCCGACCAGCTCCACAGGGGGGGCTTTGGCACTTCCAGCATCTCCTCTGCCATGGCAAGATGTGGGAAGAAAAGATTGGTGACAAAGGGGCTTTATGTCCCGGGGCTTTCCCAGAGGTCCTTTGAGGGCCTGGGAGATACGTGGAAATGTTCACTGGGGACTGTCCTGCTCCATGCCCAGGATGCTGCTCCCTGCCAAAAAAGCAGGAGGTTCATCCCTTTGGGAATGCCATCCTGGATGGCTGGATCCATCCTGCAGCTGGGTGGTCTCTGGCAGCCCTGGGTCTCCTACAGCAGGTTTGGAGATGCTGCTGTACCCACACACCTGTACAGATGTGTACACACCTGCACACACCTGCAATGGGCTGTTTGGCAGCCCAAGGGCTCAGCATTGACAGAACAGCCCTTTTGGGTGGCCCTGAAGCTCCTTTGGGTGGCCCTGGAGCCCTTTTGGGTGGCAGGAGCGGAGCTGGGCTCCAGTCCAGTGCTGTGCAACCTCTCCTGGTCCCAGCAATTCCCAGCTGTCCCTTTAGGGCCCAAAGCAGCAGCTCCTGGAGGCCATGGCAGAGCTCCCACAAAACTCCCATGGCAGGGCCAGGCCTGGGGCAGCTCTCCAGCAGCAGGACCTGGCCCTGGCATGGAGCCACTGGGAAGGACAGCGTGTGCTGTGGCTGCTACATGTCCCTCTCTCCTGAGCCTCCAGATCCCCAAACCCACATGGAAACACAGAATTCCTCCAGGAAAAGCAGTGAGGCAGGAAGGGCAGGAGGGATGGGACCCCCATCACTCATCCCTGGCTCTGCCCACCGTAGCCCTGATGCTCCTGTGCCACTCACATCCCTTTCCCACATTCTCCTGGAATTTAGACAGTGGGCTGGGAGAAGCCGAGCTGCACTCAGTGACACGGCTTGTTATTAATACTCCTCCAAAGAGCTTTTTTGGCAGCCCCTGCTTTCCAGCCCATTTTCCAGGCGCGTGGGGGTCAGCGTGACGGACGCCCTGCCACCAGGAAAGATGTTCCCAACATGCTGCCTTTGGCAGGAGCATCGACACAGCTCCAGAGGCAGGAAATGGAGCAGAGAGGCTCCTGCTGTGCACGCCGGGATCAGCCCTGGACATCCATCACACCCTGCCAAGGCCATGCTTGGGTCCTGCAGTGCCTGGGCTGGGTTTTTCCCCCCTCCCTCAACACTCACTTCTGCAGGAATTCCTCCAAGCCACAGATCTTGAGCACAAAGTCCTCGACATCGACGGTGTGCAGCTCGTCATGGGTGTAGCACAGCGCCTGGTAGATGAGCAGGTCCACGGTGGAGGAGCCTGTGGGGAGAAGGAGCAGCACTGTGAGCCCCTGGGATGGTGGGAATGGTGGGATTCCCCCCCAGCCTTCACCTGGGAGGTCTCAAAGGGGATTCACGAGCCACTGCAAGGTGTGGGACACTCACAGTCACAGGTGAAGGTGAGGGGCTCCCGCAGGCTGTCACACACCACTGTCACCTTCAGGCTCACGCCGTGGCCCAGCTGCTCCGGGCTGAGGTTCACAGCGTTCCACACCAGACCCGTGAGGGAATAGTCCTTGGTGCTGTAGCTGGAGCGCAGCCTGTGGAGGCAGGGACAGGTCAGAGATGCTCCTGGATTTGGGGTTTGCCCCACCCTCCACAAAACGCCAGTTTTGGGGCATTTTGCAGCAGGATGTTCCTGCCCTGGCCAGGTACTCACACATCCAGCATGTGGCAGAAAGCAGCCACCTCCTCATCCCGCTCCTCAGACACTTCGAAGAGCTCGTAGCCATTGGTGAAGGAGTGAGGCCGGGGGGCAACCTGTGGGGCACAGCATGAGCCCATCAGCTGGCTACCACAGCCCTGGGGGCTCCAGCCCACCACCCACCAGGATGGGGTTCAGAGCCCTGGGCACCCACAGCCTGTCCCCCCCTGCTGTCACCGTGACGGGGACAAAGTGGCCCTGCAGCAGCACAGGGGGAAATGTGGATCAGCACAGGGGGAGCTGTGGCAGGTGGGCACCACACCCAGGATGCATCACTGACATCTTTCCCACAGCTGGGAGAAGGGAAACCCCAAAAACTGGCCATTTCCAGCCAGTTCCAAAAGCCCCATCAGGGATATTCCTCAAGGAAACAAGGGATGGGCAGAGACAGCTTGAGGATGAGCAGGGACTGTCCCCAGCCCACGGGGGTGCTGCAGGGGGCCCTTGCTTGTGCCCTGCCTGCTGCTCTCCCACCACAGTGCCAGGGCAGGTGGCATTGCCATGCCAGGCTCCCCCCGGCGTGGGGGTCCCGGGGGCTCCATCGCTCTCTGGCAGTGAACAAAGGCCCCACTGTCAGAGCAATTAACCCAGGCAGCAGCTCCCGGGAGGCACAGGGAGGTGGGGGATGCTGCAGCCACTAAAGGCAATTTTAATGCTCTTTTATAATTAGGTTCTGGCACTTAGAAAGCCGAGAGTGACTTAGGGAGCCCCTGCTGTGCCCCTCGCTCTGCAGGGAGGGGGGGTCCCTGAGGAAGATGACTTTTCCCGTCATTTATCTCCTCCTCTTGCTGGAGGCAGGATGAGCTGCACCACAGCCAGCACTCTGCCCCTGCCATGGGCATCCCAGCAGGGACAAGGGATGTGGCAGCCCTGAGGGTGAGGCTGTGGCAGTGTCAGCAGCCCCTGATGCCTCTGGGAGCAGCGGGAAGTTATCCCACTCACTGCTCAGTGGAGGAAAGAAGGGAGCTGTGGTTGGAAAGGATGTTGTGAGCCAACAGGAAAGGGATTTCCCAGCTCTCAGGAGGAGACTCCCATCTCTTTCCAGAGGATCTGGTGACATTTCATGAGCTGGCAGGACCTGGGCTCACTACAAACCACCTACAGCCTCTGGAGACCTTGGCACCAGCATCCCTGGAGCAGCAGTTCCAACCATGGGACTGGGCACTGCTCGTGCCCTCCAGTGGGCACTGGGCTTTGCTTGCAGGGCCTGGGGTCCAGCAGTGTCTGGGCACGAGGGTGAGGAGAGGAGGCAGCACATGGAACATCCTTCCTGCTTCGTGGCAGAGGGATGATGCCCAGGTGGGATGTGTCCTGCTTGGGTCCCAGACCCAGTTCTCCCACCCCAGAGTTTTGGCCGTGGCTACACAATCCCACCCCCCTGGAAAAGCCTGATTAATCCCGGGACAGTCTCTGTACACGGATGCCTCTGCCCATGCCACAACCAAGATCCTGAGGAGCCCCAGCGATGGGACAAGTGAAACCCACCCGGAGTGAAGGACACAGAGCACAGCCACAGTTCCCATCCCAGTGCTGGGTTCCCAGCTCTCAGCCCCACCCCAGCCCCACTCCCACTCAAGGCAGGGAGAGAGAAGCCTCCCACCGGATCGATGGAGATCCTGCGGTTCTTGTTGGGTGTCAGGTTCTTCCTGTTGCCGAGGCGGGAGCCGTACGTCCGTGGGGGCACCTGGGGGGGCATGGTCTTGCTCCGTGCCACCGGCTTGCCACTCGATTCCTTCTCCAGGATGCTCCTGCCCTCCTTCCAGCCCCGGGAAGCTTCCCGCAGCACCCCGGACTCGTAGGTGGATTTGAGGTTGAGGCAGGTGATGGCATCGATGCCACCGATGCCAAAGGGATCCTCCTCGGAGATGCGGCGGCCGAGCAGCTTATCCTGAGCCCGCTCCTGGGCTGCTGAGAACATGTTGATGTCCCTGGGCTGGGGGCCCTTGGAGGAGGGGGGGGATCCCTTCCCCAGGCGCTGGCTGCCCTCGGGGGAGCTCCAGAGGGGGTGCCTGGGGGGCAGCGGGGGCGGCGAGAGGTTTTTGGGGGAGCCGCCCCTGCTGTTGTGGGGTGAAGTGCCATTGAGGGGCTCCCCGAGGAAATCCTCCCCGGAGCCCTGGAAGATGTACAGGTAGTCCCCACTCAGGGGGCCCTTCAGCCAGGGCTGGGGGTCCGGGGGGCGTGGGGTGCCAGGGGGTGGCTGGGGTGCCAGGAGACCCTCGGGAGCCACGGGGCCATTGTAGCTGAGCGTGGGGTCAGAGCCAGAGAGGCCCCGCGCTGCCTTGATCCCGGCGCAGCCGCTCCTGTCCGCGGGGTCCTCCCAGGAGATGAGGGGCTGCTCCCCACGCTGCTTGGCCCGGCTCTCCTCCTTGTCCTGCCGCAGGCGGGACAGGGCGTCGTATTCCATCTGCAGCGCCTCGGCCAGCGCCAGCTCCTTGCGGCTGATGCCCAGCGACTTCCAGTGCTCCCCATTGCCGCGCGTGGCGGACATCGCTCCTGCCTCCTGCCGGGATCAGGGGTCAGGAGAAAGCCATGCTGCTCCACCGGCCACCTGCGAACAGGGAAGGGTGGGGATGATGGCTGGGCAGGCCGTGCTAGCACAGGGAGCTTTGGACTAGGACTTTGGACGAGGGCATGGAGTGACAGGATGAGGGGGAATGGCTTTAAGGTGAAGCAGAGAAGATTTAGATCAGATATCAGAATGAAATTCTTCCCTAAGAGGGTGGAGGAGCCCTGGCACAGGTTGCCCAGAGAAGCTGCCCCATCCTTGGAAGTGTCCAAGGCCAGGCTGGAGGGGGCTCTAGTGGAAGGTGTCCCTGACCATGGCAGGGAGTGGGACTGGATGATCTGAAGGTCCCTTCTCACCCAAACCAGTCTGTGATTCTCTGACTCTGATAAGGAAGGTCAGGCTGGCAGCTGCTGGTACAGCCCTTCCTCTCTGCCACGATAAAAAGGAAACATGCAGGGGCTCAGCAAAGTCACGGGTTAAAAATAAAGATTTTGCTGCTTCCTCAGGACCTGATGGCCACCAGTCAGGCAGGGCAGGCAGGGCAGGCAGGGTTGTCTGGCCCCTCAGCAGCTGCCAGGGCTATTGCTGCAACCCAGCATGTTTCCCTGGGGACAAAATAAGACACAGACTGGGGAGGGCAGAGGGACCAGCACCCGCAGCTGGGGCTGAGCCAACCTAAAACCCTGGGGAGCTGCCCTGGCACAGCCCTGGCAGCAGTGCTGATGCTCCAGTGGCATCCCTAAGGAATGGGTCTGGGCCCCCCGCTCAGCTCAGGACCATTATTTTACTCCTTGATGAAAAAATCAGCCCTTGCCAGCAAAACTAGGGAATTGTGAGCCAGAAAGGAAAAGACGAGAAGGGCAAGGAAGGGATGAGACAGGATGCTGTCACTCTGAGGGGAGAGGAGGAATGGCTGGACTTGGACCTGCTCCCTGGCTCCCAACCCAAAGCCCATGGAGAGTGGTGACTGCAGCTCGTGCTCCTCAGGGAAGGATGTTTCACCTCCTCTTCCCTTCCCAGCAAAATAAATAACCAAGTGGATGTTAAACAGAAGAGAGGAGTGAGCCCAGCGCCTCTGGGGATGGCCAGAACTTCAACTCTCTGGAGCTGAGAGGCAGCAGAGTGTTCTGGGGGTCTGGCCAGGGCTTCCCATGAGCCTCAGGACATGGAGGGGACACGGGAGCTCTGCTGTCACCCTGAGCTCTCCTCTGCCCACACAGGGCTCTGGCTGATGCTCCAGCTCAGGGTAAAAGGGTGCAACTGCCCCTTCCCAGTGATATGGCAAGTGTTTTTGCTGGCAAGTGCTGCCACGGGCTTTGGGCATCGCTGAGCTCCCTGTGCCCATGGTGGGGGGGGCAGGAAAACCCTTAATCACAAAGAGCAGGAGCAAGGAGAAGGCTGGCAGAGCCTGCTCTGACCCCCAGTGATGCAGGAGCCCATCTGGCCCCACATGTGCCCCCCTCATCCCACCCCGAGCACGGGCTGTGCCAGTGACCACCCTCCTCCAGCCCAGGGGAAGCAGCACTGGTGTCACCAGGCTGGTCTCCTGCGGTGTCACTGTCCCCTCCCAGCCCCCTCCCCAGACACGTCACCCTCTCCCCACCCTCCAACGGGCCCCCCCTGACCCCGGGGTGTGCAGGACCAGATGGCTGCTAATGAGCCTGGTCCAGGCTCCACATCTCCACCCTGATCCATCCCCTCACCAGCACAGCCCCCCTTGTCCCCCCAGCACCGACTCAACCAGCTTTTTTTGTGCTTTCTAACTGGAAAAAATGGCTCCAGGGGAGGATGCCAGGCTGAAAATCTTCCCTTCCCTGGCTTTTCAGGCCCTGCTGGCAGCTGTGGGCTTTTCCTGGAAAAACAGAAATCCCAAAAGCTGGCAGCCCTGGGCTTCTGGAAGCCCAACAAAGAAAATGTGCTTTTAACCCAAAAGCAATAAACTCTGAGTGATTTTTGTGGCTGACAAAGCCACAACTCCATTCTCATCTCCAAGAGAAACATCTGCATCTTGCTGACGTTTTGAGGGGAGAAATGTCCCTGCAGGGTCGAGCCCAGGCTCCCACATGTGGGATGGGGCTGGAATTGCACGTGGGGATGGGGAAGAGGGTGGGAAAGGGGAGGCAGGTTCAACCCCAGCTGGTCACAGGGATCCCACAGTGCCAACACCATCTGGAGAAAAGCCATGTGGGAGGGGTCTGCCTGCAAACCAGAGAGTGTCACCACGAGCATCCCCAAGGAGGTGGCTCAGCCCCTTCCCTCGTGAGCTGGTGCAGCAGCTGGACCAGGGAGATGGAATCCACATGGAAGAACCCCAAACTCTCCTGGTCGCCCTCCAGGTGCTTGTCCAGGGGCAGATTGATGCTCAACCAGCATCTCCCACTCCTGGGGTTTAATGGAACCTTAATGATCCTTCATTAGGCTGGGGGTACCTGGAGGGGGCTCTGCAGCCACCCTGTGCCCACGCCTGCTCCTGCCATCTGAGCAGCACCTGCTTGGAGTGGGGAAACTGAGCAGGAACCTACAGGATCCCAGGGAATCCCGTGGCAGAGCCAGCTCACTTGGGGAACAGGATCCCAGGGCAGAGCTGGGGGGGCTCCCTGTGACCCCCATCCCTCCACCCCTCCCTTCCCCCTCGCAGGCAGCTGCATTGGGAGCACACAGACATCTGGGAAGACATCAAACATCCGAGGGCGAGGAAGCAAAGCCCTGGAGGGGCACATTCCCGGCTGAGGGAGCGGGATGGAGGTTATGCCTATCAGGGAGACAATTCACTCCCATTTATAATCCAGAGGAGGGAGGAGCGGCCGTGAGAGGGATAAAGCACCAGCCTTCACCTCTGGGGCTGCTGGTCCATCCATCCTGCTGCTCCCACCCAGCAGGGTGAGCCACGGCATTCCCAGCCACTGGAATGGCCCTGCCTGGTCAGGAGGATGGCAGGGGCTTCCTTGCCTTGGGGACACGGAGCTGCTCCTGGTTGTCCCCAGCCACGTGCCACTGCTCCCACTGCCAGGGCACACCGTGGGGTCACAAAGCTCCCTGGATGCACCGGGTCCTGGAACATCCTCCAGCAGCAGGGATGCTCCAGGTCCTTGTCCCACAGAGGGCATGGCATGGGGGGAAAGGTTCCCAGGGCTCCCAGCAGCTCCAGCACCCCCAGGGCAGGCACCCTCCAGAAGACTCAATTCTCCTCTTTCCCTCCAAAATAGGAAGGAAATGGGGCATTTTGGGATCTCCCAGACAACATGACCACGAAAAGGCTTTTGGGGAGGTCCTTCAGGTGGTGGTTTGACGTAGAGGAAACTCAGAATTTTCAGTTTGAAATTGGAGGTCCCAAAAGGGAACCTGGTCTGAAAGAGCATTGAAAACCGAAACGAAACCAGTGTGTTTCATTCCTGAAGCCACAAAACCACCTGTAAACCAAAACTGGCAAAACCAACGCTCCAGAAGCAGAAACTACATGATTCCCTCCCAGATCTGATCCCAGCAGACATTTCCAGGCACCTCTACTTGTACTTCCCAGTTTGCAGACAAAAAAGCTAAGGGATTGTGCTCGTGGGTTTCCAGAGGGGGGTTGGAGCTGGATCCCCCCACCAGGAGCTGTCACCAGCATTTTTCAGGAGAGCAGGAGGAAGGGCCCAGAGCTCATCCCTGTCTCCCACGATCCAGCCCCGTTTCCAACCTGTTGCCTTTCAGGAGAAGGAGATTTTTCCTCTTCCAGCCAATATGTCTCCTATTAATAGCAAAGTCCAGCCCGGTCCAAGCTCTCTGCTCTCCAGAGCAGGCAGGATGTGAAGCTGGACGATGCCAAAGGCTCTTCCATTATTTTCTACGTATTTCCACCCTTGGGAGGAAATCCTGCCCTGGGAAGGTGGGTCGGGTTTGGGATGGGAAAGCCCCAACTCGGGACAGCCAAAGGAGGGAGCTGCTGGAGGCACCACCTGGAGCTGAGTTCCTGATGGGGACAACAGAGGGGACACTGGGTGGGGGCAGTGGGGGGGATGTCAGAGCCCTGTTTGCACTGAGGTGTGACAGCCACACTCTCAGACCCATGGGTCATGAGAGATGCTGAACCTCACCCAGAACGTGCAGAGTGTGGGGAGGACAGGGGTGGGACCTTCCCCAAAGCCACCCCCACCCCAATGGTGGGGCCAAGACCCCCCAACACCTGGAGCCTCCCCGGCCCCAGAGCACACCCACGGTCGGACTTTCCAAATTACTCAGCCCGTGCTACTCCAGTGCCCAGCACCTCCCCAGGGCCAGGTTTTTGGGGTGCTGTGCCCCTCCAGGGGATGATGAAGGTCATGTCAGGCTCTCCCCGGTGCCAGCACTCGTCTCCTATGCAAATCTTGGCTTCCTCCCTGTCGCCCACTGTGGGGGCACCCGGCTGCACCGGCAGCGTTCTGGTGGCACAGCCTGCACAGGTTCAGCAGGGAAAGGAGGGGCTGGAGCCCCACAGATACCCTGGAAGGCTGAGCATGGCACAGCCTCAGCACTCCTTGCCACACCAGCACCCACGGGAAACATCCTGCCTGCACAGCAGAGCTGGGATGCGCTGGGAAGTGCCAGCATCTCCCTCTCTGCCAGCGCTGCCCTGTGTCCCACATCCCAGTGCTCCAGGGCAGCCCCAGGGGACGGATCCTGCTGCCGTGGCGGCAGCTGTAGCCGTGCCACATGCTCCTAAGTGTTCCCTGTTGCCATGGGGCCCTCCCTGACCCAGATCCCCAGCAGCATCCACAGAGGACATGGATCCTCCTGTGGTGCACGAAGGATGTGCAGCAGCCGGGGTGAATCCCCAGCCCACAGCACCCTAAAGGGGTGCAGGGACCCCACGATGCTCACCAGGCCCAGCCCAGGCTGCAGTGGGAACCACCTCCCTGGGCTGCTCATCCTGCAGGATTCACGTGAGTGGGAGAGAGCCACAGCCCAAGGACACGCCACAGACACAGGCTGGACACACACACGGAAACCCCTCACTGGGGATGGGGATGGGGAAGGGGATAGGGAAGGGGATAGGGGTAGGGATGGGGAAGGGGATGGGGATAGGGATGGGGATAGGGATGGGGAAGGGGATGGGGATAGGGATGGGGGTGTTGCTGCTGCCGCCACAGCCCTGGTGGTCCCTCCCCGTGGGACTCCCACCCTTTGCAGCCCCTCATCCTCAGCCAGACCTCCCCATCCCCAAGGGTGTCCGTGCACATCCTGGCGCATCCCCGGCACACGGAGCGCCTCCTCACCCTGCAGCACCCCTGGAGCAGCGGCTGCCGGGCTGGAAGGGCAGGTCCCTCGGCTGGCTCCCCTGCCCGACCTCGCTGTGGAATTTGGGAGGCGAGGAGGTGGGGCGGGCGGTTCTCCCGGGAGAGCCGGGCGCCAGGCAGGTTTCCTCACCCCGCAGATATCCCGGCCCTCCCGCTTTGGGAGAGAAAGATTGATTTTCCCGGGAACAATCCCATCCCTGCTCGGCCTCACACACGCACGGACAGCTGCGGGCAGTCGATGGATCTGCCTCGCTCCGGGGGAACAGCTCCCAAATCGGCGGAGTTTGCTCTGCAGGAGCATTCCTGCAAGTTCTGGATCCAGAGGGCTGTTCCGCAGGAGCAGGGGGAGCACCCCAGCATCCCCCCAGCATCCTCACCAGAGCCTCCTGCCCCCATCACTGAGGTTTGGGGGGGATGAGCAGACCCTGCTCGGCTGCACACGAGGGTTAGTTTGTCCCTGTCCCTGTCCTTGTCCCCATCCACTGACTGATCCAGTGGGTGGTATCCTTGCTTATGGCAGGGGGGTCGAAAGGAAATCATCTTTAAGGTCCCTTACGACCCAAACCATTCTAGGATTCTCCGACCCCCACCCCCTCCCCATCCCTGTCTCCATCCATTTTCCCTGTCTGTCCCCATCCCTGTGCCAAGGGGGGGCTCTGCCATGCCAGGAGGGGACAGGACCCCCACCCTCCCTCTGCCTTTGCCGATGACCAACTTTGCAATCTCTCGGGGACCATTTCATTGTTCTGCTCGTGCAAACATCCCAACTTTCCGTCCCCCCCGGCTCGAGGGGGCTTTCCAAGATCCCCGGCCCCGCACCGTGCCTTGGGGAAGGGGAGCCGAGGGGCTTTTGGGGTTCCCAGCGCTGGGGCAGCAAAAGGATGAGCTGGAGCTTTTGGGAAGCGCTGGGAACGCCTCGCAGCAGCGAGCGGGACCCGCATCTCCTCCAGGAGGGGAAATTATTAATCTATATAAACACACACATGAAAAATCCTCATTTTTTTTAAGGAGGCGAGCCCAGCCGCTCCCGACCGAAGCCCCCCCGGTGTCCCTGCTCCCCCCGGTCCCCGATGCGGCCCTACCTGCTCCGAGCAGCTGCGGCGGCGGCGGGGCCGGGGGATGCGGGAGGAGCCGGAGGGATGCGGGAGGAGCTCGAGGGATGCGGGAGGAGCCGGGGGGAGGCGGGAGCGCAGCGGAGGCGGTGGACAATGGCGAGCGCAGCGCGGGGCGGTGCGGGGCCATCTCCCGGCCGCTCTCCGCATTGCACAGCACCAGGGGAAGAGCCCCCCGCATCACCCCCGGTGTCCCCCGCATGTCCCCGGGATGCTGTCCCCGCATCACCCCCCGGTGTCCCCCGCATGTCCCCGGGATGCTGCCCCCGCATCACCCTCCGGTGTCCCCTGCATGTCCCCGGGATGCTACCCTTGTATCCCCCGGCCTCCTCCTCCAGTGCCCCACGGTTTTCCAGCCTCATGTCCGACTGAAAAATCCCACAAGCTGCACCCACCTTCTGATGGGAATTGTCACCCACAGTGCTGGGATGAGCTGCGGCTCAGCTGGAGAAATCCCAATAACCAAACACCCCCAGCACGCCCTTGTCCTGGGATAACGGCTCATCCCCTGACCCGGGATTACTCCCTGTCCTTCTCTTCCCACTTGGCCTGACCCTCTTTGAACTCCCCCAGCTTCCTCCAGTGCTTCCCTCCCAGCACACCCCAGAGGACAGAGGTGCAGGCAGAGGGAGGGTTCAGGGAGGGAAGCAGGCAGGGGGTACAGGCAGGGGGTACAGGCAGGGAGTGCTGGAGGGGGGTAGAAGAGGGGGTTGCAGTCAATGGGGTGCAGGCTGGGGGGTACAGACACTGGGGATCGAATGGGGTGGTACAGGCAGAGGGTTACAGGCAGGGTGGTACAGGCTGGGGGTATAGGCAGAGGGGTACAGGCAGGGGGTACAGGCAGAGGGGTACAAGCGAGGGGGTATAGGCAGAGGAATACAGGCAGGGTGGTACAGGCAGAGGGGTAGGGGCAGGGTGGTACGGGCGGGAGGGTACAGGCAGGATGGTACAGGCAAAAAAAGACAGGCAGAGAAGTGCGGGCAGGAGCTCAGCCCTTGGACAGCGACATAAACCGGCAGTGTAAACTCTGGTTCCAGAGCCCGGATAGCTCAGTCGGTAGAGCATCAGACTTTTAATCTGAGGGTCCAGGGTTCAAGTCCCTGTTCGGGCG
>JAWWMO010000078.1:3327663-3340136 GCA_035047845.1 Dendrocincla fuliginosa | reverse complement strand
AGCTGGAATTGTGAGGAACCTGCAGCCCCCTGAGGTGTCCCCTCAGTCTCCTCCAGCTGAACGAGCCCAGTGCCCTCCTGTGGGTTCCCCTTGAGACCCTTCACCCTCCTCGTGTCCCTCCTCTGGACTCTCTGAGACAGCTTTAGATGCTTCTGATACACCCAGTAAAGGCACATTTTGTTTGGGCTGTGCTTAAACCCACCCCAAATCCTCACCTTTGAGCAGGGATTAGATTGAGGCCCCAGCAGAGGGATGGATGGCTCTGTCACTGTAACCAGGAGGGGACATTAGGGACAGGGACTTGTGGTCATCATGTCCCTTGGTTTGGCACAGCCTCAGGGGTCTGGTGCTGCCCAATGCTCCCTTCCATTCAAATTTTAATTATTTATCATAAAACCCCTCATCATCAGCCCAGGAGAGCAGGTTTTACACCCCCAAAGGCACAGGGACCCTCCTGCAGAGCCCCCCAGCCCCTAAACCAGGGGTCGCTGCCTCGGAGCCCTCCAGCTGCACACCAGCATTTTACATTTTACCCTTGTTTTTTATATACAAAACCAGAAAACCAAGAACTTTTCCCCCCACTTTTCTTCCTATTTTTCCTCTTTTTTCCCCCCCTTTTTAACATTATCCACAGAAGTTTACAAAACAGCCTTGAGGTTACATTTGCAGGACACAGAATCCACCCAGCTCTGGCAGGAGGTGCCCAGCCCCACAGAGCTGTCAACTGAGATGTGTCACCATCACCATTCCCGTTTCTTTTGCCCCCAAATCCCCTCCCGTCCCCTCTGCTCCCCCCCAGCCCACAGCAATGGCAGGGCAGGGGAGGGCACAGGGGGTGGATAATCTAAATGCTCAAAAAGAACAAACCCAAAAAGAAACCAAACCCCAACATGGATCCCAAAGAGAAAGGCCTTTTTTTTCTTTTTTCTTTTTGTATTTCCAAACCAGGGACTGTCCAGCGAGGGAGGTGACACCAGGGGGTGTCTCGTGGTGCCAGGGGACACAGGGAGGGGTGATCTGCTGATCATCCTTATGGCTCTTCAACCACTCAGGGCATT
Organism: Dendrocincla fuliginosa; assembly: GCA_035047845.1. NCBI lineage: Eukaryota > Metazoa > Chordata > Aves > Passeriformes > Dendrocolaptidae > Dendrocincla > Dendrocincla fuliginosa. Next base: position 3,339,078 of record JAWWMO010000078.1, on the reverse strand, counting down.
GTCCCCGGGGGCTCGGGCCCCTCCGAGCCCTCCTGTGGGTGCTTTTGGGGGCCATGGACAGATCCAGACCCTACACACGGATCCAGACCCTGCCAGGACCACGGAGAGGCTCTGCAAGCCCCACGGCCAGCTCTGCTCCTCTCCTTCCACACCCCCTCGACTCTTGGTTGAGTCCACGAAATCCCTTTTGTTTTGCTGCCGTTCAGTTTTGTCGTTCAGTTTTGCTTTTTTTTTTGGTAAAAAATAGTTTCTCCCTGCCCACCCCACCCCGCCCCACCCTCAGCCCCACCACCCCACGAGCCTTCAGCAGTCTGGGGGCGCTGCTTGGACCTCCACGGCCAGGAGCTGCCCCCCACGCTGCCCCCGCGCCCAGGGCTGTGCCAGGGGGGGATGGATGGGGTAGACCACCCGCACAGCCCGGGCTCCCCGGGGCAGCTCCCCGGGTCCCCTGGCACCGAAACAAGCCATGAACCCAGCGCTGAGGAGCAGCAGGCACAGCACCAGCGCCGTCACCAGGGTCTCCCGGCCCCCCAGGAGCCCGCGGGCAGCCTCCTTAGTCCTGGCGTTCACACAGGCCACCTTGGCCCGCGAGTCTACAAAGGCCACGTGGAGACACGCCCAGTACTCCGTGTCCTGGCGCAGCCGCGTGATGTTGTACGTGTGGGTGCCCGTGGGCAGCCGCGCCACGCCGGGCGTGGAGCTGGGCGAGAAGCTGGACCAGGTGAGGTTGGAGGAGACGGTGTTGAGGCGCGGCTTCCAGGCGAGCAGGATGTGGTAGGGCTGGACGTCGGCCACCACCAGCTCCAGGCTGTCCTCGCCCAGCGGGAAGGAGTGGTTGACCAGCACGCGGACGCTCTTGGTGTCGGCGCCCAGCAGGTTGTGGGCCACGCAGGTGTAGAGCCCGGCCTCGCCCGCCGCGATCCCGCGGATCTCCAGCGTCCCCTCCGAGTGCACCTTGTACCGCCCGTCGTCCGCGAACGGGACCAGCTTCACCCCCGACGGCGTCACCCAGTAGATCTCCGGGTCCGGCTCCGCCAGCGCCCGGCAGTGCAAGGACACGTCGTCCCCGTCGGCCACCTCCAGGCGCGACGGGAGGCTCTTGGCGGAGATGAGGGGCAGGCACTGGTCCGTCATCTCCCGGAAGGGCACGTCGCGGATGTGCCTCCTCTTGAGGTCGGGGGGCTCGGCGCAGAGCGTGGACTGCGGCTCGATGAAGCGGATGCGGGTCTCGGTGCTGTTGACCCAGCGGATGACGCAGTCGCAGCGGATGGGGTTGCTGTGGATGCTGATCTCCTGCAGGTTGGGCAGCGACTCCACCGTCTGCTTATGCAAGGCACTTAGGGCGTTGTTGTTGAGCATGAGGGTCTCCAGCTGGGGCAGGTGGTGGAAGGCGTTGGGGTGGATGAAGGACAGCTTGGGGTTGTTGGTCACGTCCAGCTTGGTGAGCTCGGGGAGGTTGATCAGGGCGAACTGGTCGATGGACACCAGCTCCTCCATGTTGTTGAGCCCCAGCTCTTTGAGGTGCAGCATGTTGGTGAAGTCGCTCTGCTTGACCCTCTGCAGCGGGTTTTTGTTCAGATCCAGGAATTTGAGGCCGGGCACCTGCTGCAGGGCCCGCTTGGGGACATCTGCCAGCTTGTTGTCATAGAAGGAGAGGCTCTCCAGGCTCCGCAGCCCCTCCAGGGCGTAGTCCGAGATCTCCCGCAGGTTCATCCCCGCCAGCACCAAACTCCGCAGGTTCGACAGGGGCCTGAAATTCATATCCAGGATGGCATCCACCCTGTTGCCTCCGATCATGAGGATCTCCAGGCTGGGCAGCATCTGGAACCAGCGGCTGTCGATGGTCCTCAGCAGGTTGGAGTTGAGGTGGAGGCGCAGGAGGCTGCCGAGGCCGGAGAAGGCGTGGGGGGCGATCCTGCGGAGCTGGTTGTGGTTCAGGTACAGCTCCTGCAGGTTGCCCAGCCCCGGGAAGCTGCTGTCGGGCAGCTCGGAGAGCTGGTTCTCCTCCAGGTGCAGGCTGAGCAGCTGGGGCATGTCCTTCAGCCCGAAGTCCCAGACGTCGGAGAAGCTGTTCTGCGACAGGTCCAGCTCCGAGAGGTTTCTGAGATAGCCCAGCTCGCTCTGCTCCAGCCTGGCGATGTTGTTGCTCTGCAGGAGCAGGGTCTGGGTGCCCTCGGGCAGGTCCTCGGGCACGGAGGAGATGAAGAGGTCATTGCAGTCCACCGTGGCCGCCTCCCGGTACACGGAGCGGGGCGTGTACCAGGGCCGGATCTGGCACACGCACTGCGGGGGACACTTCACCTTCCAGGGCACCGTGGGGATGGCGGTGGCGGCCACCACGCAGAGCAGGAGGGAGCTGGTCTGGAGGCAGCTCATCTTGGGCTGGTGGGAGCAGCTTCTCCCAGGCAGGAAAGGCTCACAGGGCACAGCCGGGTGGGAGCGGCATCCACAGGAGGAGATGCTCCATGGGAGCCCCCGGAACCATCAGCTCCTGCTGCCGGCTGGCCCCAAAAACCCAGAGCACAGAACACCGGGGCTGGCACCTCAGTCAGAGCTTCGCCTCTTCTTCCTGCCCAAGTGATTCATTGCTGCATCTTTTGGGCTCCTCCTCAAGGTCATTCCTGAAAGACAGCAAGGTGTGTTAGAGGAGAACTCGTGGTGAACAAGTCTCAGGGAGAATAAACAGGCTAGAGAGGCAAAGACCTGAGTGTGAGACCCCCACACCCTGCCCGGGACCCCCACCCTGAAAACAGCCCAACATATCCTTTTGTTCCATTTCGTATCCACAGCATTCACTGTGCCCTCCCATCCCTGAGGATCTGAGTGCAATCAGCCCGGGGATGTTCTGCCCAGGACCAGCAGCAGCCCCTGGACCCGCGGCCACTCCCTGAGCAGGGACAGAGCTGTGGGTGCCGAGAAGAGAAAGTCCCCATGGGGGAAGTTTTCCCTCCAGGCTCTGTTTCCTTCCCGTTCTCCTCCCCAGCACCAAGTGCCCACAGCCAGGAGCTCCAGCCCTATTTGCAGACCCCAATGTGTTATCCCTTGGTGGATTTATCCAGAAATTTCCCCCAGGCACAGCCCTGTTCTCTGGCATCTGTAGCAGGAGCCCTGCAGCAGCACAGGGACCAACCCAGAGCTTGGTTTGGGGAAAAATTATCCCGGATCCACCTCATCCCTTTTGTTTCTACACTGGCACAGCAGTAATCACACCTACTTCCACCCAAATTTGGGATTAAAGTAGGCAATACCGGGGGGCTGGTGGTCCAGGGACCTGTTGCTCAGTGGAAAGCCAAGTTTTTTGGGAAAGAGCAGCCCCTGCACCCACAGAAAATGCTGCAGCACCCAGAGCAAACACACAAACCTTCCCCCAGCTGCTTTTAAACCTTGGCCCGAGCTGGAAAATATCTCCTGGGAGCAGCAAACCCTGAATGGGCTAATTGGAAGCTCCTGAGGGAATGTTAAAGCTCCTTAACCCCCTCTGTGCTGGGTGCAATCCCAGCTTTGCCCCCTTCCCAGGGAAGAGGGGTTGGGGTTCCTCACTGGGGTGGTCAGTGAGGGGCTGGGGTGGGTTTGAGCCCCCCAGCACCTCCTGCCCCTCTCCCCATCCAGCCACGCCATTCAGAGGAGGCAGATCCAGCCCCAAGCCCACCTTTGATTCCTTGCCTTGCTCCAGCTCTCCTGCCCCACACTGACACCAATCAAACCGAGCCCCAAAGCCTCTCCCGCTTAAAAGACTCTCACTCAGCAGGAAAAGCATTAAAAAGCTGTCAAGAGTGGCAAAAGAAAGTTTCTTCCCCAGCAGCTGTTTTATCACCACGTTGTTCTCCCTGCAAAGGGCTTCCAAGCGAAGTTTATTCAGCATCGACTCACCCCAGCCTTGCTCCAGAATTGATCCCTCACGCTTCCCTCCCTTCCTGCTGGGAGGGCATTGGCTTTTAAACCAGCTGCTGGAGAAACAGCATGAAAGGAGAGGACGGATCTATTGATTTGTGCCTCCTTCTGATGGACTCACAGCTTTCTTTTTAAGTGCACGGGCACTTCAGTGACTATGAAACTCTCTGACCATTAAAATGTCACAGAACCTTTTCTTCTTTAAAAAAAATAATATGGATAAGTGGGATTCTTTAATTTATTTGCTTAAGGCTGTGAAGAAGAACCCAGAAAAAGCACCTTGTTCCAAACCCCATTTTCTAGGGAAGATCCCCCAGCTCTGCTGGTTTGTGTCTGTAACTGGGTTTTATCCCTTCTTCCCAGCACAGGGCAGGGTGGCAGCACTGATGGCTGTGGAAAGTCTGGGATACAGGATGCTGCTCTAACAGTCCAGGTGTTTGTATGAGTCACAGGATCAGAGCTTGCAGAAAAATGGCTTTTTTTGTGGGAAATCTGGGGGCTAAACTTCGTATTTCCTGATTTCAAATGGCATGGAGCAAACTGGAGAGGGAGAGCACTGTCAGCGTGGGGTCCCTGCTGTGGGGAACAAACCAGAGACACCCTGGGAGCTGCTCCCTGAATTCCTGGGGGCTGTACAGAGACAGGGATGGAGGGGGCAGGAGCCTGCTGGTTGTTTTTTATCCATTATCCAGCAAAACCAGGCTCATCATTTCCTAATTAGGCTCTGGAGCAGCCTGCAGGTAACGTGCAAACTCATTTAGCCTCTTGGGCTGCTCTGGGGATGGATGTGGGGATGGAGCAGGTGCTCCTGCAGCTCCACAGCCACGGGTTTCATTCCATTGCTTTTCCATTTGGGTTCAAAAGCCTCTTCCCATGGAGCTGCATTCCCATCCCCAGGCTTAGGGATGGAGGTTTTGGGAGAGAGCTGGACCTTGAAGGGCTCACACAGGGAATCAGGGACTCATGGGATGGTTTGGGTTGGAGGGGATCTTAGGGCTCATCTCATTCCATGGGCAAGGACACCTCCCACTCCAAGCCTTGTCCGACCTGGACAAGGACATTCCAGGGATGGGGCAGCCACAATCCACATGGATCCATTCCCCGTGTGTGACTCTGCAGTGATTCCTGTGCACACACGCCCCCCAAATCCCACCCTCCCCGTCCACCCCCACCTCCCCCCAGCAGCAGAAGTGAAGCACCAGCTGTGCCTCAAATCCCCTTCTTTTCCCCCCAAACCAGCCGAGAGCAGGACAGGGAAGTGGAAGGACCCGGGATTGAGACTAATAAATAGAGAGCTCAGGCTGGAGGCTCGGGGTTAAGTGGTGCCTCCCAGGGAGCGCAGATTCCATCTCCTCTCCAAACCAGATGGATTTGCTGCCTCTGCCGGCACTGGGAAGACACTGCCCGGGAGGAACAGGAGCCTTGAGGAAAGCAGGCAGGGGAAGGGGACAGCGGGAGGAGTGGGGTCGTGGCTGCAGGAAGGTCTGTGGGGTCAGGGAGAGGGGACCAGGACCCCTGTGAGGGGTCCCACATTCCCTGCTGGCTCCAGCAGCTCCCCGCTGCTATTCCCGGCAATTCCCCGGCGTGGGTGCGGCACGACGGCAGTGACAGCAGGAGCCGGGGACGCTTCTGCTCCCAGATTGTTTCTCTCTAAAAATGTCGAGCCAAGAGGCTGAAACATTTGCTGCATGGAAGTGGAAAACACCCCGGTTTCCTTTTTCCCCACCCCCCACCCCAGGGATGCCACGTCGCTTCCATAATTTCCCAGGGTTTACCAGTTCCCTCAGCTCCCGATGGCGTTTCCAAGGCTGGATTTCCCCCAGGGTCAAATGTCCATCTCCCCTTCTGCACAGCAAAGAAGCTGGAGCCCTGGTTTGCCTTTGGAAAGGGTTTTATCCCCTAGGAAAGGAGACACAAAGTGCCAGGGCCAGGCAGGGGGGTGGTACCAGCCTGACCTGGTCCCAAACCCGTGACATTGTCCATGGTGACTCTTGCTGATGATGCTCAAGGAATCTCCTTCCCTCCCAGGAGTGCTCTGGGATGGAGAGGGGGACACAGAAGGTGATATGGAAGGAAAAGGAATAAATAGGAGTGAAAGTGCCACAGGAGGTAAAGAAGGAGGATTAGAGGGGAAAATGAGAAGGGTCAAAGAGACCATGAGAGAATGGGGCCAGGAGATGGGGAGCACAGGGGAGTTGGGGTGTGCAGGGCTGGGGTGATGGAGCTGCAGGGAAGGGAACAGAGACCCAGGGAAAGGGGAAAAAAAATAGAAAAGCAATGAGAATGAGAATTGATGAGGCACAGAGAAGGGAAGAGTCTTTTCATCAGCAAGTTTGCTGGATGAAGCCAGGAGATAAATCACCCAGGGAAGGAGCCTTGGTCTGCACTCGCACCGGCTGCCTCTCTCCCTCTGTCATCTGTCTAATAGCCTGGATTCGGGAGATAAATGGCTGCAGCTGAGCCTGGGAAAGACAGGAGAGCCCTTCCTTCCCCCTTCCCGCAGCCACAAGAGCCCGGTGCTCCCCCTGGCACTGCCAGGAAGGGGGTGATGGCACCTGTCCCCAGATGGGCACGGGGAGGAGCGCCCTGCTGCAGGGCCATGCTGTGCCCGCGGCTCCTCTGCAGTGCCAGTCCCCAGGAATGGCATCTCCCGGGGCTCTGTGCTCCTGCCAAGCCCCTGTCTGTTCTGGGTGACTGCTTTAAGCAAGCAGAGCTGCGAGCCTGTGACACTGAGGAACCTTCCTGTCCCTGTCACCTCCCGGCACAGGCAGCAGAGAGGGGGCAGGTGGATGTCGTGGGAAAACCCTCCCCGATGCCAATGGCTTTTCCAATCCACAGCCATCCCACGGGAATGTGGTGCTGGGAGCAGGATCCAGCCTCAGTCCTGCCTGGGGCAGGAGGAGGGGAATCGTGGAATCCCAGAATGGTTTGGCTTGGAAAGGACCTTAAAGCCCATCTCATTCCACCCCATGCCCCGGGACACCTTCCACTAGCCCAGGTTACTCCACGTCCAACCTGGCCTTGGACATTTCCAGGGCTGGGGCAGCCACAGCTCCTCTGGGCACCTGTGCCAGGGCCTGCCCACCCTCCCAGGGATTTTCCTTCCCAATATCCCCCCAAATCCACCCTCCTTCTGCCGGTAAAAGGGGGCTGGGATGTCTCAGCAGCTCATCCTCCCAGCAAACATCTTCAAAGCCCTGGGGTGAAAAAGCAGCTGCTTCTCCCGAGCGAATCTCCCGACACAAACCTCGGCAAGGGAGTTTGCTGCCACGTCAGAAAACAAACTGGTGAATAAATAAAGGAGAGGCCCCGAATGTCCCCGGGGGAGGTGGCAGCCACCCCCAGCATCCCCCCTCATCTGTATGCTCCGGCACAGCCGCGCCAGCCGCGGGTGAGCTCCATGGCAACACCGTGGGCTTTAAACACAGGAGTTTGTGCTGCCATCGCAAACAGCATTAGGCAATTTAATTAAGCAGCTGGCAAAAGGAAAAACTTTGTCTGTTTGAGGCGTTTTTATTAAATTCGGGGGCATTATGCTGCTCTGCATATGTTCGAGGGATGGGAGGATGTTCCCGCGGCGGGAGGATGGTCCTGCCTCGGCTTTCCAGTAGCTTCACCCCCTGGCTAAAGCACCAACACCCCCAGGGGAGGGGGTGAGGTGCTGGGGGACAGGGGGGGCCCCACACGGGTCCCTGTGTCCCACCCTGTGCTGCCTGTGCCCTCACAGCGGCCACGGGGGCAAAGCCATGCTCGGGGCTCCAGCTGGAATTCCAGGGTGTTACCCCTGAAAAACATCTACACAAGATGGGGAACACCAGGCAAAAGAAAATAATTCCTGAGTTAATTAACTATTTGCTTGTAATAAACCCATATTCTTTTATTTCTCACACTCCTTAGCAAGGTTTGTCGTAGTTTTTGCTCTAGAAAGGAAACATCTTTTCCCCCCCAGGGCTTTGAAGATGTTTGCTGGGAGGATGAGCTGCTGAGACATTCCAGACTCCTCTTACCAGTGGAAGGAGGGTGAGTTTAGATGGGATATTGAGGAGGAATTGTTCCCTGGGAGGGTGGGCAGGCCCTGGCACAGGTTGGGCAGAGGAGCTGTGGCTGCCCCAGCCCTGGGAATGTCCAAGGCCAGGTTGGATGGGGCTTGGAGCAACTTGGAAGCTGCCCCTCCAAACCCAGCAACACCAGGATGCTGCTCTGACAGCTCTTCCAGTGATTTCTTTCCTCATTTAAGCCTTGTTTTGTGCACAGAGACAGAGGGATGGGTTTTTTTGAGCCTCCTGCCTCTCTGCTGGCAGGGAGGGCGATAACATTATTCCTGCTTGTCTAGGAGGAAGCCAGGAGATAAAAAGCTGCCGGGAGCAGCAGAGCGCTCGGCTCTGGCATCTCGCTATCGCCAGGAGCCGGGGGCAGGAGCAGCCTCTTATCTGGGTGCTTCTCTCCCTCACTCGGGATGGGTTTTAATGAGGAGGGCTGGGAAATAAGCCTGTTCTTCTTATTCTTTTGCTGCCAGGCTCTGGAAGGGTTGTGGTGGCTCTGTCTGCCTCCAAAATGCACCAGCAGGTTCCTGTGGCTTCCTGGAGATGCTGCTTTAGGTACAAGCTCCAGGATTTGGCCCTGCACAGCCACAAACTGCCCACGCAGTGCTGAGCACATCCCAGAGCTGTTTGGGATCATCTCCAAGGAGATCCACTGGGACACCAAGGGATTGGGTGCCTCGATGGTTGGGCAGATGCTCAGGGAGGCTCTGGGGTCCCTGGGCTGGGGGTCCCTTCTCCAAAATGCAGCTCAGCATTTTGGCAGTGGGGTTTGGGTTTTCTGGAGGTTTATTCCTCTTGGGGCTAATCCACAGGGACTCTCCCTGCCCTTCATCTCCCTCCTCCACTTTCACTGCAAAAACTGGGACCACGAGACCTCACCAGGGAACAGCACCAGGGCCGAGTGGCAGGGACCTGTCCTAAGGTGGCTGCCAGCTCTCCCTGTGACATCCAGGGCCACCACCAGCATCATTAGTGGATCCAGGAGTTAAATCCATCAGCACAACACTCTCTGCCTGCTCAGAAGTTCCTTTGGAGGTGCTGAGCTGATGGCACAGAGGCAGCAGCTCTCCAGAGCAGCTCCAGAGGCAGCAGGTTTGGCCCCTGCATGCAGCACGATCGGGGCTGTGGGAAGTCTCAAATCCATTATTTTAGGCCAGGCAGCCCTGGGGCCACCTCATTTCATCCCTGGAATTGCAGGGCTGGTCTCCAGGCCGTGGGTTAACTGGGGCATTTGTAAATGTCGTGCAAAAGCCAGCTGGAAAAGCTGCCTGAGCTCTGCTCCGGAGAGCCTGGAAAAACACGAGGCTGGGAACATGGAGCCTCAGATTGTGGCTGGATTGTCCTCGACTCTGTAAAATCTGTGCTGTGGAACAGAAGCTGAGCTGGGCTGGGCTGCAGCTCCCTGCATTTTGGAAGCGCCTCTCACGCCTGGCACCAGCTCGGGGCTGCAGCAGGAGCTGAACTCCAGCTGTGCCTGCAGATCCCCCCCCAGCATCCCTTTTCCAATGTCAGAGTCAAAAACATCCCAGGGAGAAAAGGGATGGGGAATGGGGGCAGAGGGGTCAGGCAGGGCTGAGACTGGTGAGAGCTGGGGCTGCCACGCTTGTTTTTCTGGGCTCTTTTCCCCCTGCCAGTGTCTGGTTTGTGATCTGAAGAGCCTTAGCCCGTTTTTCCTGTCACACAGGGCCTGTTTCCCAGCTCTGGCCATCGAGTTTCCCTGTCCAGCCCCTTCCCATGGGGGCAGGTGAGCCTGCTCAGGTTGCAGATGTAACCCTGGCTTTGGGCTGCTGCTTTGTTTAATCCCCAATAATCCCTCTCCTGCCACGTGCCCTTTCCAACTGTTGCTGCACAGTCTCCAGAGCTATCGCCAGGATCTCCTTCCTGAGTGGCAAGAGCTAATTTAGAGCCCTTCAGCCTCTAAAAGCCACGCTGAGGCTCTGAGAGCCCAGGGAAAGGGCTCGAATGGCATTTGCCTCCTTAATCACCCCGAGGCTTTGGAAATCCTGCCTGTGACCACCCCCCCTCCCAGCCCCAGCTGTGGGGAGCTGTGTGCCCCAACCCCAGCACCCACGGAGGGGTCCAGATGCTCTGAGCATCCCAAGCCCCTTGGAAATCCTCCCCTTTCCCTCCTGCCATGCCCAATTCCCACCCTCCAGCCCTGCAGTGATCACCAGACACCATGTCCTTGTCCCAGGACCTTCCTGGCCAGGTCAGGGGCACAAATCCCAGCCGCCTTCCCTGGTGTTCTGGGCAGGAGGGAGCAGTGCTGGAGGCACAGCCTGTCCCTGCCACGGCCAGGAGACAACCAGCCCCGGTCACTAATGAGCTCCCCCGGTCCCTCCTCCCTGCTGTGCTGGAGAGCAGAGTGTTAAATAATTCAGGCGAGCTCCTGAACTGCCTGGAAAACACCTCCAGGTCCGTCTTAATGAGCTTGTCCAGACCTGGAGAGCAGCAGAGCCAGTCCCCCCCCCCCAGCACACACCGACCCCGAGCACGCAGAGGCCACCAAGTGTCCCCAAATGCTGCCACGTGGCCGGCTGGCCCCTGGGCTGTGACACTGCAGAGCTGCTGTCCCTGCCCGAGTCCCACCCAGCCTTCATCTCAGGGGGAATTGGACACGCTGCAGCCCTGCTCCAGCTCCTCTGTACTCGGGGAAAGTCCCAGGAGCTCAAAGGGGCTGTAGGAAAACCAGATTGATCCTTGAGGATGGGAAAATTCCCGATTCCAGAGGCAGCAGCTCCAGCAGATCGTTCTGCCCACTCTGCCTGGCAGGACACCACGGTGGGCACACCCACGGGTGACACGTGGCTTGTCCCACTCCTGGTTTTTGGGTGGAGGAACAAACCTCGGAGCCCTTTGACCACCAGAAGCCAGAAACTGAGCAAGACCAACCCAGGCTTGTCTGGAGAGCCCTGGCCTTGAATGAGGAGCAGAGACTGGTCCCAGAGGCCCTGCCAATTCCAGCTAATAAAAAGGGTATTTCACACATCAGGCACTTCTCCGACGCGTTAATGAGAGCAAACAAAGGCTCCGGGATGCAGATTAGGGGATGTAGGGAAGCAGCTCCCTGGAGGGGCTCTGCTGGCCACAGCCAGCCTGGCCATGGGCTCTCCCATCCTGCTCCTGGGGGACACTCGGGAGCATCCCGGGGACCACAGCCAGGCTCTGCCCTCCAGCAGCTCCTCCAGGCTGGGATGCAGCTTGGGAGGGTGTTGTCGCTGGGCTCAGCCCTCCCTGATGCCCCTGGCACCTCTGGCTAAGGGCTGGAGAGGGGGTCAGGCAGCCTGGATTTCCCAAAATCAGTCCCGGAGATGGGGAAGGGATCAGTGGGATGCTGGGGAAGGGATCAGTGGGATGCTGGGGAAGGGATCAGTGGGATGCTGGGGAAGGGATCGGTGGGATGCTGGGGAAGGGATCAGTGGGATGCTGGGGAAGGGATCAGTGGGATGCTGGGGAAGGGATCAGTGGGATGCTGGGGAAG
>JAWWMO010000078.1:3311502-3322908 GCA_035047845.1 Dendrocincla fuliginosa | reverse complement strand
GGGGAGACAGGGACACGCCCAAAGTTTTTACTTGGGTTTACTGCTTAAACCAGCATGTTTTGGGATTGTATGAATTGTTCAGGAAGGAATCTTGGGATGTCCCGTGCAGGGCCAAGAGTTGGACTTGATGATCCTTGTGGGTCTCTTCTAATTCAGGCTGGTTGGATAGGATAAGAGGGAATGGCCTCAAGCTGTGCCAGGGCAGGCTCAGGTTGGATATCAGGAGGAATTCCTTCATGGAAAGGGTGGTCAGGCATTGGAAGGGGCTGCCCAGGGAGGTTTGGAGTGCCCAGCCCTGGAGGTGCCCAAGGAAGGACTGGCCATGGCACTCAGAGCTCTGGGCTGGGGGACAAGGTGGGCATCGGGCACAGGGTGGATTTGATGGTCCTGAAGGTCTTTTTCTGACCTAAATAATTCTATGACTTGATTCTGTTCTCTTCATCCCCATTTTTGAGCTTGCATCCGTGGAGCTGAGCTGGGGCCTTATTGCTGGGGGCATCTGGAGGAATAAGAGGTGTGATTTAATCTGCCACACTTACGGGAAGAGGGGATGAAGAGGGAAGTGCAATTCTTAGGGACAAAAGGCAACAAAAAACGTGATGCTGCTCAGACCTTGAAGAGATCCCTTCTCCAGCAGGCAGAGCCCAGTCTCCTGGCTCTTCCCTGAGCTCCAGGGATGTGTCCAGCAGAAGGGTGTCCTGAGAGCAGCCCCCCAGTCCCCGGTGTCCCCAGGGGCTGAGCGAGGACTCTGGTGCACGTTGCTGCCAGTGGTGCTGTGCAGGAGGGGCAGGAGCTTCATCCCATCATCCCAGGGGCCTGTCTATCAGGGCAACCCCATTATGTGTGTTATTGACAGAGATTAATTTATTGTTAGAGCTCTCTCTGATTCCATTAAGGGGAATGCTGAGGCACCTCACAAATTCGCTGACCCGGTTCAGGCTGTTTGCTTGTCACTCACACTAATGCACCCTGGCACTTCCCAAGTTAATTTGCTGCTGAAGTTAGGCAGCCTTTGAGCTCTGACACCTTATAAATCATGGTTCTTAAAAACCAATGTTTGCATACGTGTATTAACAACAGCACAAAAAATCCAGGGGCTCCAGACGTGGTGAGGAGCTTTAATAAGAGGCAAGTTGGAGACAGAAGTGTCAGAGCTGTCCCCATGTGCTCCAGGGGACTCCAGCAGGGACCTCCAGGTAAATATTTGCACTTTCTGTGCATAGTTGGGGTCATCTCAATAAATTCTTCTAATCTCTCCATCTGTCTTTTATGAGATTGACTGAGCAACTCCATCCTGAGCTGGAGCAGAACGAGGAGGTGCCCGTAGGAACTCTGTGGGGAGCAATTACTACAGATGAGTTTAGTCTTAATTTGTTGGGAAGGGGGGGGGAAAGAAGATCAAAAGGAAATTTTTTTGCCTGCTGCAGGAAAAGTGATAAAATGGCTGGGGGTGGGAGGAAAGAGCTATTTTGGTATTCAGATAAATCAGCTTTTTAACGTTTGGTGATCGAGTGAGCTGGGGATGGATCATTAGTGGGATGGAGCAATGAGGGTGCTGGGAGCTCTGTGTGTGGGTTTCGAGCTGGTCCTGGGGCTGGGCAGCATCTCCTCTGAGTGGGATCCTCCCGAGGGGAAAAAAACCTCCAGAGACTGGAAGAGAATTCCAGCAAAACTCTTTGCTTGCACTGCGTGCCCTGGGCTGGGTGACAAGGACAAGGTGGGCATCGGGCACAGGGTGGACTTGATGGTCTTGGAGGTCATTTCCAACCTACAGGACTGTGATTGCTCTTGCCCTGAGGGCTCCTGTGTGCAGCCAGAGCAGTTTGATTTCTGGTTTTTTCCTGGAAAAACCCGAACAGTCACTTTTCCAGGAACCCCTTGAGCCCTGGGCTCTGGGAGCTGTTCCCTGCCTGTGGGCTGAGCCCTCCTGCAGCCCCAGGGTGGCTTTGGAGGTGGGAGGTGCCCACCTCTGGAGGAAACATCTGTATCTGTGTAGTGCAATGGGGATTTAAAAGTATAATGTCCTATTAAAAATGACTTTAAATTGGTTGTTATTAAGATATAGGGCCTTATAACTCCCCTCCTCATGCCCCTCTCAGTGCTGGTCCCTGTGAGCTCCATGTGTGCCACCCCTGGGAGAGCTGAGCAGCCCCAGGGCTGCCCAAAAACACCTGGGTATTTATTCCTTGGGATTCCCTGCTCCAGAGGGGGGAGTGCCTGTGATGCTGGGGCAGCACCTCAGGGATGCCCAGGAGCAGGAGCTCCTGCTTCCAGGTGCCAGTGGGGGAACAACCCGGTGTGTGTGCCAGGGGAAGGGGGCATTTAATGCCCCCAGTGCCCCCCCCCAGCTGTTTGCCCCTGTGGCTGAGCTCCCAGCCCATCCATATCCCCCTGGCACTGCCATGCAGACACCAGGACCAATTTCCTTGATAAATTCTGCTGCTTGTTATTTGAGGGCTCGGACAGGCCTCGTGCTTTTGGGAGATTAATTTTTGATTTATTGCCGGCTACAATGATTTATTCTGATCCTTCCCCAGGGAAAAGACAGGGCTGTAAATATTTGAAACGCCGTTGGCTGGTGACAAGAAGCATTGCTGGATGGTAGCAGGGTGGATGGGGGATTGCAATCATAGCAGCCTTTCTACTAAATTACTTCGAGGCAACTCCAAATGTCTGCTGGTCTGTTTGAGGGGAGGCAGAGGGAATGGAACCCCAGCACATGTTAAATTGTTATCTTATTAACTGAGGGGACATTCTTGGCTTTCTCCTGTGCCCTTGGTGCTGCTGCTGATTGCAATGAGTTGAATTGCCAAGAATGGTCTGGTCTCAGAGCACACGGAGCTCCCTGCTGAGAGAGGGAGGCAGCAAATGGGAGCTGGGTCTGCAAAGAGGCCAAAAAACCCACCAGGACCCCCGGGAGAGGAACCCCTGAGGCCCTTCTGTGTCTGTGTGAGACCTCAAAGGGTGCTGCAGCAGGAGGGGAGCACCTCACTGTCCCCATCCCACCCCTGGGCCAGGAGGAACACAGAGCACCGGACCAGCTGCCCAGGGAGGGTGAGGAATCTCCCTCTCTGGGGACATTCCCAACCCACCTGGATGAGTTCTTGTGTCACCTGCTCCAGGCGACCCTGCCTGGGCAGGGGGGTCAGACTGGCTCATCTCCAGAGGGCCCTCCCAACCCAAACCATTCTGTGATCCTGAGATGGAGAGGCACAGGGGGATCCCAGGGAGGGGGAAGTGCCTGTGGTGTTCCCAACTCCTCCAAATGCCACGTCTCTGGTGGGTTTTTGGCTGCTGGGAGGAACTGGATCAAAGCAAAGCTGGATACGGCTCTCTGGGGAGAGCAAAAACACACAGTGTCTCCTGCTAAGTTATGCAAAATATGCAGATAGGTTTCTTTTTTTAAAAAGAGATGTTTCATGCCCTTCTCCAAAAGTTTGAGACATGGGAAAGTGTTCAGAACTTGGGGCTTTCTTCAGGATCCCTCTCTCCTTAAGCACGAGGAGAGGAGGCTCCCACAGGGGGATGGGATGGGATGGGAGCAGTTCCTTGCTGTGCCCCAGGGCAGGATGAGGTTCATGTCACAGCACTCTGTGTGTCACAGACTGGTTTGGGTTGGAAGGGACCTTAAAGATCCTGTAAATCCAACCCCCCTCCAAGGGCAGGGACACCTTCTGCTAGATCAGCATCCCAATCCAAAACCTGCAGAGAGGCATAATCTGTTGAGGGGGCAGCTGGAAATGGCCGAGAAGCCCTTTGTGTGCTCGGAGAGCTTTCCCCTGGCTCAGCCTCCCCTCTCGCTGCTCGTTTGCAGAGCAGGAATCAGCAGCAGCAGCTCGGGGGAGCCCAGCTGTGCCCTGCGCTTCCCCAGAAACCTAATGGGCTGTGAAGAGGGAACACGCGAGCAGGGCTGGGGGGGAACCTTCTGTTTCCCTGCCCTCGGTTCACTCCGCTGCTAATTCCCTTGCTGCTTTCGCCTCTGAGGATCCTTTGAGAGCCTCAGCCCTTGGGAAAGGGAACAGCTTTCCCTGAGCACTTGCTTTCCCTCGTGTGTCTGTGCTGGGGGGCAGCGGGTGGGTGGATGCTCAGGGTCAGGATTTGCTTTCTCATGGAATCCCAGACTGGTTTGGGTCGGAAGGGACCTTAAAGATCATCTCATTCCAACCCTCTGCCATGGGCTTGGACCTGCCATGAGCAGGGACACCGTTCATGAGACAGTGGGAGTTCCACTTCTCCTGGGACGATGCCCAAGGTGGGCAGGGCCCCCCTGCCCTGGCAGCAGCTCAGCTGCAGGGTGAGGAGGGTGTGGTGCCCACCCACATGCCCTGCCTCCCCAAATCGTGCTCAGGGGGGTGCTGTCCCAGCACCTGCAGCAGAGGTGACATGTGAGGGTGCAGCATCCCCCTCCCAGCTTGTGGAGAGGGCTCTGTGCCAGCAGCCAGAGTGGTGCCTCCCTTCCTTCCCTTCTTTTTTCTTGCCTGAAGAGCAAATAAAATCATTTCCTTCTGCTGCTAAATTAGAAAGAAAGGGGGGGAAAAAAAATACCCACCCCAAAACAAAACAACCCTCCCCTTCCCAAGCTCACAATAAGAAACTTGGAGGGGAAAAAAAAATGAACTGGAGCATTGAAGATAAAAGAAGGGCTGTTAAATGAACGTGTTGAGGCAGAAAGGCATTAGACAGCACTAGTAATTGTTAATTTGTACTCAGATTTAGTACGAAAGGGCTTTTATTGCTTCAAATATGCATTTATTCTGGTTTTCCATTTGGAGCAGTAACATGCAGATGAGCTTTCAACCCCCCAAGGTATTGGGTAAAATAAAAGAATAAAAAATAAATCCCTTAATGGATTTTCAAGTCTCTAGTCCCAGCTACCATTTATTTTATTTTTTTTTGTTGCTGTTTAGAGCATTATAAGGTGCAATTACAGCAGCACGATGGGCACACTTAATTGGCTGAAGTCCCTCGGGAGGGGAAGGCACTGCTGGGGGGTGTCACATCCCAGGGCTGCTTCCAGAGGGTCTGCTGGACCATTCCTTGAAATGTGGGGAGAGCAGAGAGCTCACTGAAGAGCTGAGCTCTGCAGTGCTGCCCCTTCCTTAGGAGACAACCCTTCCCTAGTGATGTCATGGAGTGGTTTGGGTGGGACGGGATCTTAAAACCCATCTCATTCCACCCCCTGCCACGAGCAGGGACACCTTCCCCTAGCCCAGGCTGCTCCAAGCCCTGTCCAACCCAGCCTTGGACACTTCCAGGGATGGGGCAGCCACAGCTTCTCTAGACAACCTGTTACATCCTGCGCTACATGCTGAAATTGGGGAAAAACCACTATTATTCCCACTTTATTCTGAGTGTGGGAGTGAAGACAGTAAATTACCTGTGTTGGAGCAACAGGAACCCCCAGCATTGCTGACTCAAAGCAGCAACCCCAAATCCCAGCCCACTGTGACTCTGGGGCTGCTTTTCCCCATCCACTGGTTTATTTTTGGCTCTGCTTCTCTTCCACTGAATCCTCATCTGTGCCAGTAAGGGATCCCATCCCAGTAAGGGACCCCATCCCAGTAGGAGCCCTGTTGCTCCCTGCACTGCTGTGACCAAAGAACCCATTCCAGACACCAGGAACTGGAGCTGAGGCCAGGGAGGTTTGAGGAGACGTTTCTGTCATGCATAGTTTTTTTTTTTTTATTTATTTATTTTCCCCCTGTGAGAAATACTCTGATTTAAATGGGAATCGATTCAGGGAAGTCTGACAGACGAATACTATAAACAAGATCAAATGAATTTATGACTGTTGTCCCTTCCAGCTTGATAATCAATGAACTGTCGGGGAAAGCTGCTGGAGTGGCAAAGCTCCTGCTCTGGATCAGCAGAA
Source organism: Dendrocincla fuliginosa (assembly GCA_035047845.1). Lineage (NCBI taxonomy): Eukaryota > Metazoa > Chordata > Aves > Passeriformes > Dendrocolaptidae > Dendrocincla > Dendrocincla fuliginosa. The sequence goes on along the minus strand of JAWWMO010000078.1, from coordinate 3,317,036 downwards.
GGAAAGTCAAATCAGGCTCAGCCACTGCTTCCAGCTGCCTTTGAGACAGGGACAGGCTGGGAAATGATTGGATTTACTGATTTCACCTGGACCTGGCTAAATACCAGCCCCTCCAGTTTGACAGGGAGATTTGTCCAGGGGTGCTGGAACCCCCCTGTGGCTGTTTCCTGGTGCATTTTCCAGGATATTTGCTTATACTTTGCTGATTTAATAGGTGTGTTCCCAGCCCTGTGTCTGGGCAGTGTCACCTCCAGGTCACTGCTGTTCCTGTGCCCCTGGTTTTGCTGCCTGGGGTGTGTGTGGGCACCTCATCGAGGACCTGAGTGTGTCCTGCGGCTTCAGGACCTGTTGTTCTCTCTGAAGAACTCAATTTTCTCACCAGTTTGTGGCAGAGGTTTCTGCTGGGGGTGTTTTGCTGCCTGAACTGCAGGGCTGGGGCAGCTTGGGTTGCTCCATTAACAAGGAATCCCTTTGCATCCAGCCTGGATTCAGGTTGGGTTTGCTTCTCACCTTGGTTTTTATCTTTTGCGTTGGGTTTTAAGAGATGGGAGCTTTGGGCTGTGCTGTGCAGTGTCAGGAGTTGTGAACAAAACCCATCCCACCCTCTCCAATCCATCTCAGCCTCTCTGAACCGAAGAGGTTCCATGAGTTTAAGTCTCCTTCAGCTCTGGGATGTGTGAGGGGGTGAAGACAGAGCTTGGACTTTGGGGAATGCAAACAGGGACTGCTGTTCCAGGCAGGGCAGCTCTGTGGCACCACAAAGAGCAAGGTGTGGGAGGTGTCCCTGCCCATGGCACGGAACAAGATGATCTGTGAGGTCCCTTCCAACCCTGTGTTAATCCCTGTGCAGGTGGCCAGACAGCCTGAGCTGTGTCTTCAGGCCTCATAAACCCCTGAGTTAATCCCAGCCTTCACACTTGCTCCTCAGGGGAGCTCAGGAAGCGCAGGCCACCCCCCAGCCCCACTGGGAACATCCTTCCCCAGCCATGAACATGTCAGGCGCACTAAGCTTTGCAAGGATCGATTCCCTTCACAGGATCAACAAAGCAATTTGCTGTCTCGGGCTGCTTCTGCTGTGAATAATAAGCAGCCATGGAAGCCTGGCCCGTGTAACACCTTGTGCACTTGAAATTTGGAAACCATCAGGGGCTGTAAAGGCAGGGAGTGGAAAAAACAGAGGGGGAAAGGAGGGAGGGAATTCCAGTCACTGGTTGTCAGCAGTGTCTTCTCAGGTTCCTCATCCGTTTAAGGGCTCTCCAGGTCCTCCAGTGCTGCAGGGGAGCAGAGGGCAGGAATTCAGTGAGGTGTGAATGTGTCCCTGCAGTGGGACAAGGACAGCGTGGGCAGCTCAGCCACAACCAGCCTGGGGAGCCCAGGTTGCCCCCAGGGCTCTGGAACAGCTCCAGTGGTTGGTCATGATCTTATTTTGTGTAGGGACTCTCTCCTCAAAAGCTTCCTTTTCTAATTAGTCCTCCTCTGCCACCTCAGGGCATCCCCAGCAGGGGCTGCTGAGCAGACGGGCTGCACAGGGCAGGCCATGCCATCCCTGCAGCTCTGTGGAACAAGGATGAGCCCCCCAAGGACAGATCTCATGGGGTCCCCTCCAAAACCATCCTCCTCCCTCAGTCCAGCTGGGGCAGGATGGTGCTCAGCTCTGGTCACTGGGAATTGAGTCCTTCTCCACTGGAGCCACCATCACCCTGCTAGACCCTCTGGCACTGCCTGTGCCAACAAGCCCAGGGATGGAAATGCAGGAGCTGTGTCCTCCCTGTCAATGGCACAAGCTCAGCAAGTGCCTTCAGCAACAACCTGTGCAGAACCACAGAGTTCCAGGATCACTGAGGCTGGAAAATCCCTCCAGGATCTGAGAGTCCACCCTGTGCCCAATGCCCACCTTGTCCCCCAGCCCAGAGCACTGAGTGCCACATCCAGTTGTTCCTTGGACACCTCCAGGGATGGAGAGTCCATCACCTCCCTGGGGGCAGCTCCTTCTAATGCCTGACCACCCTTTCCATGGAGAAATTCCTCCTGATGTCCAGCCTAGATGAAGGGAGCACTTTTAAGTGCCTGGTGGAGCACCCAAAGCCTTGCCCTCCCCCTTCCCCCAGGGGACAGGTCCAAGCCCAGCTGCTGGTGCTGCCCACAGGAGCTCCAGCTGTGCAGACATGGCACCCTGTGGTGTTTGCTGTGCCTGAGGTCACTGCAGAGCAGCCACTGCTGTCTCAAGGGCACAGGATTAACCCAAAACTCAGACAAAGAGGACCAGCACAGGTCTCAAACATTCCCAGGGCCTGAGTCCTGCCTGAGAGGCACAGGAGCCTCGCTCAGCTCTCTCCCTGACAGCAGAATTCTGTCCCTTCTGCTCCCCAGAGTGTTCTCTGCATACCAACACCAGTCCATTAACATTGAACCTGGCCCTCCTTCCCCTTAGCAACAGCATCAATATTTATGATGTGTAGCTAATGCAGTCTACTTATATGATTTCTAGGATTTCAGGTGGGAATTCTTTGTACAAAAGACCTCTAATACCTTTCTGTACTGGATGCTGCTTGTTCACCTGCAAAACAAGGATTATGGAGCTGTGACCTTCCCTTTACCACCCATTTCATGCTGAAAAGACCCAGCCTGCAGCTGCCTCCCAATCAGGGATAATTTAAGTGGGAATGTAGGTACCAGGCACCCACTTAATGCTAATTGCTGTGCTTAGGCAGGTCTGTGAGTGCCTGAAAGGATCAAAGCTATTGATTAATTAACTAATAACCTATAGCTGGGCTTTGGAATGACCTTGTTCAGTCAGGGAAAGTGGGGAGCCAGCCAAGCAGCCCCAGGTGATCCCTGGGGGACAGATCCCTTTGGGATTGATGTGTGCCAGGCACGGTGCAACCAGCTGGGCATTTCCCTCTTGGCACTGAAGCTTCGTGGATGGCATTAGGGGCAAGGCAAGAGTTACCCAAGTGATATTCAGGAAAAATTTATTCCTGGGAAGGTGTTCAGGCACTGGAAAGGGCTGCCCAGGGGTGGGGTGGCGTCTTCATCTCTGGAGGTGCCCAAGGAGTGACTGGACATGGCACTCAGTGCTCTGGGCTGGGGGACAAGGTGGGCATCGGGCACAGCTTGGACTCGAGGGATTTTCCAGCTTTAATGAGTCTGTGATGGCCCAAACTCTGAGAAATCCATCCAGTCCCAGCCCCAGGAGGGGATGTTTCAATCAGGGCAGATCCTTCAGCCTCCAGACACGGAGCTGCTGCCCTTCTCCATCAGCCAACCCCCAAAATGCTCGTTGGTAAAACCAGTTGACTGATGATTACGTTCCCTCTCCTTTAATTAAAAGCCTGGCATTTACAAATCAAAAATATCCACACCGGGATTTTTTCCTGCCCTGGTATTTAAAATAATAATTATTAATTATTAATTATTCATGATTAATGACTCCTCTGCACATTTAAATGTCTTCCTTCCAAACAACCCTGCAAAACAGTTTGCTGGCAGAAATCTGCTAGGCTGGTGAGAGCTATGAAAGTCACGGGTTCTTCTGGGGCTCCAGTGGAAACTCAGCAGATCCTGCCAGATTTATGGCCAGACTGGGCAGCAGGGAGGGGGCCACTGGTGGATACTGGGTTGGCTCGTTGGATGTGCATTGGATTGTTCCATCTGCCTGCTCTGGCAGCTGCAGGAAGCCCATGTTGTTCTGGTGTCTGAAGCACCTGCCTTGGTCACCCCCAGGGGTAGGACCACCAAAAGGGGCTGCAGGGACCCCCTCCTGCACCCAGGGGTGGGGGAGCTGTGAAAGGGGGGTCACTGGCACCTGGCAACAGAGGGGAGAGCGTGACCTTTGGAGTCTGAGACCAACATACCCAGCTTAAGAGGCTTAAATTTGGTTCTAAAACATTGATTCCAGCTCAAGGATTGGGTGGGTTGGAGTTCAAGAAGAGGGCTTGGTGTGTGACAGCCCTTTTGCTTCACCCCCCAGAGGAGGGGTTTGGTGGCAGCCACCACTGGGTTTGGTGACAGCCAGCCCCTCCAGCTCCAGGAGCACGTTGTCTTTGTTGGCTCATTGAGTTCTTCTAGGCCACCTTTTCCCTTTAGGATTCACAGCCAGCTTTGCCAAATGTTTGTACAAAGCACTGATCCGTTTTGTCTGGGGGCTCCTCACACTTAGCCCATGGCAATGGAAAGCCCTGGGCAAAGTGGATGCCAACTCTGCTCCTGGGGCATCCCTTCTCAGCCCAAGGGGGCAGCATGTTCCTGTGGGGTGGATACATCCTGAAGGCAGGGATGTTCTTTGCTGAGTCTTTCTTTCTGCACAATTCCTCACCTCGATTTTTGCCTGAGATGTTCCAGTTTTTGCTCCTTTTTCCTGCCCAGCGTTGTGCTGGCAGCAGAAATTGGTGTTCTGCTGCAATCTAGTGGTGTAGTGTGTGAAGCAGGTTCTGGGATTCGCTTCAGGCTGGACACAGGCCCCCAAGCAGGTTTTCCCAGGCTGTTTTCCCAGGTAAAGCCTGATTTCTGCAGGAACTATGAAATACCTGTGTCTTTGTGCTCTGTACTAACAATTCCTCCATCAAATGATAGGAAACTAAAGCAATGTACATTATTCTTCACATTCAGCAGTAGAGAAGGTGGATGGATAATGAACAAAGCACGTGATGCAGAAAAGTGTTCCAGGAAATAAAACCTTTAAAATTTGCCATCTGGAGGGTGCTGGAAATCTTTAGGGTTTGGGAGGGCAATGTTACTGGTTCCTTGCAAGATAAGCAGCTGGATTGTTTTAGAAATCATGGAATGATTTAGAAATGAAGGTGACACAGGCACAGGCAAGCTGGCTTGGCTTTTCCAGCTGAGCAAACTCCTGGCAGTAAAAAAGTAAAGGGAGGCACTTGGTGGCCCTTGAGTCAGTAGAAGTGTTTGCAGAGTGTGATGAGACACAGGTGGAGAAGGGCAAGGAAAAGGTAAAGAGCTTTATTTTTCCCTTTTTCCTGCCTCCTTCACTTCCTCTCAACCCCTCCTTGGGACCCAAAGGAGGGAATGGTGTAATTCAGCTTTTCCGTGGCAATATCTTGGTTTTCATCTTCTTTCTATTCCCTCGTGAACATCAGGAGGCTTGAGAGGGCGGGAGCTGGTGAGAGCAGGGGTGTGATGCTCACCTGCCTGGCTGGAAAGGTGGTGATCCCATGGGAAAGGGAGGGAAAACGCTGGGCAAAGCGTCCTGGTCTCCTGGATCTGTGATCACAAAACCCGTCTGGGAAGAGCAGTATCAGAGCAAAGCTTTGTTCACATTGAGCTGCTGAATATTTCATGGCACAGCCGTGTCAGACAGCGGAGCCACCAGGAGTGCCTGGAGCTGTGCAATGCCCTGGGTGTGCCAGCCTGTCACTGCCCACAGCACGCTCTGCCAGGCTCCTGTGAGCCTCTCTGGGCTGGGGCACTGCCAGCCCCCAAGGCAGGGTCCCCCCAAGGCAGGGTCCCCCCAAGGCAGGATCCCCCCTGGTGATTCCCTGGCCCAGGGCTGGGGCTGAGAACCAGGGGCTGCAAAC
>JAWWMO010000078.1:3301187-3311402 GCA_035047845.1 Dendrocincla fuliginosa | reverse complement strand
CAGGGTCCCCCCAAGGCAGGATCCCCCCTGGTGATTCCCTGGCCCAGGGCTGGGGCTGAGAACCAGGGGCTGCAAACTGTGCAGAGGAGTTGGACTCAGGGATGGGGGTTATTGGAGGTGATTCCCAGGAGTTCAGTTGGTGTCTCTGCAGGTTTGGGAGAGAAATGTCAGTATTTTGTTGTAGACACACCTCAGGATTTCACCCCCTCTGGGCTGGGCATGGTCTGGGTTGTCACAAACAGGCAGATGAATGTGGGTTTTGTAGATCTAATAGTTGAAGGAACCTTTCCTGGAATGAAGGCTGGAGCTGACACCAAGTGCATCTCTCTGTGGGGAGCAGAGCACTCACAGCCTGTGTCCAAAAGTCACATTAAAGGCCCTGGGGAGGGAAAGCAGACAATTCTTGGGAAGTCAAACCACCGTGCCCAGCAGGTGGCTCTTTGCTCTCAGCCTGGGTATTGGAAGCTCTGCAGGAAGCAAGTCGAGATTGACCAGAGAAATAAAAGTGTCACACTTAATGTGTGAGGTATTGGAGACTGGCACTGCTCTGGTCCTGGAGTGTCCCCAGACACAGATCACTCCCCAAACACTCCAGGCACATCCCAGAAAACAAATCCAAGGAGGGTTGTTGCCTGAAATGCTCCACAGGATTGGAGCATCAGTCAGTGTGAGGCCATTGCTGAGGGTTCTTGGTTTGATGCAGATCCTTTAATCACCAGGCCCAGCTCAGGTTTGCTGCTTTGCCCTCATTTTCTGCCCCCTTTTAACTTGCCCTGCTGCCATCCTTTCCCTTTGCTTCCATGCCTGTGACACTCCCACAAATCCTGCTCTCCCTCTTTGCTGCGACCCCTCCGCAGATTTTACCGGTGCTCTGATATTCCCAAACGCCAGCTGAGATTTCCCCCAGCCACCTGACAGCAGAACCACAGCTTGCGTTTTGTGAGGGCTAAAAATAATCCCCCTCAGCAGGAAAAGCGTTTGTGTGTGGCAGCAGGTGGCAGCCCTGGACCAGGAACGGCGTGTGCCGGGCTGGCAGCCCCGAGCATCCCCCCCCAATCCCAAAATTGCAGGTGCCTCGGCTGTGGGAGGTGGGTTTTGCATCCTTTTGTGGTTGCAGAGCTCTGGATTTGGGTGCTCATGAATGAAAGGATCCCTTCTCCTTTTAATCGTAGTCTCTAGAGGGATTGAGGTCTGTGCTGTGTTCCCCACTTGCAGTGGAATAGCAAATGCAGGATGAGTGTATTTAAATGCTAGTGCAGGTTTTCAATCCTCTGTATTAATACTGAATAAACCTGCAGGTGCATCAGTGAGGCAAAACACCTCTGCCAGAGCTCCTGTGGGTGCAGATGGGGAGGGCTTCATGTTCTGAGCACAAAGTGACTGCAACAGCCCCATGATTTATGTGCTGGGGGCAAGGAAAGCTGGTGCTCCATTAGAACAAAGTGCCTGGGCTGTGCATCCATCACCAGCTTCTCCTGAAAGGCTCCACGTGTCTGAGCAAGGCGCCCACAAATCCATCTTTCTGAGTGCAAATGATGATCAATGTTTTTTCAAAGAGATTGGTTGGAGGAGAGGAACTCATCTCATTCCTCCTCGTTCCCTGGTTAACTGTTAATTGGGTTGCAGTGGATCTCTAGGGGGAAGGGAGGGAAGGGACCCTCCATGAGGTCTTGAGTGGGGACAAATATCCCAAGTGGATCTGGGAAGGACCAGAGCCAGGGAGGAGCTCACCAGTGCTGGGGCAGGAGGGGAGGTCTGGCTCAGGAACCCCTGCACATACTTCTCTCTCCATTGGTATGGGATGTCCCCCTAGTTCAGCCTCATCCATGCTGGGAAACACCAGCCCTGAAACCAAATTCATGCTGATTTTACAGCCAGTTGTCCCAAAAGGCTCTTGAAACTACAGGGCATGGTTTCTATTGCATTTATAGGCTTCATCTCCAGTTGCCAGTGGTTTGCAACTTTTTCTCTTGGTGATTTTGATCCTTGTTGCACTGGATTTGGTAATCCCTTCATGGAGATGTGTGAGACACATCTCAGTTTCCTGTTGCCCCATGTGCATGTGCTTGAGCAGCTCAAGAAGTGCAGTGTGCCCTTGGATCCCTCTGGAATGAGCAGGAATCAGCATCTCAGAGGAGCACTCAGCACTGTTTGAGAGGCAGCTTGAGTGACTTTCCACACTCCTGCCCTAAATCCAGCTCTACAACAGGATCCCTGTGGAAACGGCAAACCCTGGTGAAATTTAATGTTTCCAAAGGTGCTGAGCTGCTGCAGGATAAGGACTTGAGCCTGGGCTTTGGTGACATTGACAGCAAAATGTCCCCAGTTTTCCTTGTACTTTGTTGCTGATCCCTCTTTGCCCTGTTTTCACTGGTCCCAGGGAGCTGGGGGGCTGGAATTCTGCTCTGCACTGTCTCAGCTATTCCTAATTGATTTATCTTCCTTCATTGAGAGCAGCCGGGGCGCTGCTGCCCTGCAGCACCTGCTCTCTGAGCCTGGTGTGTGTTACTGCATCCATTACTCAACAGGGAAACTGCAGCCGAAAGCTGCTTTCCCAGATCCCCTGAGGGCGGGCAGGCCCTGGCACAGGTTGGACAGGGAAGCTGTGGCTGCCCCAGCCCTGGAAGTGTCCAAGGCCAGGCTGGGCAAGGCTTGGAGCAACCTGGGCTGGTGGAAGGTGTCCCTGCCCGTGTCAGGGGGTGGAGTGTGGTGATCTTTCAGGTCCCTCCCAACTCAACCCATTCTGTGACTCCATAATTTGCATTGGCACGTTCAATGGGAGTAGTTTAGAGGGCATATGAAATAAGGGTCAGTGTGTTGCTTCCAGAGAAAGCTTCTCTTATTAGTTCGAGTTTTGCAACCTCAGCAGAACATTTGGAATGTAAAAAAAACGCAGGGCAAGGAGAAGCAGCAAATCTCCCTGTGAGTGTTTCCTCGATGGGGGAGGTTTTAATTAAACTGACACTCCTGATAACCAAGTGGCTGAAGAGATGTGTGGGCTGTGATGTTCACCTCTGCTGGGTCACCCGGCGGGGGACAGTGCCTGCTTTGGGGCATTCACCAGCTGACAGCGTGCCCAGAGCCAAGCTGTGGCACTTCAGCTCCTCTCCAGCAGCCCCGAGCGAGGCAGAGCCCCACGGACATCGCCCCTTGGGGGGGATTTACCGCGCGCGGTGCTCCTGGGGGGGCCCTGAAGGGTGCTGAGCCCCCCGCAGCCCTCCCTCCGGGTGACCCCGGCGATCAGAGAGGAGGACGTGCCCTTCCCTGCCCAAAAAATCGCGCCGGTGGATTCTCACCGCGGGGATGGTCGGGGCGGCCCCGCGCTGAGCGGCTGCGGATGCTAATTAACGGCGCCGCTAATGAACCCCTCCCCCTGCCTCGCCCCCCTCCCCGCCAGCCCCTGCCTTCCTCGCTGCCTCCTCCTCCTCCCGGGGCGCGCTCGCTCTCCGCCCGCCCGGGAGCGCGCAGTGCGGCGCGGCCGCGCCCGGGAGCGCGCAGTGCGGCGCACCGAGCCCCGCACCGAGCCCCGGCTGCGGCGAACCCTCCGCTCCCCACCGGGTAAGGGGGTCCCCGGGGTGGGCACCGGGCTGCGGGCGGCTCCCGGGGGATGCTCGGGGCACGGCCGGGCGGCGGGGTGGTCCCCGCATCCTCCCGGCGCCTTTGGGATGCCGCTGCCTGCAGGGTGACACCTCCCCGCCCCCGTTTTTTGGCTCCCGGACCCCGTGCGGGGGGAGTTGGGTACCGGGCTGGGGGCATGTGATGGGATTTTGGCTCTTACGTCACGACATCGTGTCTCTGCGTGGGATAAAATCCTGGTGTGGCAGTGCGGGGGGACGGGAGGGAAGCGCAGCCCAGGGACAGAGACACCTTTGTGTGACACGGCAAGTTTGGGGCCCGAAAGCTCCTGGGCAGGAGGGTTTGCGCTGCGGGCAGCCTGCACCTGGCTCTTCCCTCTCGTGTTTGGGGCTGGACTCGTGTTCTCCCACTGAGACACGCCGGGCTGGCAAAATCCATCCCGCGAGGCCTCCGGGAAGCCACCTGGGTTTGGGATGCGGCGCTGGAGGGGTCGGGCCCCGGCGGAGCGCAGCGCTTGGTGACGGCCAGCTTTGTGATCCGCATGCTCCGGCCGAGCCTGCAGCAGCTCCGCGATCGATCCAGCAGCTTCTGGAGGTGGGGAAAGTGCTGAATCATTTGTGCTCGCGGCTCTCCGGGCGGTCCAGCCGCTCCCGAGCTCCGGAGAGGGCTTGGGGATGAGCTGCGGAGGGTGAAGGAAACTCTGCCGTGCCGGAGGTGGGAATGCTGCGGGCCTGGGAGAGGGGCTGTTGGGCTGGAGCACCGGGTTGTGCCCTCTTCCCTGGCCTCAGCTGCTCCTTGGAGGACAGGGAGCAGGGATGGTGCTCGTTGCATCCCGGTGGGGCCTCTGGCCATGGCACTGTGAGAGGTTATGGACGGAAAAAGGGAGGTTTTCTCCAGAAAATACTATCCCTGCTAAAACTGGGAAAGGCTTGTGCATCTTGCTTGGACAGGTTTTTCTTTTCCCTTTTGAGATGGTTTCTCAAGGTCAGGTCCTTGGAGTGGTGTTGGGCTGTGGGGCACCCCTGCCAGTCGGGGGGATGCTCCCTGGAGGGAGGCAGTGCAGAGGGCAGGGGCTGCAGAGCGGGGACGCTGCCATGGCCAGCTGATGCCTGGCTGCTTTAAGATGGATCCTGTGGCGCTGTGGTGGTTCCGGGGTGCTCCTCTCAGCTGCTCAGCACAAAGGCAAGAATCCTGTGACTTTTCCAGAGCTGCTGACTCCTTTCTTTCTGCCCGGGATTCTGTGAAACATCCACCCTTGGCAGGCATTGATGGGCAGCAGGGCTGCTTTGTTTCAGAAAAACTTCTTTGCGTGGCCTACCCTGAAAGAAAACTCCTCCAATGCAGCATCCTCCTTTTCATTTCTATTTCCAGCCTTTCTCTTTCCCAGCTCCAGCTGGGCCCTTGCTGACTTTCCCTTTTTTGTGTGGTTGTAACAGGAATCCGACATAAATAATGCATGGAAGGTTGCTCAGCTGACAGAGGATGGGCTCAAGTTGTTAAATTTGAACACAGACTTTGTTTACAGGGATTGAGACCTGGGGCCTGGCTTTGTCTTGCTTGAGCTGCATGATGCTGTTGGTTCTTGGAATAACAAAGCTCCATCCTCATCCTCAGCCTCTCAGGCTGAAGCATTTCCTGAGTTGGGCTGCCTGAGCTGTGGCTTGGGATCTGATTTAAACTAAGACAGTCAATCCAATCATCTCTTCTCCCAGCTAATGATTAAATGGAAAATATCCCAAGCTCTCAAAAGGTATTAATTCAAAGTGAATTATTTGCCTTGCTATGATCTAATTGTCTTTGTGGGTCTTGTGTATAAAATCAATGCTGCTGCTGGGAAAGTGACACCACAAAGGCTTTCTGCAGTGCTCAGGCAGCAAGGATGGGCAAATATCTTTAATAATGACAGCAAGAAATGAGGTTTCTTTCTTGTGTGGGCTCCTGCCAGCTGTGTGGGGCACTGTGAGGAGCTACTCACACGATAGCCCTGCGTGTAGGTCTCGGTGTGCCTGGACCCTCCTGTGAAGGAGGGCACTGAGTCCCCCGGGGCAGTGAGCAGGGAGGCTGGTGGGGTGAGGTGTGACCCACACTGTGCCCGTTCTGTGTGGCAGGGACTGTGTGGGACTGGGAATGAGACGCTGGAAATGCTGACCCAGGGGCTGTTGGTGTTTCCCGTGGATCCTGAGGGAAGGAAGAACGGACACGGGCAGGAGGCAAAGGGCCTTTAGGTGGTGCTCAGCTCAGACTGATGGGAAAGGGCAAATAGATGGAGTTTAGAGGAGTTTAACTTCCCACTCAAGTGATTTCCACTTCCAGAGCTCTGTTTCAGGCCTGGCTGGGTGACCCTGGGAGAAGGACCTGAGGTGACCTTGGGGGAAGGTTTGCTGTGTGAATTATTCATTGGTCCCAAGGACCTTGCCAGAGTCGAATCCTCTCTCTGTCCCTGTCACCTGTTTAACCCCACTGAGCAGGAATGTGGCAATTAGGGGATGTCTCTCCAAAGAGCTGCCCAGTGTCTCCAGAAAGGGAGCTCAGCTGGGCAGGTGAAGCTTGTACAGGTGACTCGGAATTTCAGAGTGCGTTGGCTCCATCTTGTCCTTGGTGTGCTCAGGTGCGGAGGAGTCCCCAGGTGGAAGGTTTGCACTCGAGAAACCTGGGAAAATTAAACAGCCAGATCCCCAGGACACTTGTGAGGCTCTGAAAGTTAAGGCAGAGCTCCTTCATTTGTGTGGTTGCAGGACTTCAGGGAGCAGTGAAATCCCTGGGTCCTGCACAGTCTCCTTTTTTTGGGTGAAATAAGAACACAGCTGAATTGTGAGGATTTAAACCCATTGTGATTGTTTGCATTGAATGTCTCTGAGTAATACACAGAAAATCAGATTTTACTTGAATTTGAATAAGAGCAAAACCTGGGAGGAGACTTTTAACAATCCGAGAAAGAAACCTCTGGTACTTCCCTTTTGAAGGTTTATTCCTTGGGTTTCATTTCCCCATCCCAAAATATTCCCTTGTATCTTAAAACCGAGCAGGCAGCTCTGACCACGGGTTGTATTCACTTACAGTTTTTGAAAGGCTCTTGCAAATCTTGTCAGGGAGGTCTAGCTTGTCTCCCTGCCCTGGGGGTGACTCCTTTCAAAAATAATCTTCTTCATTTTAATGTTGTTGGATGACTTCTGCTCCATCTTTTCTCTTTTTTCCCCCTCCCGCTCAAGCAGGTCATACTTTCATTCCTTTACCTTGGCTGTCCTGGATAATTATTGCATAATTTTAGAGATCCAGCTCAGAGTGAACTTGCCTGAAGTTGTTGTTCTGTTAAATAATCCCCCTCCCTTTCTTTTTCTTTAATCCAGATCTGAAAGAAACCGTGCTGTGTTATTATGGATTAAAACAGAGCAGGATTTAGACCTCAGCCCTGCTTATAGGGATCACCATTCTCAGTTAATGAGATAGGAGGGGAAGGATTAACAGCTGTACAAATAGAGATGGTTTTGTGTGGCTACACCAGGTAGAAGTTCCCAAGGATACAGGCACAAGCCTTTGCCTTGTCTCCTTAGCTCCCCTCGGTCCAGAGTCCTTTGGGTCTCATCCCATCAGTTTGAGATCCAGCCCTGTTCTCCTCACTGGAGGAATGCAGGTGGGAGAGAGCAGCCCAAGGGCACAGGGGAGCAAAGCAGCGAGCCCTGCCTGCAGGCAGAGCTGGACAAAAGGCAGGGCACAGGCCCTGGGAGCAGGGAATGGGGACTCTCCTTCACAAAGCAGGGTCTGGAAATCCTCAGCTGAGCCTGGACACAGGGCTGCTGGATTCACGGGCTCTGGAGAAGCATCAGCACTGGGAAAAGTGTAGCATGACATAGGTAGAGCTGATAAATCCCTTGTCCTGTCCTAGATGCTGCTTTGCCACCTTTGGAAGCAGACGTTGATCCTTACAGATGGCTGGTTAAAGGGAGCAGAACCCAGAGGCTTCTGGTGCAAGGTGAACCTGGAGGTTCATTTGAATTCCTGGCAGCTTTGCTGCTGCTTTCTGCCTCCTTGGCAATGGCTTTTGCCATTTTCCAGCAAGGGGACTGATGGGTTCCTACAGACAGTGGGAATCCTAAGTCCCAGCAAGGATGATCCTGTCGGACTGTCAGCCTGCATCCTGTATTGCTCCTGAGATGTCCTGGCACGGCCGGGCCGGGCTGGCAAGTGCAGGGAGAGCTGGGAGGGTGACAGGGCTCTCCTTGGATCTGCGGGAAATGCAGTGAAATGCCCTTTCTGCTCGGAAATGTTTCCTTTTCCTGGTTATCCCACTAACCTTAAGAAGCTCCAAATTAGAAAAATCCACAGGATTATGAACTGGTTTGGGTTGGAAGGGACCTTAAATCTCATCCCGTCCCACCCCCTGCCATAGGCAGGGACACCTTCCACTAACCCAGGTTGCTCCAAGTTTATCCAGCCTGGCCTTGGACGCTTCCAGGGATGGGGCAGCCGCAATTCTCGGGGCAGCCTGTGGATGACAAGGACACGAGTGTCGGTGGGTGGGAAAAGGCCCCTCTCGGAGCGGCCCCGTCCCGTCCCGCGGGGCTCCGGCCGCTCTCCAGGGTCCTGAACCGCCCGCCGGGACCCCGCGCGATTTGGGGGCTCTCCCCTTGGGCCCTGGGGGGTTATCTCCTCATTTGTGTCCGTGGCAAAAAGGGCTAACAGGGACACGCTGAAATAAGGGGATGTAAGAACGGGGGGGAATTGTCCCCTCGTGCCTCTCCAGCTCGGCTGTCACGCTGGAGCTCGGATTAGCCCGAGAGGGTGGGTGGTCTCCACCCTTCCCTTCCTGCACGCGTGTCTGAAACACCCACCTGGCTAAAGCCCTGCACAACCTGCGCTGAGCTTAGGGCTGCTCTGGGTGACCTGCTGTGGTCCCTTCCAGCCGGAATGGTTCTGTGATCCCGTTACCTTCAGGGTTTTCATCAGCCGGGAACAAAACAATCTGCTCCCTCTTTGCATCACTTGGAGAACCTTTTCTCAGGTACAAAGACCGCCTGCCTGGCCTCGGATCTCTGTGAAGCTGTTTTATTGGATATTCACGGCCGGTTTTATTGGATATTCACACAGCCCGGGGGCAGGGAGAGAAATGACAGTATTCCCTTCTCCCCCAGCAAGCTGAAAAGGTGAAGACCAGCCCACACTCTGGAAGTTTTACACAGTCTGCTCAGTTAATGAGGAGCTGCCCGTGCTCTGCCGGGTGTGCTGGTGGTAAATGTCACTGTTCCTCAAGTAATTCAATGATTAGGACTTCGGGCCAGCCTGTATCTTGTTCCACAGGCTCTTAACAGTTCCACAGAGGGGTTTGGCACCACCAGCCACTCCGTGTTTAATTACACAGCCCTGTTTGTGGCGCTGGGGGAGTCACTCACATGCCTGCAGGGGATAAAGGCACATCTGTACTCTGAGCGTGCCCTTATTGAGTGGAGGGCCCAGAAGAAGCTCTCGTTCTTGCTGTCACTTAAATGGTGTCAGGATTCGTGAAATCTTGCTTTCACATTCCCACCAGACCCAGCAACAAAGCCCTGTTTGTTGTGAGCTCATTGGGTTCTGTCTGAGCCCCCGTGACGTGCTCACAGATGTGAGGGGAGGGGGGGAAGGACAGAACGGGGGCTTTGTGACCACACACATGTGCCAGAGCACTTGGGACCCCCAGAGCTGCTCGTGGGTCACCCTCCTTTCCTGGCACATCTGACAGGCTGAGGGAGTTGGGGCTGTTCTGCCTGGGGAAGAGAAGGTTGTGTGGAGCCCTCCCAGAAGCTGGAGGGGCTGTAAGGAAGGAAGAGGGACTGTTCAGCAGGAGATGGAGTGGAATGGCTGCAAAGTGGCAGAGGGGAAGTTTAGGGGAGGGATAGGGAAGGGCAGGGTTTGCCCAAAGAAGCTGTGGCTGCCCTTGGATCCCTGGAAGTGTCCAAGGCCAGGTTGGACAGGGCTTGGAGCAACCTTGGCTACTGGAATGTGTTCCTGACCATGGCAGGGGGTGGGATGAGATGAGTTTTAAGGTCTCTTCCAACCCAAACCAGACTGGGATTCTATAATTCTACATCAAATCAACTTAATGAAGTGATAATCCCATTTCTTTCTTCTATTATATTGAGTACATTTGAATACTAATGTAAAGCATCTTAAGACTGAACTTTCTGTCCAAACTAAGTGCTCCTCCCTTTATGCCCAGGAAAGCTGGAATGAGGGTTAATTCACACTTGTATTAGTTTATCCCAAATCCTTGGGCTGCACATATTGGAGGGCAGATCTGTGTACAACATAAGCGTCCTTCAGAATCTCGTGTTGCACATCACAGGCTGCCTCCCCTCCCTGACAGCTCCAGGATCCAGATGCCAAGGCCTGCAGGGGTTTGTTTTCCAGCCATCTCAGCAGCTGGGGCCGTGGCTGGGTATTTTTGGTCGACCTCGTCTGAATTCTGCTGGCCGTGGTGGCAGCTGGGGGGGCTGCCCTGGCTCGAGCCCAGGACAGCAGGCTGCTCTCTGCTCTTGTTTTCCATGGGCTCCAATTTCCTTGTCTCTCTCTTTGACTGGGCTGTCTTTTATGGATAGTCTTGGATTTGGGATGGAGGTGGGACTGGCTCCTGTGAGTGCCACAGCTCAGCTGGGCGGGCTGTGCTCT
>JAWWMO010000078.1:3234728-3301087 GCA_035047845.1 Dendrocincla fuliginosa | reverse complement strand
TGGATAGTCTTGGATTTGGGATGGAGGTGGGACTGGCTCCTGTGAGTGCCACAGCTCAGCTGGGCGGGCTGTGCTCTCTGAGTGTTGCTGGCAGCACTTTTCCCCAGGAGATGCTGTGTTTGCTCAGCTGTAATTGCTGCTGCCTCCCCCCAAAGTGCCCTGCAAGACAAACAGATGTGAATTATATTTATGTCCAGAAATTGGCCTGGTCCATGACGCACACTAATGTGTTTGAAAGAGAGATTTATCACAATTAAGGGGGGAGTGAGGGCCATGGATAGGAGCAAACACCTCCGTGTGGCTGCAGTGCTGCAGAAGGGGGACACTGCAGTGCACTGGGGGGACTGGCACTGTCGTTTTGGGGGAGGAACTGCAGGAATGGGAAATGAAAGCAGTGAGTCCCAGCTCCCACTGGCATCCAGTGGTTCCCAAGCACCTCTTATCTTGGGAATTCACTTTAGATCTGCCCCAAGAGCAGGTTCTAATGGCAATTACATAATGCACTGTAGCACAGGCCTTTGTGGAGATGAAAGTCGCCAGGAGGAAGGGCTGGAGGGGAGGAGGAGGATGGGAGCTCCTGCTTGAAGGGACCAGTCAAAGCAGGAGAGCCTGAGAATTAAATTTAAATAAGTGTATTGCCTCTTAGACTGAGCAAACATATAATTAACAATAAGATAACAGGGTGGCTCTACGAGCCAGCTAATTGCATTTTCAAATGTCAGCTTGTCAGCTCTTGTTTAGTCTTCACTCAATCTGAGCTTTGCCAGAGCAGTGTCTGGTTTTAAATGGCATTTTCCTCTCCTGGCACTGTGGAAGGATCTTCTCCTTCCTTGTCCTCAGAAAGCTCTGCTAGCCCAGCTCTGGATGTGCTTTGCCTTAGTTGTGGTTTCACTTGCTAAAATGTGACACTGGTTAATGCACTGAGTTGCATTAAAAGAATTAAACCAAAATCAGGTCACATTTGCAACTTACTGTGTTGCTGATAATGGCTAAAAAGTTCTGTGCTTCCCTGCTGGTCCTCTGAGTAACAGCACGTGCTTTGAGGCTGTGTCTGAAGGTAAATGGGGATGATATTTTGAGGTGCTTTGTTGCAGCATTGACATGTGCCAGGACTGACCCAGGAACCCTCTGGGGACAACTTCCTTCAGCAGAATGGCTGGATAAGAGAGAAAGGAGAAACTCGGAGTTCCCCATAGATTTTTGGTCTGTGGGTGCAGGATATAATTTGTTTTGGTAGCCAAAACTCGGCCTGTGTGGAGACAGCTGATGTGTGAGCACGAGTTGGGAGGGGAGCGTGAGGATGTCGCAGCTCCACAATCCCTGCAGGCACAGCAGGGACCCCCAGCCCCTGGGCAGCCTCCCCATGCCAGGGAGCTGGCTTTGCTCCCCTGCTCTTTCCATCCCTGTAGGAGATGGGCATCAGTCTGGTTTGGAGCAGGCAGAGCAGCACATCCTCCGTGTCAGCTCCAGCACAGGGTGAGCAGCACCGTGTCACATCCACTCTGCACAGCAGGGCCAGAGCCCTCCCAGCTGACCAGGAACACCAGTGCCAGCCCCCCCTGCCCTCCTGGGCCTGGGAGAAGGAGGGAAGTGGCACTGACTAACTGTCCAGTGTCTAATCCCTGACACACTTAGGCAGGATGACTCCACTTAAGGATGGCCTTGGGCCGGGAGCATCTGCAGATCTTGTGCTGCCTGCTGAGGGCGTGGAGGCTGGGAATGCTGTGCAGGAATGTGTGTGGGTAGGGCAGGGATGGCTGGTTGGGATGAGTTCACAGAATCATGGGATCACAGAGTACCCTGAGTTGGAAGGGACCCACAAGGAGCATGGAGCCCAACTCCTCACCTGCACCAAAATCACATGTCCCTGAGAGTGTTGTCCAAATGATCCCTGCACTCTGGCAGGCTTGGTGTCTCAGAGCTCCTATTAAAAAGTTCCTTGGTGCCTCCATCTCCTCTTAATCCCTCAAAATCAGACAGTTCTTCCCAGGTTTACTGCAGGGATAACTCCAGGTACAGCCTTGGAGCAGCTGATACAGGGCAGGGTGGTGGTTAGGAAGCACAAATCCCTGCTCAGACCTCCAGGAGAGGCTCCAGCTGGCTTGGAATGTCCTGGAAACCCTCATGGCCCTGAGCATGGAGGGTCACAGGGTGTTCAGGCCCCTTCCCAACCCTCCAGCTCCCCCTGAGACCCGTCATCTCCAGCTTGGAGTAGGGGAGGATTTTGCCTCCATGGCTGTTGATGGAGCAACCCCGTGCAGCAATGGGGTCTGAGCCAAGCTTGCACCTTTTTGTGGTCTCAGTCTTGGAGATAAAACCACTAAAAGAATTTTTTGGTGTTTTTTTTGTTTGTTTGTTTCCTCTGCATTCCAAGGCCCGGTTCCAATCTCTTTTATTGCAAGATTGTTCCCTAAAACACAGCTGAAAGGTTATTGAGAATATTCTGTAGAACCAAGCCAATAGCCCTTATTCCAATTTCAGCTCGTTTAGCAGGAGGCAAAATGCCCCTGACATTGAGACCCCCTGCCTCAGTTTCCCCAGGGGTAGATGAGGTGTTGCAGGCACAGGGAGGTGTTTTCTCCTCGAGGCTTTGAGTGAGCCCCAAATATTTATTGTGGGCTGTTGAATGTGTTAAATCATTGTCTTTGCCTGGTTTGAGTCAACATCTATCAATTATTTCGCAATAAATTCTGGCTCTCAACCAGGAGCTCCTGCAAAACAGGGCAAGGAGCAGGGCTGGCCGTGCCCAGCCAGGGCTGTCACAGCCCAGGCAGCAGAATGAAAAGCTCTTTTACAATAGAAATGCAGTTTGTGCCTGATGCTGCCTATTGTGCGCTGAAAGGGGCTGAGCTGCGCTGATGACGCTCCTGGGATTGATCCGGAACAGATGCTGAGACGTGGGAAGGCAGATGGAGCCTCCCAGCACAATTACCCCCGAGATGGGGTGGGCAGCGTGGGCCAGATGCCACGAGGGGCCGGGGTGAGGGTCCCCGTGGGGGGAGAGGCGGTGCAGGGGCCATTCCCTGCGGGTCACACCGTGCTGCTCTCGGGCAAGTGAATCTGACACCTGATTAAACCCTAATTGTGCCGGAGGGGGGGGAGCTCGGGGCGATGTGTGTCACCATCCTGCTATTTCTGCTCCCAATCTGTGACAGATCCAGAGCTGCCTTCAGGAGGCAGCTGGAGGGCAAAGGAAAGGCTCTGGGAGCCGGGCTGCCATCAGTGTGTGCTCGTGGCTAATTCCAGCCCCGTGGCTCTGGAGGAGGAGGGAGGGAGCAGCAGCAATCAGGCTGTGGGATGGAGCTGAACCCTCCTGGTTTCATCCTGGCATCTCTGTGGCTTGTGGGCAGGGGGTGAAACCTCATCCTCGGGTGCCTTTTGGGTGCCAAGGACCCAGAGGGTCCTGCCCCCACCCCTGGGAGCCAGGGTGGGGTGTGTGGGTTGTGCTCAGGGGTGTTGTGATGGGGTTTTAAAAAAGAAAAGATGGTTGGACTGAAAATATAGCTGGGAATGGTGGTAGCAATGTCTCAGCAGCAAGTTAAGGATGCACTAACTGTGAATTGGGATTTCTGGAGGGGTTTTAGGATACAGCCTTGAGTGTTAATCAGGCAGATAAAGGGCATCTTGCTTTCAGAGAGGAGCTGGGGCAGGGGAGATGATTTGTGTTTAGACATGGATGCACATTCCGGGATTTCACACTGTTGTCGTGGAATCCTAGAATGGTTTGGCTTGGAAGGGACCTTAAAGCTCACCCAGTGCCACCCCCTGTCATGGGCAGGGACACCTTCCACTGTCCCAGGTTGCTCCAAGCCCTGTCCAGCCTGGTCTTGGACACTTCCAGGGATCCAGGGGCATCTTCCCCATGAATGAACTCATCCCTTCCCCAGCAGATAATTAGCCCTGAAATGCCCGGTTCTAAAAGCCTCTTCGGGCTCCTCTGGGGGGAAAAGAAGAACCAGCTCCAGTGGATTTTTCATGCTCAATAGAAGCTTGTGAGCAATCAAGGGGATTTCAAGGGTCCTGGAATGAGAACATGGCTCTTCTTCCCTTCGTTCTCCCTCGTTATTCCCTGTCTCCCAATGCCCCCAGTTCCAGGGGACAGAGGCACTGGGCTGGGTTAATCCCTGGTGACTTTTTTCAGCTTCAAGAAGGACTGAATTTTTTCTGGCGACCTGCCCTGCTCCTGCTCACCTGCCCCTGCTGAGGCCACCACCTCCTGCCAGGCCCTCCCTCCTCACCTCTGCACGGCTCTGTCTGGGCTGTCTGTCACGGAGCAGACAGCAGCCACCAGCATGGGGGAGTTTTCTGGCTGCCAATGTTGTCCTGCTGCTGTCTGGAGTCGTGCAAGGGGCAGAGCTGTGGGGCTGCCTTTGTGCTGGGAGGAGGATGATGGTGCTGAAGAGTGTTCCACATGCTTTATCTCCTGGGAGGGTGAGGAGTCGTAAAGCTCAGGGTCGAGGGTTATCAGCAGAGGTTTGATGGCTCACTCTCCAGGGGCAGGGATGGTCCTGGAGTATCTCTGCTCTCCAGGGGCAGGGAAGGGCCTGGGAGCATCACTTGGAGACAGCACAGGGTCACTGCAGCCTCCAGCCCCGCCAGGAGGTGCAGACAGAGCCAAACCCACTCTGCTCCTGCGTGGGGAAATCAGGATGCTGTGGCCTCTCCAGGCAGCAGTTCATGGCTCTGGGCACTGAGAAGTCTGAAGTCCTTGCAGTAGGACCAGTTCTGTACTGGAAAGCCCTTAAGGCAGAGTGAAAGGTGGGGTCTGGGCAGAGCAGCACAAGGCATGGTAGAAGGTGCTGTTGTAGCCTTTGCAGCAGCTGCTGTTGCCTCCCTCCAGACGTGGCTGATCCTCCCCATCCTCTCCCTGCACAGTGACAGAGTGGCCCAGCCCCTGAGCAGCTGCTCAGCACGGTGGGGGTGACACTGGTTCCCAGAGCCACCAGCTCCAGTCGCTGCTCTCAGACACCACGTTCAGTCTTTGATATCCCAGCAGTGCAGCCTCTGCAAATTAGAAGCCGTTCAGCTTCTCAACTCAGATCTTATATCTCTTTAATGTTTGTTCTTCAAGGGGCTGGATCATGTTTTAATTTCAGCAGAGAGCAGGAAGGCATTGCCTGAATCAAGGGAAAACAGGGAGAGTAACTAATCAATTGGTAGGGATGTGGCTTATGGTTTCAAATCCTGAGGCTTGGTTCTCTCATTGCCCCATTGCATTGGACCTTTTATCCTTCTCCCTTCCAGCCCCACTCTCATTTTCTCGTGGTTTGAAAGCTGGTGGGGCTCTCTGCCTGTTGGGCATTGCCAATCCCAGTAATCCGGCTCAGCCAGGCTGGCTCCGTAATTATCTGGGCAGCTACTCTGGGTTAATGAGACACACGGGCAGCAAAGTGGAGCTGAGAGCAGTCTGTGGTGCCCTTTAGTGGGGGAGGAAGGGTTTGGGGCGGTTGTGGAGACTGAGGTGAGCTGTGATGTGGTTAAATGAGCTGTCACAAACAACCTTTGGAGCAGAGGTTTGAGGCTTCAAGTTGTTAGAGCAGTAATTGCCACCAAGGGGGGAGTTTTGCTGTGTGCTCTTGTCGGGGGAGATAAGAACATACCCCTGGGCATGAAACATTAACACCAACCACTTGGGACACGGGAGGCAGGAAATAGGGGAGGTGTTGCTGTGTTTGCTCCAAAATATCAGGTTCTGGTACATCCGAGCTGGGAGGAAGGTGCATCCTCAGAGGGCACCTTGGGCAGCAGAATTGAAGTGTTGGCTCAAAAAGGTGTCACCTGAACTGTCCCCAGGGGTTGGACCTGCCGGCATTGGGGCACCTCCACCCTGGAGAACAGCCAAGACCACAAAGACGTCTCTACTCCCAACCGTTTAATCAGGAAAATGGAAATTGCATTTTAATAAGATGGTAATGAAGTTGTGGATCAGATTGGTTGATTCCTCATTTAAAGCTACAAAGGGGAGCTTTGTTTTTTGCCTTGGGTTTATCACTTCTGTTCTTGCCTGATTAGTGATAATCTTCTGCTGTCCTTTACTGGGAAACTCCTACTTTTATTCTCTGGAAAGTCCATCCTTGAGTTCCTGTACAATCCTCCAGGGAAATCAGGCCACCTATATTTCATTTAGTGCCTTCAAACAATTAACCTAACAAAGATTCCTCTCCCTGTTCCCTCCTTCCCCCATCTGTTTCCTAATTACCAGTGGAACAGGGATATATAGGCAGACTCTGCCTCGACTTTTAATTTTTTAATTAAATCCCCTCTTTTCACTGTTTGGGGTTGGCTCTTTTGGAGCTGTGTCTTTCTGCTGGGGAAGTAGGATTTTACACAGGATGTACCACGAGGGTGAGTGAGCCTGGAAGGGGTCTGAGATGCAGATTTTGGGCATTGGATCATATCAGAGCTGGAATGCAGAGTCACATCAGCCCTTCTCATGGATCAGAAAGTGTTGAGTCATGTGGCGAGGGAGGCTGAGCACCCTGAGAGCTGGAGCAGCTCCTCTTTGGACCAGGGAAGCATTTTTTGGAGGAGAGCAATCTCCTGGTTCTCTTTTCAAGAAGAACAAATTCTCGTGTCCCTGCAGTAGAGACTTGGGTTCTGCATGGAACTGATTCCCACTTGGTGCAGGCTTTGCTGCAGCCTTTGGCTCTCGAAGCTGCAAATCGTGCCCTCTCCACTCCGGGGCTGCCCAGGGAGGGGGTGGAGTTCCTGAACACATTCCAAACCCACCTGGATGTGTGTCACCTGCTCCAGGTGACCCTGCCTTTGACAGGGGGTTTGGACTGCACGGACTCCAGAGGTCCCTTTACAACCCCAAATATTCTGGAGCGGCATCTCCACTCCCTTCTCCCCCGCTCCGTGCCCTCCTCCCGCCCACCCTGTGCCCTTTCCCTCAACCCTCTCCTTTCCCGTGCCGTGCCCTCCCCTGCGCTCTGACTCATCCCGTCTGCACCACGGGGAACACGGGCACGAAAACCTGTTCCCGTCTGCCTGCTCAGCCCACGCTGCCGCCGGAGCCTCGTCTGCCTCTCCCCCGTGCTGGGAGTCCCCCCCCAAATCCTGCCTGTCCCTCTGTCCCCGGGGGGACCGCGATTCCCCGCCGGCTGCTGCACACTGGCCGGCACAGGAGCCTTTCTCCGCTGATGATATGCGGGGCAGGAGGGTTCGGGCTCCGGCGAAACCTGCAGGGAGGTGATTATTTATCCCCTCGCCTGGCTCTGGATGCCTTCGGAGCGCTGCGATGCTGCAGGAGTTAACACCGGAGCGGCAGCGGGTGCCCTTGGGTGCTGCGGCTCCGCTGTGAGCTCGGAGCGCTCCGGGAAGGTCCTGCCAGCGGTGCCGGCACTGCAGTAAGTGATTCAGCAGAACGGCTGGAGAGAGGATGCGCTGGGCTGGGAGGAGGCGGCTGCTCCGCTCGCTTTCCTGGTGCTGCTCCCCCTGAGCCCCGCTCGGCGGGTGCTGGAGCCTTGGGATGGTGCGGGATGGATGCTCTCAGTGCCAGGGGGTGTTTTGGGGTAGGGGAGGGCACATCCCACCAGGGGCAGTCTCAAGGGCAGTTTGGGAGCAGGAAGGCTTTAAGGGACATTTGGAGCGTGGTTGTGCGGTGAGCTTCGTGCTTTCTGCCTGGCAAAACCAGGGTCTGGGAGCAAAAAGTGGGTTCTTGTTCTTTTTCCCAGCTATAGGAGGGCAGGCAAGCCTGTGCTGTCCCAAGTGTTTCCTCTAAAATGTGAGCCAACCTCCCCCTCAGCTGCTTTTCCTTGGACTTGGAGGGGTTTGCGCTTCTCAGGCTTCATCTTGCAATAAATTCTCAGCAGAGTTTGTGTTCAGGGCTTATCAGGACTGTGACTACAGGGCAAAGAGGGGCTTAATTAAGTGGCTTAATTAACTCACACTGGCTCTTTGGTTTGGTACCAGCCAAGTTGGTCCCTGAGCAATCCCAGGGTTGCTCAAATGAGTGTGGTGGATGATTGGGGTCCCTGTGACCCCCCCCCTCACCCCTGCACTTCCATTGCCTCGTGGCTGTGAAATGGAGATGCTGCTGCTGGAGAGGGGAGAAACTGGTGAAACTGGTGCTGGGATACTGGTGAAACACTCAGAAATCCCTGGCTAGGCAGGGTCTGTCCTGGGCTGGCCCTGGTGTCGGGGACATCTCTGCTCTGCAGATGATGATGTGGCTCTGTCTCAGCACGGCGGGGCCAGAACAAAAGGAATCTGCATCTGGGAACAAAACCCGTCGTGCCAGCCCAGGACACGGGGCCAGGCCCTGGCTGGCACTCGAACCCGCTCCCTGCTGGCCTGGGGACCCGAGGGGACAGAGTGGGCAGTGTCCTGTGCCACAGCTCCTGCATTATTCATGCAGGAACACCCAGCGAGGGAAGGGGGAGGAAGGTCAGAGTTATTAATAACAGCTGTTGTGCCTCTCAGATGGAGGGGCTGGGACAGCTTTGACCTGTTGGTGGGGCAGGGGGAGGGTGGGGAAAGGATCTTGGGCAGCAGTTGGGTGATTTATGGGCTGGTTGGGTCTGTGCTGGGGTGTGGGGGGCTCACGGCTCTGAGTGGGGCTCAGCACATCCTCTCCAGCACGTGGAGACACTTTGGGATAGATGGAGAACCTTCACCTGAGCTCTGGAGGGATAAAAGTGTGTCTTAAATGGGAGAGGCAAAGGAAGGCGACTGCTGTTGGAGGAATGTGTGAGGAGATGGCAGAGATTTTCTGTAAATCCGTGGATTTGGGATGTTTGCAGGAGGACAGGCAGGGAATTCTGCTGCTGTGTCCTGCTGCATGGTGTCCCAAGGGCGTGGAGAGAGTCACCTTGGGGGTGACACCTGCAGTGTGAGTGTCTGTCCTGCAGCCAGACCCCCTCTGCTCCAGGATTCCCTCCCTGTGCTGTGGCTGCTGCTGCCCGGGGCACATGAATTGGGTTTTGATCTCTGCTATCTCAGCATGTCCTTTGCCCTCTTTGCTTCCCAATCTTTTCCCATTCAGGCAGGGATGATGTGGGCACCTAACCCTTTAATTCCTGCTGCCAGGGCCGCTTGTCACCGGGACAGAGCTGTGGTTGTGGCTGGGTGGAAACAGCCCGTTTCTCTGTGGGGGTGGGCTGTAAATCCAGCCCTCACAGGAGGCATATGTGCCTTTCAGTTTAATTAGGATGCTTCCCTCTTAATCCAGAGAGCTTCAGGGCAAGGTGGAAAAGTGCTCTCCTGACTTCTGGGGTTACTAAGGAGCTTTTTCTTGCAAAAGGAGTTGGTGGCTCTGTGGTAATCTGGGGGTAAGCTGATTGTACCTCCTGCTCCCCTGCACTGTGGGGTTGGTTGGTGTGGGATGGGGGTCATTCCAGAGCAGTTCTAGATGTCCCCCCAGGGCAGAGATCAGGCAGTGGGGTCTGCCTGGGCACCTCTGCACTGCAGCCCCCAGGCCATGGCAGGAGGTTTAGAGCACCCTGCAGCCTCTGGGCACGAGGAGATGGAGATGATGGAGGTGAACTCCTTCGGGAGCTGATTAGTGACGTCTTCCTCCCACAAACTGGGCACTTTCATTACTATTTAATGAGAGGCTTTGTCTGCTCTGCTTTGCCCAAACCCTCGTTGCACTAAGATGCTTTGGCTCCCGAGGCCCTGGAAAGCTCCGTGCAGCCCACCAGGCTGGCTGAGGGCTTTGGAGGAATGCAAAAGGCATGTAGGAGCTGGTGACCTGGAAATCTGCCTCCCTGCTCTCCTCCCTCAGCCCAGGTGGGCTTGGCAGGAGGGTATTGCATCTCCCAGCACACAAATCCAGCCTTTCCCACAGCCCTGCCCCTGCTGAAGGGGAAAAAGCTGCTTTCTGAGTGCTCCAGGTTTGGACAGAGGCTGTCTGGTCGGGTGGTTTGGGTGTAATTGCAGCCACACCATGCTGGAGATGCTGTGTCGAGTTCTATCCGTCAGTCCCACCTGTCTGTTGGTGTAATTTGACCCGATTCAAATGCAAACCTCTCCAAAGATTGACTGGGAAACCTATCCTGAAATCCCTGAGAGCAGCAACTGTGTCTCGGTGCCGCTGGTTTGTTTGCAGAACATGTTCCATCAGACATCTGTTGGGGGGAATCATTTTCATGGGGCCAGAGCTGCCTGTAGGTCTCCCTCCTCTGTGTGTAGCTCAAGTCTCAGCCTCTCCTGCCCGTGAAGTGCCTGAATTTGGGAATGCAGAAACTGAAATCCATGGATAAGCTCTGTTTTGCTGCCTTTTGTGTTCCTCCTCCTCCTGTTTCAGTGGCATCTCTCCTTCCCTAGCCCTAATTTTGCAGCGTTGAGACAGGTCACAATTGCACCCCCCGGGCTCCACGCTGGGCTGTGGGGCTGGAGATGCACGAGAACCATTAGTGACCATGGGATATCCAGCAGGCTCTTTGGTGGGAAGTGGTGAGGGGGGTGTGATGCTTGGCAAGCTCACCTGCATCCCAGCTCCATCCCCAAACGGAGCGGGACCAGTCGTGCCTCGAGGCTGGTGTGACAAACTGATGGCACTGCCAGCACTCAGAGCATGGGAAATCCATTTCCAGGCATCTCTCTCTCCGTAGGAAGAATTTGCATCAAACTGTACAGGAAATAATTAGCATAAAATGGCTGAAATGAGGCTGTTGGCTGGGTCATGGACTCCCAGGGGTGAGCAGGGATGGGGCAGTGCTGGCCCCCCCTCACACGTGTTCCTCCTGTCACAGCTCCAGGAGGGAAGGGGACAATCCCAACTCTCCCAGCCTTTCCTCCCAGCAGAGCTGCTCCATCCTTCTCATCATGCAGGTGCCTCCCCTGAAGTTGCCCCAGCAGGTCCATGTCCTTCCCTGGGGGGATCCAGCAGGAGGCTGTGGGTGTCCAAGGGCAGAGGGGTGGGGAAAGGCTGCCCCTCTCCCTGCCACTCTGCCCACTGAAGGCACCTTCTGCTGCAAGACCACGTTTGGCATTGGGAGTAAAAATCAGAAAAATTGAAAAAATACTCCAAATGGGATCAGAAGTCTCTGATGGGAGCAGCTTAGGCTGAGATGGGAGCTGAACTGGAGGAGAGGGGGGCTGAGAGCAGGGAGGGCTGACCAGCCTCTCTGCCAAAGCCTCAGAGCCTCCCCCAAGAAGATTTTTCCTCTAATTAAGTCCTACAAGAACAAAAAAAAGGCATCAGGCTGGCGCTTCAGAACTGACAGCACAAGAAAGGGCTCTTTTCCTCTCTTAATATTAAATTAGCAGCATTTTGCCAGGGGGAAGGAGGAGAAGGTCCTCTGCTCCGGGCAGGGATGGGGGGGCTCCTGCTCCGAGCATCCCTCACTAATTTCTCATGAATAATTTCCGAGCTGATTCCCCCCTTTTTCCCGTCGGGAAGGCGGTTCCGCGCATGGATCCGGGTTGCCACGGCAACGTGCCAGGGATGCGCTCCGGAGGGGTGGGATCGAGCGGCGGGGAGGGCTCGGGACCCCCAAAAAGGGACCTGGCATCGTGTCTGATGCTCCGGATCGCCCTGCTCTGAGCTGGGTGTGGCATTTTGGGACGCTCCAAAGCCTAAAGGGATTTTGTGCCCAGATCCTGCAGGATTCATTCCCCCTTCCCAGAAATCCTGGTGTTTCCAGATCTCAGAGCTCACCTCTTGCGTTCCTCATGATTTTGGTGGTGGATGAGAGACCGTTTTGATTTGATGTCACTATAATTTATCCTCTTGTCCCAGCTGGACCATTCACTGTGGGCAGGAGAGGAGATGGAGCCTCTTGGAGGCTTCAGGTCAGGTTTGCTGGTGTTCCCTGAAAGCACACAAAGGGTTACAGATCCCTGGAGGTTTTGCCCAGTTCTCTGAGCTGGGAGCTGAAATTATGGGAATTGTCTGCATTCCTGAGCAGGAGGGAGGCTCGGCTGCTTGGCATCCGCTGGTCACATGGGGCCTGTTTGGATGCCAGAGGAAGGATCCTGAGGTTGTCACCCAGAATAGATGCTTGTTCTTAAGCTAATTGCACCCTTTCAGTGAGCCTCAAATACCAGTGTCAAACTTTCTGTGCTCTGAAGATTCCTGGAAAATGCTTGGCACTTTGCATTGTGCACCGGGAAGAGGCAACCGGGAAAAGAACCAGCTGTTTGTGAGTGTAACATCGTTAAAATGAGTGTTTTCTGAGCAGTGAGAAACACGTCTGGCTTTCTTGAGCTGCTTCCATGGGCTCAATTGTGACGGGATTGGGATTCCAGAGTTCCTTTGGGAAGCCTTTGGCAAGGGAAAACAGGATCATGTCTCCAGGCAAACAGGGTTTGGGCATCTCCCCTTGTCTGAAACGGTGCAGACCTGATTCCTCTGTCCACGTTTGTCAAAGGAATGTTTCAGTTGGGTCTTTCCAAATGCCTTTCCCTGTCAGATGGGCTGGACCCTGGGGAGCTGTGCACCCTGACAACAGCACCTGGAAAATGCTGTTAATTCCTTTATATCCAGGCAAGGAAACACAAGTGGGCCTGCTTGGGGCCAAGCCAAAGCTCATTACCAGAAGCCCCCTGGTGCCTTCTGACAGGGCTGGTGTTGCTTTCCCATTTAGTCGTGCTGAGCATGGACTGATCTGCAAACAAGCATGAAAATCCCATCCTAAAATTAGGGCAGAACTCCAGAGCCAGGAGTAAAACTGGGTCTAAAGATGCAGCTGGGGGACACAGGCTCAGCCCTGCAGGGCTCAGGCTCATGCAGCTCTGCCTTTGTTCATCCTGGGCTTGAAATAAAGCTGCTTGTGGGAGCAGTGCAGCTTGTTAGGAGTGGTTCTAGCAGGGCTGGGGGGCAAAGCTGAGCTCTGATCTCATTTGGTGTGACTTAAACCCAATGGAAATGGGCTCTTCCCCCTGCTCTGGGAGGGGGTTCATAAAAGAGCTGTGAAAGTATCTCCAGGGAGGGATGATTTTTTAATGGAGCTCTCTTTAAAACATGGACTTGCCTTATCAACAAAGTCTCAAAGTGGGAAATGTCTAAATGGGTTTGGCTGGTCAGAGCTGTCAGCTCCCAGGGGGCTTTGACTCGAATTTTGTGGCAGCACTGAAGGAATCAGGGGGAACCTTCCACTGGTGTGGTGGTGCTGGCTCTGGAAGGGCAGGGGCTGCAGGCAGGGCAGAGCTGTGCATTGCATTCCTTTTTCCCTTCAGCATAATCCAACTGTGCATTTCAGTGAAGAAACTCGAATTTACTCTCTTTTTAAATCAAAATTAGAGCTTGTGTTTGGATTCTGTTCCACTCTTAAAGCTGCTCACAAACCCTGAGCTCACACAGTTCCTTCCCTGCAAGAATAATGTCTCTTGGACAAAGTCAGCAGCTTGTGCTGGAAAAAAAGGGAGAGAAACTCTTTCCAAACCCACGTGAAGAACATTTACTATTTTCCATATCACTCCAGCCAAGGAGGAACATGCTCTGCATTTCTCTGTTATCCTGGGGAAGCAGCTTGGGACAGTGTTTTTGGAAAGCCCTGGGCCAGGTCGTGCCCTGAGCCCGGATGCTTTGGCTGAGCAGGGCTGAGCACCAGCAGCCCCTGCCAGAGGTGGGATCATCCCCCTTCTCCCTGAGTTTGGCAGGGAAGAGCTTATCAGTGTTTTACTGGAAACCAGAGCTGGATTTCAGCTCAAATTCTGCCTTCCAGGACTCAAGGAAGTTGCTGATCCCGCCCTTATTCCCAATCCCTTCTCGTTCCTCCTTGTCTCTGGCAGCTCCAGGGCTTTAATGGCTTTGCACTGAGCATTTGCAGCAGTTCACAGCACGAGGCAGAGCTTTGGTGAATTTGAGATGAGCTGGAGCAGTTAAATATTGAAATTTTCCCTTCCTTTGTTTTCTGCTTGTCTTTAACCTCCATCGCTTACCTAGTGAGGTTTGCTCCTGCTTCCAGTCATGTCAGGGTTTGTAGGACACGGTTTCATCTCTTCCAGAGATAGTTTGAAACACAGAGAAGGCAGATAAAGATCCTCAGCTCGTGTATCCCTGGCTCAATCCATCCTCCCAGCCCTTGCCTTCAATGTGACTCTGTGAAAGGACACCCTAAGCACCAGCCTGGCCCTTCAATATGCACCCACACCCCTTTCTTACTATTCATTTTTGAAACCCAATAAGCAAGCCCTCCCTCTCCTGCCTCCTGTGCTCAGTCCTGAAGGTTCAGAGCTGGTTTGGTGCCAACTTCATTATGGAGAAGCCAAATGCTTCTCCCAATTAACTTATTACTGTTCTGGAGGGGGCTCAAAAGGCAGATGGAGGGGCTGTGCCTCCAATGGTAATGCCTGAGTAGCAAAGGGTGAGAATTTTATGCAGAGTAACGTGAAAACTTGCGAAAGCATCACTAAGAAATACCAGAGTGGTGTTTCCCTCCTTGCTCTGAGCTCAGGGTAATAAATAACGTGTGATTTCACACCATCTCTGCTCCACCGGGGAAAACTCACTGTCTGTCATCAGGGGCTGACAGGATTTTGGGTCTGGGGACAGGAGTGAGAATGGGGCCACCAGACTCCTCCAGGGGTGGTGGGAGACACGTAGACCATGAAATTTGGGTCATCAGCTGCTTTTCTTTTTAGGAAATCAACTACATCCCTCCTGGAAGTGTCCAAGGCCAGGCTGGACAGGGCTTGGAGCAACCTGGGCTCGTGGGAGGTGTCCCTGCCCATGGCAGGGGGTGGCACTGGATGGGCTTTAAGGTCCCTTCCAACTCAAACCATTCTGGGATTCTACTTGAAGGTGTTGGTGGTGGGATGTGAGGGAGGAAAGGGAGTGAAGGTGCCCACCCTGCCCAGGGTGGGGTGGTGGGGACATTGTGGGGCTGGATTGGTTTTAACTGTATAACAAATAAATTCTGTGCATCCAAATCTCCAGGGCAAGTCTCTGGCCCATCTGTGGCAGCACCATTTTCACTAAACTTGGAGGAACTGACTGTCTTCAGCACAGGCAAAGGAGTTTCCAGCTGGGTTCGAAATGGGCCAAGAGGTGGAGGAGTTACTAGCAGTGACCAGCTGAAAGCCAGGTGGTGCAGGGAAAGCTTTTCCTTTGGAAAACTGGCTAAAAATGTGGATTTGTGTGACTTGTTTTGCTCTTTTTGGAAAGCAATTACAAGACATGCTTTCTGACTTCAGAATAGCCCAGAAAAGGTAATTTTTGGTGCAGATTTATGACTCTGTGGCAGGTGGGCAGTCGCTGAAAATCAGATTTCCCAGCCATGTGCTCAGTGACATTAATGCAGTTAACAAAGGAGCATTAATGCAGTTATACTGCTTTAATGAGACCTGATAAAGGAGGGTAATGAGAAGGGATGATGTTCCTGTGATTCCCCAGGTGGAATTCGGGTCTAAGTCTGCACAATGTAAAGAAAACCTGTTGCACAGCATTTCTGCAGGAGCAAACCCAGTGCTCCGAGAGAGTCAGACTCACAGATGGCCCTGTTTGCATTTTTAGAGAAGGTCTTGAAGAATTTCCCCCTCTTTCTTGGTCCCCTCCTGTTTCTCCTGTGCTGTCACCTCCTCCAAAGTTGGACATCAGGGCTGAAATGTCAGATCTGCTGCTCTGTCACCGCTCTCGCAGCTCCAGGCTTTGGGATTAAATGTCAGAGGCATTTGCAGAGCAGGGGAACCCGATGTGCTCTAGAACTGCATCTGGAAGGAGCAGAGCACCTTGGTTACCTCCCTGGACTCTCCCTGGGGGGTTTCTCCCTGGATTTGGGGGTGAGGATGTGCTCCTGGAAGCTGAGCCTGGCCCAGGGGAGGCGGATGGAGCTGCCTGGTCCAGGGAGGTGGGTGCAGGACACGGTGTGTGACAGCTGCCACACGAGCTGTAAGGTGATCCAACAGCCTGAGGGCCCCTGGGCAGGCTCTGCAGAAGAGCTGGAGTCTGTAACTACAGCTCACTTAGGGGATTAATCCTCCCCAGGCGTGTTCCTGCCTTGTCGGTGACACCTGTAGGCTCGATCCGGTTACAGATGGCAGCAGAGGGGCCTGGGGGCTCTGGAGCTGGGGCTGGGTGAAGGGGATGGACTGGGAGCATTCCCAGAAGGATGGGGGCACTGAGGGATGAGCAGGGTCTGTGTGTCCCGGGAAACACCCGTGGGGCTGCAGCAGGTGGGTCCCCACTGACCCCCGTGTCACAGGGCACAGCCCTGTGTGTGTCCTGCTGGCAACGTGGCATTCCCAGCCCTTGGGAAGGTGCATTCCTATGTGGGAAGCAGGATTTCCAGCCCCTCAAAGGACACTGGGGGTCCCTGGGAGGGTGTTAGAAGGTAATGCAAGGGTTAATGGCTTTTTCCCAGGGTGTTCAGTGACCACAGGTGACCAGAACCTCGGTAATGAGAGATGGAATCACAACCACTCCAATTCATTCGGCACCAAAGTGGTTTCCTGGGGCAGGGGCAGCAAAGAGCCCTCAACCCCTGGGCACCCACTCGCTGTGGCTCAGCCCCTTGGGCTGCTTTAGCTTTTCCAGGTAGTGCTGGGGGGAAATTCGGGTACCCCTGTCACCCTGTGTGTCCCTGACACTGCATTATCCATGCAGCATGTCCCAGGATACAGCTGATGGATGCAGCCCTGGATGAGCCTTGCCCTGCCTGGCACAGTTGATTAAGTCACCATTTAATTATGACTGCAGGGTGTGAGAGATGCTCTGGGAAGGCCCTTGGCATGGGAATGGAGGGGCTGGGCAGTTTTTGAGCTCACGGGACCCTGTGAGATCCTTTTCCTCCCAGATCTTTGTCTGAACAAACGCAGACTCAGCGTCTTGCTGGTGTTTTGAGCTTTTTAGCTGAATGGGAGGACAGAGGGAGGGGACCATGCCTGGCCAGTGTGTCCCTGGCTGTGTCTTGTGGTCTCCTCTGGCTGCAGGGACAGGCTGTGGCCAGCAGTGTGTGGCTGGGAGGCCTGGCCAGTCCACTGAGCCTCCTGCAGAGCTCTGCTCCTGCCTGGGACACCCTCCTTTACTGCTGGCAGTGAGGAGCAGCCCCAGGAAGATGTTGCTGCTGGGATAAGCCGTGCCTGATGCTCTTGGCGGGGTGGAGAGCTGGGGGCTGGGGCTGGGATGCAAGGCATGGGAGCAGGATGTGCTTGTCCCATGTCTGACGGTTCCTCTCTCACTGCACAGGAGCTCCAAAGTGCTCCAGCTGCCCCAAGTGGCTTTGCCCACTGCCACAGCCAGCCCTGAGGATTTTAGGGACATCACCAGCGTGGGTGAGCTGTGGGTTATGGCTAGGCAGAAAAAGGAAGATGATGAATTCAAGGCAAACCCTCTCCGAGAATTGATGAGAGAAGTAGAATCTTCCTCTCTCTGGGTGTTGCATCAGCTTTATTCCTAAATCACAGGACACCCTGAGCTGGAAGGGACCCAAGGGGATCATCGAGTCCAACCCCTGGCCCTGCACAGCCCCAGGGATGCCACCATGTCCCCGAGAGCATTGTCCCAGCACTGAGGCTGTTCAGGCCCCCAGCTCTGGGTGCCCCTCCTGGGCTTGTGCCCCTCCTGGGGTTATGCCCCACAGCAGGAGCAGGGCAGGCTGGCCTGGGAGCCAGGAGGCTTTTCCAGAGCTGCAGGACCATCCTGCAGTGGCTGTTTATAGCTGGTGATTAGCAGTTGGCTGATCACCAGGGCCAGATGCTGCAGCCCCAGGAGGGGTGGCCGAGGGACACCGAGGGGACAGGCAGGCACCGTGTCCTCCCCTGCTCTGCTGTGCCTCCCTGGAGCAGCGTGGGAGGGATGGCCTTGGGAAGGAGCTTTGCTGGAGGGGATGACTGGGATGGTGTCATCTCCACCCCTCCTGAGGGGAGAACTTCAGGGGGTTGGTGGTGCTGCCACTGGGGTTGGGTTTGCTCCTGGGAGCTGCTCCACCAGGGACTGGACAAGCCACCCCCCAACAGCACTTTGGGGTTTGGCTGTTGGGACTCCTGCCTTGGTGCAGAAATGGTGATGGAGGAGCTCCCAGAGCAGCCCCAGCATCCCCCACTGGTGGGTGAAGGGGCACAGGGAGGGTTCCAAGCAGCACTAAACCAGCTGCCAACACAGCTGTGTCCTGTGCCCTCACACTTCTCATTGAGACCCTTTCCCACCTTTATTTTTATCTTTTTTTTAAGCCATATTTTTCACATCACTTCCTTTTCTTGTTCCACTTAAACAAAGCAACATCCTAATTAGGCTGATGACTGGGTTGCAATTTTTCAAGTGGGTTGCAATATAAGGAAAGCTGTTAAATATTTCCCCCCAAAAATCACAAGTCATAATACTTTTTCATCTCAGCTATAACCCACCCCATATTCCCTCATTCCGTGCCATGCCCCAGGTGCACCTGGACAGAAACACTCCCTTTGTTTCCACCCTGTGATAACTCCAGTGAATTGGGGTTTTCTTCCTCCCTTCTCTGGCTGATGAAAGGAAAAGCCGTGGAAGCAGCAGCTCCACGGGAGGGTGGGAAGCTGATTAGTGGGGCTGGTGTGACCCGGAGCCCCTGGAGTGGCCCCCGAGCCTATGGACCAGCTGCTGTGGAGGCACAGGGGGGATGTGTCGCCTGCCAGTGGCCACAGAGTTGCTTTCCATGGAAAATTTCCTGCTTTCCTTTTTTTTTTTGATCCCCCTGCCTGTGACCGGTTTGTAAAGGTTAAATGGTATTTTCTGATTAAGCTGAGTACTCCGGTGATCTCAGCTCATTTCCCACTCCTGCCATATCTTTTGTCTGACCTTGGGCTAACACTTAACCTCTCCAGCCTCCAGTCCCTCTCCCTAATAGAATGACACCATTTCCTTACATTACTGGAACGACAGGATGATAAATTAATTCCCATTTATGTGGTGCCGAGATAGGACCGTGACAGATGAAGAGCCTGTCCCTGGAGCTGCTCGTGCTCTCCGTGGTGATGAGCTGCTCCAGGAGGGAATGATTTAACTCCTGAGACCAGAACAGCTCTCTGCACTCAAACCCTGCAAAATGCAGCCTCAGCTCTAGCTGCAATTATCCCATTCCTGCTATTTTGAAGTATTTCTGGAATAGGATCGTGGGTGCAGCTGGTGCCGACTCGGGAGCGCTGCAGGAGGAAGGTCAACTGAGCTCTGGCTGGCTCAGAGCTCCTGGGAGAAGCACAAATCTCCTTAGAGCCAGCACCACCTCCAAAGTTCAGGGATTGAGGGATTCAGTCCCACTTCCCACGTGTTGCCCTGTGTGGATCCTCAGGGATTCTGCTGGGGGGTGACTTTAGGGAGCCAGCCTCGTTCCTGCTGATACCAGGGAGCTTTCTCTCAGTGCTTGCTTTTTGCTTGTTCTTTTAAACTGCCTTGTGCCTGCAGGGGTTTGGGGTTGAACCTCTCCCATGTGCCAGGCAGGGGATATTCCAGGGAGGGAAAGGAAAACGCAGCACATGGCAAAAATCCTGGGGAGGAGTGAGACAAGAAAGCAGGGGCTGTGAGAAATGGTCTATGAGTGTGCTCCTTAAAGATGTGCTTCTTAAAGATGTGCTGAAAATGTGATGGGATGAGTAGATGGGCAATTAATTGTCCCGAACAAATGGGTCTGCCTGGAGTTTTTCTGGAGGTTTGGCAGGGATGGTCCCTCTGCAGCCTCTGCTGTGGCTGGTTTTTGGAGAGATGTCCTTTCCTTCAGGGGGTGGGAGCAAAGATGTGTCTGGGGACTGTTTTGGGGTTCCAGGAGGTACAGAAATGACTCTCAGGTCCCATTTCCCATGACAAGCCTGACTTTCCTTCTTCCCTGGGAGCAGGGGACACTCAGGTCTGAAGTGTAAGTTGCTGAATGGCTGGAAATGGTTATTTTTTTAAGGAGGAGAAGACAAGATGCAAATGGGTTTGCTGTGACAGTTGTTTCCCAGAACAATTGTGAAAGCCGGGCCCGGCCTCAGGAACAGGCACAAAGCTCTCCTCTCTCCTCCAGGAAAGGGCACGTCCATCCCTGGGGAGGGAAATGCCAAGGGATCATCTCCTGCCTTCCTGATCCTTTCCTTCCTGCTTTCCACTGATTTCTGCACTGTAATTTGAATGGTTTCTTGTGGATGTTGTAGGGATGTGATTGTGCATCATTCCATAGAATCCCAGACTGGTTTGGGTTGAAGGGACATTAAAGATCACCCAGTTCCACCCCCTGACACGGGCAGGGACACCTTCCACCAGCCCAGGTTGCTCCAAGTCCAACCTGGCCTTGGACACTCCCAGGGATCCAGGGGCAGCCACAGCTTCTCTGGGAACCTGTGCCAGGGCCTGCCCACCCTCCCAGCCAGGAATTCCTTCCCAATATCCCATCTATCCCTGCCCTCTGGCAGTGGGAAACCATTCCCTGTGTCCTGTCCCTCCATGCCTTGTCCCAGGTCCCTCTCCAGCTCTCCTGGAGCCCCTTTAGTCTCTGGAAGGGGCTCTCAGGTCCCCCTGGAGCCTTCTCTTCTCCAGGCTGAATCCCCCCAGCTCCCCCAGCCTGGCTCCAGAGCAGAGGGAATCACATCCACATATGCCTTTGAAATCAATGTTTTTCATTATCTGAAACCAAGAGCATTTTCTCTTTGTGGAAATGTTGCTGTGTGCTCTTCAATCAGCATTAATTAAGCAGCTGACATGCAATAAATGGTGCTGTAGGAATGTTCCTGGGAGCACCAGCTCCTCGAGTGTTCCTGTGCCTCTTGCAGCCGTAAATAAGGATAAATGTCTAATTGCTGCTGAAAGCATCCTGCTGGACCTAATGAGCTGATTAAAAACAATCCCTCATCGTGGACTTGTTTAATTTTATTTAACTTCAACCAGAGATTCCTCTTGCCTACCATTTCTGTGGCTGCTCTTAGCCCTCCTGGCTGCCTTGGAGAGTTGTGGGTGTTTTCCACGAGTGGGGCTATAGGGAAGGGATTTGTTTCCATTGTTATTCCACAAGGTCTCATTTCATTCAACTGTTGAGAAGGAAATTAATTTCAACCCTTCCCCAGTGTCATTTGTGCCTCCAGGGAAATCCTCAGGCTCTGCCAGGGGGGACAGAACATCCCACGTGTTGCTGTTTGCACCGATGGGGATTTGGGAATTGTGAGCCAAATTTTGGCCAAATCAGCCTCGGGGGGATCCAGTGCCTTGGCCTGGAGTGGGTTCTGGCTGAGAGTTGGATCTCTGAGGCAGCAGGAGGGGATGTTCCCGTTTGATTCCAGCTCTGGAGCTGGAGGAGAAGGGAGTGGATCATGTGGAATGTGGTTGATGTCCCACTAAATGAGCAGAGCAGGTCGGGAGCCTCATCCAGCCACGTCCTGCTGGTCCTCCCCCCACTCCTGGCTGGGCCACTCAAATCCAGCAGGAATTTGCTGGTGCTGAGCAGATGGAGGCGGGGGGAGCAGGGAAGCTCCAGGGTTGGGATGTGAAGATTCGCTTGTGCTGCTCCACCATCTGTGGAGGGGGGAAATTTCCCCCATCTCGAGGCAGGGAGGAAGCAGAGTACGTGTTCAATTGCCATGTTCTGGAGAAATAAAGAGCCAGAGTTTCTCCTCTCGGGCCGTGAGGGTTTTCAGGCTGTTACCCAGCTCTCCATCTTCGGTTGAAATTGCTGAAGTGGCTGGAATATAAAATCCACCCTCATCATGGAAAAGCTCTGTTCCACAGGGGTGTGTGGAAAGCAATTCCCAGAGCTTTGCTGGATTTTTGGGCAGGACTCAGATCTTTTCTGAGGGCCAGGAACAGTGATTAAGAAATGCTGAGTCTGGGAAAAGGGGTCTCGTCTGCCCCTTTGGCCAGTTTGGTTTGGGGCAGCCTCGGAAGCAGAGGAACCTCACACAGCCCCAGCACCCCCAGCTCGGAATTGTGTTCCTACAGCAGCTCCATGTCCCTGTCCCCAGCAAGGAGCAGCCTTGACAATGTGGGACAATGTGGGCTGTGTTCTCTGGCACTGCCTGTCCCCAGGACCCACCTACACACACAGGCACGGCGGGGGATTGTTCCTGCACCCACATCTGCCCGAGACAAAGGGGCCCTGGAGGAGCCTGGAGGAGCCTGGCATTTGCCTCCTAAAGGCAGGAGGGATTCTGGATGTGCCCTTTTATTTGCTCTCGGTCAGTGCTGCTCCTCAGGGCGTGGTGTTGCACAGACCATCCTCCCTGGCTGATCCACCAGTGCCTGGGACATTCCCACAGAGCTCTGCCCATGGTTTCAGTCCCTTTTACAGCTCTAAAGTTATCTGCAGATTTACCTCTTTCCATCCTTTTACAGTCCCAGGGCAGTGATGATGGGTAGGACGTGTCCTTTGGGTGGGCAGGTCCTGGCACAGAGAAACTGTGGCTGTCCCATCCCTGGAAGTGTCCAAGGCCAGGTTGGACAGGGCTTGGAGCGACCTGGGACAGTGGAAGGTGTCTCTGCCCATGGCAGGGGTGGGGTGAGATTTAAGGTCCTTTCTAACTCAAACCATTCTGTGATTTTGGGGTTTGGCAACACAGAGATGTCAGAGTTTGGGCTCAGCCTTTCCTTTATTCCAATACGTACAAATATCCCCCAGGTACCTCCTCCTTCATGTCACAGCCTTTTCCTTCCCCCCAACCACCACCCAGGCTCAAGAAAACAACCTATTTTTCACTTTCCAGCCCCAAGCAGCTGTAAACATGTGCAGTGTTTCAATCCTGGCACCCTCCTTGCCTTGTGATATCCGGGAAGGGAGAGGGTTTAAGGCATTTTGTGACAGTGATGGGACCTGTAAGGACTCCAGAAACCTCCTCCCTGCTGAGTCTCTGGGGGCACAATTGGCTGCTTCAGTTCCTAAGTCAGATTTGTGCTCAGGAACAGGGAGACATAAAACCAGCAGGTCCATTACTCATCTTAAGCTGTAACTGGAGAAATGAACTGCTTTAAAAAAGGAAGGCTGCAGATCAAAATGATCTCTTGCCTTAGACAGGGAGCTAAAGGAGTAATTTGAAAAGCTTTGTTCAGCATGACCTGATCACAGGACTGCACAAGTGCTGGACATGACTTTAATTACTGGCCCAGCCCTATAATTATTCTGTCCTTCAACTATTTTTATTGCAACAGCTGGATTGGAAAATCCTTAGAACGTGCAAAATAGATCAAAGCAACACTCCCCTCCGAGCCCCTTCCCAACCTCCAATCTGTCAGCTGGTGGAACTGGGACACGCTGGGATGGGGAGCTCCTTCAGAGTGCAGAGCTGGGACCCTGGAGGGAGAATCCCCCCCATCTCTTGCCCCTCGGGAGGGTAACAGGGGGCAGTGTCCTCAGAGCTGGTTGGGCTTCAGCTGAGCTTCCCAGGCCGTGGCAGGGCTTTGTTTGCCGTGCCATCTGCTCCTCGCTCCTCCGGCCGCGTTCCCGGCCGTCCCACAGCCCCTGCTCCCGGGTTTTGTCTGTGGTGCTGGGTCCCCCCTCCCTCCCTCCCTTCACACAGAGCTCAGGAGCAGCTGAAGGGGCAGCAGCATCCAAAGCTGCAGCCAGGGATTTGTATTTCACGAGGACGGGCTCTCCTTGCTTGCCAAATGGCCTCGGTGCTGCTCCTGCCTGGCCACATCCCAGCCCACCTCGGCCAGGGCCCCTGCGAGGGCCAGGCAGGAGCAGCGCTGGGGATTTTCCACTCTTTCCTGCCCTGGTGTTATTTTTGCTCTTAGCTGAGGGAGCTGCTGCCCTTTTGATGACTGTTCTGGAGAGTAAGTAGTAATTCATGTGGTGCAACCCCTGTACCTCCCCGAGGGAGGGAGGATTGTCCCCAGGGGAGAAAGGAACCCCCTTTGTGCTCCTCTGCTGTGCACCCAGTCTGGGGGTCTCTTCACAGCACAGTGGGACAGGGGTGGCAGATGACAGCCTGCCAGGAGGATCTCAGGAGCTTTGGGTGGCACATCTGGCAGCAGGGAGTGTCTGGGGAGGGAAACAGCTGGAGCTGGGAGGAAATGGGCTTGTCTAG
Source organism: Dendrocincla fuliginosa (assembly GCA_035047845.1). Classification (NCBI taxonomy): domain Eukaryota; kingdom Metazoa; phylum Chordata; class Aves; order Passeriformes; family Dendrocolaptidae; genus Dendrocincla; species Dendrocincla fuliginosa. The sequence continues at coordinate 3,277,246 of JAWWMO010000078.1, read as the reverse complement.
AGAGCAGCCAGGAGAGGTGCCACTGTGCCCCGACTCCTAGAGCTGTGCCAGGTGGGTGACGGGCTCTTTGGGACACAAGGGGGGCTCCAGAGCCAGTTCCCTGCTGTGACCAGGCTGAATGCAGAGGCAGAGCTCATCCCGGTGCCCTGGCTGAGGGACTGGATGTTTCTAGATATATCTTGGCCATAAAATACAATTATTATTACTATTTTTTAAACAGCAAATCGTCCTTTTTGATTTATCCTCTGGGTTCTGTTCCCTGCTTTGCTATTCAGTAGGTCTGAGTAACTTTCCATCAGTCCCAGGGGAGGGCAAGCTCCTTCTCCTGCCATCCCAGCTTGGCATATTCTGAGATCCAAGGGGTCACTCCAGGGTTTGAGCACAAATAACCCCATAAAACTGATTTTTCTGTGAGCAGAATCAACCCAGGGGTGGGAGAACTGCCCACGGGCTTGTACCTGGGCCACCAGAGCCTGGAGACCATTCCTGGCACTCTTCACACCCCTGGCCTTTCACACAGATATTTTTGGGCTGGAAACACTCTATTCCCAGAGGAAAACGGAGCTGGAACTGGTCAGTGATGGTGGCTCTGGGTTTGTTTTGCAGCTGAGGATCCCTCTGCACGTGCTGCTGCCCACTCTGAGGTCCTGCCCTTGGCCAGCCCTCCAAGATGGTCATGCCCAGACAGCACCTCACGTGTGCAGGAATTGCCTTCGCCCTCTGCCTTCAGCACCTCGTCAGCACCATCGAAGTCCCTCTGGATCGTAAGTTGTGGTTTCACCCCCTCTCAAATCTCCTGCCAGAAGCTGCCACGAGCTGCCACCTTGGTCCTCGGGGGCTCTGGAGACCTGGGCAGGTCCTGCAGGGAAATGTGGGGGTTTTTCTCTCTCTACGAGGACTTCTTGGTTAATTATGAAATGGGAGTAATGATTTATTCAGAAGCACAAGAGCTGGGGGACATGGAGAAAGGAGGAAGGAGGATATGGAAGAGAAGGAAGGCGGTTATGGAAAGAGGAAGAGGGGGGATATGGAATGAGGAGGAAGAGGGGCATGGGCTGATTTTTCTGCTGAAAGAGCAACTCCAGGCCAGCACGTGGGAGCAGCACGACTGGTGTGGATGCTCTGGAGCTGGGGGTTCCCACTGAGAGCTGCTCAGCCACTGCTCTGGAAAGCACTTTCATAATTTCTTTGTGTGCCAGCCTCCTCCTGGAGTGGCTGTAAATACCCATCAGGCTCTTGCTGCAGGGAATCTCTTCCGACAGCACGAGGCACAGGAATCCTCCGGAGAGTGGATTGGTGGGAGGCAGAGCACAGCGTTTGTGGGGTCTGAATTCAGGCTGCAGTGCTGGAGCTGCCTTTGATAGGAGGAATTCCTGCCCTGTGGAGCCCTGGGGGTGCTGGTGTAGCTGTAGTGGCTCAGCTGATCCCTGGCTGGGCAGCAAAACTGGAAGGAGAAATTGGAGGCAGTGGCTTTTGGCTGAAATTTGGGAATGGCTGAAGAGAAAGGGTGGGAGAGCTCTGATGTTCGAGGGGAATAATTGCCTGTGTTGTTTGAGAGCACAGAGAGGGGGTGCCAGGCTGGAGTTCCTGCTCTGCTCCATTCCACATGATTGTGGATCTCTTCCCCTGGAGTCAGCACTGTAAGGTGCACAGAGCATGAAGTTCCCATTCCCAGCAGTGGGAATTTTATTGGATGCACCAGCTCGGTGGTTCCTTCAGGCCTGGCTTTGTCAGCATCTGTAACCTTCCAGAAATGCAGGCAGTGCATGGAAATAGGGACCAGCCCAGTCAGGGAAAACTGAAAGGGTCTATGAGCAGCCACTTGGGCCATTTCTTGTGCTCTGCATCAGGAAAGGAGGAATTTTGCTACTTCACTGTAATGTGACCTTAGAAAAGTCAGGGAAATGCTGACAGCTGGTGGAGAGCCCTGCAGCCTCCTCCTCCTCCTCCTCTTCCTCCCTGCTACCACCCCCAAGCTGCAGCAGAGCTCTGTCCCTCCAGTGCTGGTGGGAAACTGGGACCATAACTGTGACAGGGGCACCTGAACTATTTGCTGCTTCTTTTCAGCTCACCCAGGTAATTCTTCCCTGCCCCAAACCCAGCAGGTTTCCCTCTCTGGCTGAGACCCTGGCCACGGGATTTTGGTACCTCCCTGTGTTATTGGCACCTTCTCTGAGTTTGAGCATCACCTAAAAAGCCCCTGAAGGGTTTTTGAGGCACTTAGTGGCCTCTGACTCAGGGGGATGACACTGGGGGTGCTCAGCATAAGCCTGGCCGTGGGAAAAGGGGGTGTTATGAACTCCAGTGGGGTCACCAGTGCTGCAGGTGGGGGGTGGGCACACCAAAGCCCACCCAGGCAGCCTGTGCCTTGTTCTGGCCCACACGTGCTGCAGAGGAGCTGAGAGCCACCAGGATCACTCAGCAGCAGCTTCTCCCCTGTGGACAGTAAGTGGGTGGATTAGAACACACTTGAATTGTAAAGTGGTTTGTGTGTAGTGTTTGCAAGCCCTAAAATAACCCGCTGTGTTTGTGTTGGTGGGCATGATGAACACAGGGCTGCTCTTCAATTAACCTCTTGTCTTCTTTTCCTCTCTGCTTGCACTTTGGGGATAACAGCAAGTATTCAGAGTGAATGTAAGTGTTCCCTCCCCTCAGTGTGTCCCTGTCTGTGTCCTCTGTGTGGTAACCAGTGGTGGCACACGCTGTGCGTGGGGGCATTGCCTGTTCTTGTGGCCAGAACAGGACCAGCATCTCCTCGTGCACAGCTGGGAGAGGCACAGAGGGGCCTGGGAGGAGTTCTTGGGCTCTGTGCTGTCCCTGCAGCAGGAGCCAGGCTGCCTTTGCCATGTGAATATTGTTTGTACAGGGGTTTGCTGTGGCTCCTCTGCCTGGCATGAGCACGTGTGCCAAGCTCAGCCCCAATTCCTGACAGATCTGAAGCATTGCTGGCTCTTGGGGATGAAAAACACCCCCCAGACCTTCATCCCAGGACCTTCAATTCCGAGTTCAGGGCCAGGGCCAGGGCCAGGTCCTACACCAGCTCTGGGCTTGTGTCCCTTTCCACACCCCTGCCCTCCTAAACACCAGTTCTAAGCTACTTCAGAGCCAGCCTAGGGGCTTTGGGTCTGAGCAGTGCCATGCTCCCAGAGGGGATGAGCAGCCCACCCCACCAGTGCTCACGGGCATTTCCTCAGGGCTGGAAACCTCAAACTGCACACCCAGCGTGGGGAAGAAGCTGAGATCCCCCAGGATCTGCTGCAGGGTGGCAGAGGGGACCAGCACAGCCCTGCTCACAGCTCTGCCTTGGCTTTGCAGTGCCTCAGCCCCCCACGATCACCAAGCAGTCGGTGAAGGACTACATCGTGGACCCGAGGGACAACATCCTCATTGAATGTGAAGCCAAAGGGAACCCCATGCCCATGTAAGTGCCCCCACAGCTGGAGCTCCCCTCTGACCCAGCTGTGCCACCTTCCCCATCAGCCAGTCCAGCTGTTGACCACACAGCACAGGTAGGAACCTCCCCGGGCAAACCCAGGGTGCCAACCCCGGCCTCTCCTCGTGCTTCCAGCTTTTCCTGGACGCGCAACGGGAAGTTCTTCAACGTGGCCAAGGACCCCAAGGTGTCGATGCGGCGGCGCTCGGGGACCCTGGTCGTCGACTTCCACAGCGGGGGCCGCCCCGACGACTACGAGGGCGAGTACCAGTGCTTTGCCAGGAACGACTATGGCACTGCCCTCTCCAGCAAGATCCACCTCCAGGTCTCCAGTGAGTAACCAGAGAGCAGCCCCCGAGGAGAGCAGGGGCCACCTGCACCCTGGGAGATCGGGTGGAGAAGGCGTGGAGAGCTGGCGTGGCAGGGTTAGGGTGGATCTCAGGAGAAGGTTCTTCCCCCAGAGGGTGGTGGGCACTGCCCAGGCTCTCCAGGGCAGTGGGTACAGCCCCAAGGCTGCCAGAGCTCCAGGAGGGTTTGGATGATGCTCTGGGGCACAGGGGGTGACTCTTGGGGATGGTTCTGGACAGGGCTGAGGGTTGGACTCAATAATCCCTTTGGGTCCTTTCCAACTCAGCATATCTTGTGGTTCTGTGATCTGAGCCTGCTCCAGCTGTACCTGTGTCCAGGTGTATCCAGGGATGAGGTGAAGGCATGGGGGTTATGGCTGTATCCAACAGGGAAACACTTCATGCATTTAAGGGTGAGGATTTCAGGGAGTCCTGCACATCTAGAAATGACGTTTGCATTGAGGCCACTCCATCCGAACCAGGCCAGGTCCAGTGGGAAGGGCTTTGCACGTGTCCTTCCCTCCCTTCCTCACGTGCCTTTGTTTCCCACGGCAGAGTCTCCCCTGTGGCCCAAGGAGAAGGTGGATGTGATCGAGGTGGATGAAGGGGCCCCTCTGAGCCTGCAGTGCAACCCACCCCCCGGGCTCCCCCCGCCCGTCATCTTCTGGATGAGCAGCTGTGAGTGGGGGCACCCCCTGCCCCCCGTGGGCATCCCCTGCAGGGCTTCAAAGAACCGTGTGTGAGGTTGGCACTGCTGCGTTGGGGCAGTTTCTGTGAGTTTAGGGTTATTATTGCTGGTTTAGGGTTATTATTGCTAGCTTTAGGCAGTTTCTGCTAATTGAGGATAGTTTAGGGTCTTTACTGCTAATTACCATTAGTTTAGAGTCATTACGGCTAGTCTAGGGCAGTTTCTGCCACTTGAAGGTTGTTTCTGCTAGTCGGGGCTGTTACTGCTAGTTTAGGGTAGTTACTACTAGTTTAGGGTAATTACTACTAGTTTTGGGTAGGTTCTGCTAGTTTAGGATTTTTAGTGTTAGTTTAGGGTCTTTACTGCTGGTTTAGGTTTCTTTCTGCTAGTTGGGACTGTTACTGCTTCTTTAGGGTTGTTCCTGCTAGTTTAGGGGTTTCCCTGCTAGTTTAGGGGTTTCCCTGCTAGTTTAGGGTTGTTTCTGCTAGTTTAGGGTTGTTTCTGCTAGTTTAGGGGTTTCACTGCTAGTTTAGGGGTTTCACTGCTAGTTTAGGGGTTTCCCTGCTAGTTTAGGGTTGTTTCTGCTAGTTGAGGGCCCTTGCCCTGCTTCAGAGCTGGGAGGCACCCCCCGTGCCCTGGGTCGGGGCTGTGCCCCCGCAGTGCCCGCCCTGAGTGCCCGCTGTGCCCGCAGCCATGGAGCCCATCCAGCAGGACAAGCGCGTGTCCCAGGGCCAGAACGGGGACCTGTACTTCTCCAACGTGATGCTGCAGGACGCCCAGACCGACTACAGCTGCAATGCCCGCTTCCACTTCACCCACACCATCCAGCAGAAGAACCCCTACACCCTCAAGGTGAAAACCAGTAAGTGTCATGGGGATGGCTCAGGGCCTGTCCCCCACACAGGGTTTGCCTTCCAGACACCCGGGTTCTGTCCTTGGCACCTCCCAGGGAGAAGAGTAAATCCTTTGTTCATTTAGGATAGCACAAGAACCAGTTTGGATGAGGAATGATGGTCCCTGGATGGCTCACCTGGCAGGGAGAAGGGGGGTTGGTTTCCCTCCAGCATCTCAGAGCATTGCAGCTTCCCAGTTTGGGGGCTGCAGAGGTGTCTTGGTGCAGGTATCACTAAATCTGTGTGCCTGGGACAAACTGGAAAGTGGCATTCCCACCACCCCCACAGGAATGCTGATTGATCTTTCCTTGGTTTGGAACGCTGGAAGAAGCCTCGGTTTGCTCCGGGTTTGGGTTTGGGTGCTGGTGCTGCACGAGGGGACCTGGTGGGGGGAGCTGAGTGTGTGTGAGCCTTGCCCAGCTCAGGGTGCAGCTGCTGAGCTGCTGTTTGGCCCCTTCCCTCTGGGATGTGCCGACAGCAGGGCTGGAGCCCTCGGGGTGTGACCATGGTCAGGTGGGACATATTGGGGTGGGTGATCTCGGTGTTGGGGGCGCACACAGGGCTCACTCCAGAGCCTTCCCATGGGCAGCTCCAGCCTCCAGCAGGTTCTTCTCCAGAAATGAGGTGGTTTGAAGGAGGAGAAGTTCCTGAGGTGCTGTGGGGACCCTGGCAGAGGGGGCTGAGCTGAGTCTGCAGCACATGAGGCTCCTGAGTTGATGCAGGTCCTGCAGAGCATGGGCTCACTTTTGGGGAGGTGCCAAGAAAATCAGTGATCAACATAAAACGTCATCTCTAGCCCGTGTCTGATGGCTGGGGCCATCACCAGTGAGGGCCAGCTGGGAGGGACAGGGTGCTGGCTGTGTCCTGGGGGCAAAGCAGGCACGGGGAGCTCCTGATCCCAGTGGAGGGAGTTTCATTTGATCTCCCAGCAGTTTAAATTCCCAGTAATGTTGTTAAAGCGACCTGGAAGTGCCGGGAGCCTCAGACAGAGCCTGGGGTGTTTTACACTTCATTGTAACAGCTTCTCCTCTGTGCAAAGCTTGAGTAGAGAATCAGCAATTTAAATACTACAACAGGCTCTTTGCCAGCAGTGGGGAACGTGAGCAGGTAATTAATTCTGAATATTTGTCTGTTCACAGAGCTGGGCAAAGAATGCCAGCATTTACCTGTTGGGGAGGGACTGAGCCCCGAATTAGTGTGAGCTGGAGAAATTCTGGTCATTTGAGCCTCCAGAGGCTCCAGCCTGACATAATTGTCAAGCTCTAGGAGTAACGTGGGTGAAATCCTGGCTGGTTTCTGTACACACAGCTACGAGCTCCCCCTCCTGCTGCATTCAGGTGCCACCACATCCCGTCTCTCCCAGGCCATGGAGAATTGGATCTTCCCTTTCAGTTTTCCTTTGGAAACATCTGCTGTGTGATCAGATGCAAATCCCACCCCAGGAGCCCCTCAGAGCTCTTTATAATTTCAAGAATTGAGGCTCTAATTTCTCACCTGTTAGTATATAAAAAAGTCGTTTATGTTTACATTGTTCGAAGGGGATGAGCTTGAATTTGTTTCAAGCTCTTGGATCATCTCAACCTTAATCCAGGAGCACTGGCTCCTTAAAAAAGGGAGCGAAATCATGGCATGGGATTGCCATGGCATGCAAGAGGAGGGAGATGGAAAGGCTCCAGGGGGGGATACACCTGTGCATTTCCCTGGGGGGAGTTTGTGTGGTGGATCCAGGTCCAGGCAGCTCTTGAGCATCTTCTGGGCTCTCTTAACCCCCTTGCAGAGACACAGCCTGTGGCTCATGACTCAAGGCTCAGGGCAACCACTGAACAGCAGCCAACAGAGCTGGGCAGAAGGTACAGGAATGTGGCTGTGCCACTGCCACGTGGAAATCAGGGTGTTTTCAGGCACCAAACCAGTGCTTTGGGGTACTGGTGTGAGTGGGGAAAGGCAGATCGTGCGGCAGTCTCAGGTCAGGGTGATGAATCCCCTCCCCCCTCAGAGTGCTGATTAACTTCATTCTTCATCAGGGATGGCTCGTGCTGGGTGTCAATAAACAAGAGCAGCTTCTTACTGAGGAGATGGAACACAATCTACTCTAATCTCCTTGTAATTAAAAGGATTTTGCAGCAGGTTATGCTTTTAGAGCCTAATTATTATTATTATTTTGATTTGTTCATCTTTACCACCCCTTGCCCCATTGCCACGCTGCTGCCCAGCTGTGCCCAACCCCTGGCTGTGCCCAGCCTCTGCTTTATGCTGGGAAAAAGTAGCTGGAATGTTCTTTGTAGTTAAGAAACAGAGAGGAAAACCATTTTTTCCTCCAAAGTGAACTGATTTTTTTTTTTTTTCAGTAGAGAAAAACACTTCAAGGGAACAATTCCCATCCCTTTAGTTGTCTTCCCACCTCGCAGGAGGAGAACAACCCCTTTTCCCCCCCCTTTATGGCTGTGTTTGTCCTGGAAGGCAGCTGTGCTTTTCTCTCCCTGCTCTTGCCTGTTGCTGCTGTGTTTGGGGAGGTCGTTTTGTCTCCTGTCCTGCCTGTCCCCCCCTCGCTTCGTGCCCCTGGAAACGCTCACGGTCTTTTGTTTATTGCAGAGAAGCCCCATAACGAAACGTCTTTACGAAATTACACTGCCATGTACAGTGGTGAGTCAAGCCTGGCTTCTGGAGACCCTCGTGGTGTAACCCTCCTGCCTAACCCCACTGACCCTGCACTAACTGGCCACACCAGCCCACTCTGTCCTCTCGTGGGTTGTGGCCCCAACTTTGCCAAGATCTGGTGACACAGGATGAGCCAAACAGCCACAAAGCCCCCTCGGAGTTTTCAGGGTTTCAGATGAGTGAGGTTTAGGGAAATTAAGAGGCTCTGCAGAGCCCAGCTTGAGAGGTGTTTGGGGTAATGGGGTCTGGCCCCCGTGGCTGAGCCAGCCCAGGTTGCTCCCTTGTGTCTTGTCCTTGGAGAAGGCTCATGATTTAAAGATCAGACCCACCATCCTTCTTCCCTCTGTCTCCACAAAGAGCATCTCGTGTATTTGCAGCCAAAACCAGGCAGTGACTGGGAGAGAGGAGAAAACAGAGGAGTATTTGGTTTTCTTGAATCTGGGTGCATTGTTGCTGTGCAGAGGGGCTGGACGTGTGCTGGATGCCCTTTGTGTGGGCAGGCAATTCCCTCTGGATCCTCTGCTGGGAGAAGCCCATCCCAAACTCCTCAGTTCTGCTTGGGGCAGGTCCCTGGGGCAGGATCACTGCCCTGAGGATGGGTTGGAATTGGCATGGATTTGATGGGATCATGTGGGCAGAGCCAGGATTTGTTCCGAGTGGGGAGATGGGGCTGGTTTGGGTGGTGCTGAGGGCACAGGCAGTGCCAGGGGTGTGAACCCCTCACAGAGACCCCCAGGGAGTCCAACTGCTCCCAGATCAGGTGTTTCCATGGGCAGGATTCACTTTCTACCCCTCCTGCTGCTTTTGGGGCTGGGGGTTGTGCAGCGGGGTGGGGACAACCCCAGTGATGCCCCACACTGGTCCCCACAGTGCCCTGGAGTGAAATCCCTCAGCTTCCCTTGGGCCTGGCACAACCCAGGACACTTTTTGTCGTGCCATGGCGACTTCTGGGGACAAGGAGGGCTTTTGCCAGCCAAGAGCAGGCAGAGCTGGAGTGTGAGAAGAGCGGGATGTGCCAGGGGAGGGCACTGGGGTCGGTGTCCCTGCTGGGGGGACTGGGGTGTTGGCAGCAGGAGCAGGAGGTTCCTGGGGATGATGCTGAGGAGCTGGGGAGGGCTCTGCAGGACAACCAGAAGTGCTGGTGGCAGCAAATGGGCTGGGCAGAGGCTGAAAATACTTGGAGAAATGGCTGTGGAAAGGGATTGTCAGCAAAATCAGCTTCCGTGGGAGCTGCATGGATGGCATCGCTCCTCAAGGAGAAAGGAATGAGAGGAGATGGCTCTGCAGGGACAGGGACAAAGAAATCCAGTGGGCAGTGGTGCTCCTGGCCTGCCTGATCTCCCACTGCACGGTTTTGTTCAGGAAAAATGGGCTGCTTAAGGAAAATGAGATTTTATCTGCACAGTCTCAAAGATTTCTGTTCTATTTCTATTTTAGGATAAACTTCCTGCTCTTTGCATTATAAGGACTATTTGCACTTGACATCCCCTGGAAAACTCCATGGCTCCAGTGAATTCAATCACCCACTCACATCTGAATTCCTACCCAGCACTTAATTAATTGTTAATGAGCTGGTGAAACAATTTGTACCCTCAGCCCTTTTCCTGGTTGCTGCCCCCGTGTTTCTCCCTGGAATGACCTGTCTGGCTGTGCTGGCCACTGGAACCAGCTGGGACAAGCAAGGAGTCTTTGGGGTGGGGAAAAGGGCATCAGTATCCCAAGGATTTTAGGGGTTTGGGGCTCTCAGCCCCCCTGCCCTGTGGTGTGGGCACAGCTCCGGAGGCAGCTGGCAATGGGATCTCCAGAGGCTGCGAGTCCCGTTCCTGGGATGTCCCTCATCCCAGGGACAGGGGACCTGCTGTGTGGATGTGACATTTATGGGACACCTATCCCAGACTGCCCTCGAGGGTCAGGGTAACCACAGGAGGTGCCACCCAGCCCTTGAGTGAGGGCAGTGATTTCCTGGCTGCCAGGCTGGATTGTGTGGGCAAACTGGCTGCAATTAGCAGGGAAAAATGAGCTGAAGGAATTAATTGGATATTTATTAGCAGAAGTTTCTCACCTTTTTTTTTTTTTTCTAATGGAACTGAAAGCCTGTTTTGTTCTTTTTTTCCCTGTGTTTTTGGCAAAGCTGCGGGGTGTTTGGAGCTGGCTGGCTGAGCAGGGGGAGAGCAGATGGGCTGTGTCTGGCTGTGCACAGCCCTGGCCAGGAGAGCTGAAGGGGAATTTTTAGCTGTCTCCAGGTCAGGACAGTGGGAGGGGCAGTGGCTGCTCCGGGGGGACACATGGATGTTTCTGGGATCCAATTTCACAGAGACAGGGACCACAGCAGAGACAGTTTGGAAGCAGAGTCTATTTTTGAGCAGAAATAAATAGCCAAAGGATTTATTTTTCCAGTTCTGATGCATCCAAAGGGATGAGTGAGACTTTGTTGGATGGCTGAGAGCTTCCAGCTGCAGCTTCCACAGGCTCAGAGCTGGAGCAGAACCTCTGCCTGGGGGAATTTGTGGCTGCTCCTTCTTAGCAAAATATTTATTAGTTGTGCTGCACTAAGGCAAAAAGTTTATCAGCTATGCAATGTTGTTGCTAGGTTTATTAAACAAGTGGATAGGATACTAATTTATCTCCCTTATTTTTAATTTCCATCATTAATATATGGCTCATAAAATTTGGCTTGCACTGCTGCTTAGCTCTTCGAGTTCTGCCACGGGCTCCCGAGCCGAGGGGGTCCAAAGGGAGTGAGTCCTGTAGCCTGTTGGCTGATAAAAGCCAATAAAATAATATCCCACCGCCCTGATCAGACGAGAGAAGCTCAGGAGTGTGGCTGGAGATGGGGGATAAACTGCAGCCCCGAGCTCAGCCTCTGGCTCTGCCATCCCCTGCAGAGCCCGGGAGGGGCTGGCTGGGTTAGCCAGGAGTGAGACCCTCTGCAGGGGCAGCGCTGCCAAGAGCAGCCTCTGCCTGCCTGGAGAACTGGCCCTTCAGGCTGTGCCTGCCCTGGTAATCCATTAATCGAATAATTGACTAACCCGCCGTGGGTCCACGTGGGGCTGTGGGGCAGGGGGGCTGCGTCTCTAGATGATGTGCAGTTGTTTCCAAGGTGTGGATTAATTCCTGAGGTTGGGTTTTCCTCCCCTGGCACAAGGCTGATGGGAGCTCCAGAACAGCCCCTGTCCTCTCTCCCTTCCTTCCTCCCCTGGCACAGCTCTGGAGGCTTCCCAAATAAATGTGGGCATCCCCCAATCCTCGTGGGCACTCCTGGCTGCCTCCTGCTCACTGAGCCAGGGAAGCTTTGTGGATTCCACCCCCAGATCCTGCCCCTGCCCCGGGCTGGGCTCTCCCCATGGATCACTCCAGTACTTGGAGTGTCCCTGTGCCAACCCTGCCCATTCCATCCCCTTTCCTAATCTCATAACTTCCATCTCTGCTACTGCTGCTTTCAAACCCATCTCATCCTGTTTTGTCCTCACTGATCCAGATCTAGGTTCATAATTCCATTTATTAATGGAATTTATTCCATCAAGAAGAATTAATTTTCCCCCCGACAAAGAGGCCTTCACTGTGTGTATCTGTAGAGAGTTGTCTTGTGTCTTCCCCTGATTTTCTCCTATTAAACTTCCCTGTCCAGTCCTGAAATGTGTCATTTTGGTGGCTGAGTTGTTCCTTTCCAAAGGGCACTCTCCTTCCAGCCCTTAGGAAGGCTGGAGAACATCTTTGGTGCTGCTGGAGCCCCAGGTGGTGCCGGGATGCTCCACATTCCAGAGACCTCTGTGTCAAACCATCCCAGTTGTCTGAGTAAACCCTTCCTGTGACCATTTGTCCTTCGTTACGTGTGTGTCCATCAGTATTTCCCAGTCTCATCTGAATTCAGCCCGGTCCTTGTGCCAGAGGCAGGGATGGGCAGGAAGGGTGGGAGCTGATGGTGCAGGGACCATTCCCATGGCTCAGCTCCCTCTGCCCACCCTCTGCTGCTTCTTTGCCCCTCTGCCTGCCAAGCATCCTCCCTCCACCCTGTTATTTTTAAATTCAAACTTTATTTTGAGCCCTTCTGTCCCTTCCAGGTGCATTTCTGAGTGAGTTCAGTAGCCCAGGCTGGCTGGGGAGGTGACGCCTTCCGCGTGTTTCTGGCAGAAGGAGAGTTTAAAAGCCCCGTGTTTTGTTTCTTTTGTTTTTGTTTCCTTTTTCTCTCCTGCTGATTCCAGCCCGAGGGATCACGGAAACCACTCCCAGCTTCATGTACCCCTACGGGACCTCGAGCAGTCAGATGGTGCTGCGAGGGGTGGATCTCCTGCTGGAGTGCATTGCATCCGGAGTGTACGTACGCTGGGCAGGGGGCAGGGTGGTCCCCAGCCACTCCCAGTGGCATGGAGTGGCATCAGGGGGATGAACCGCCAGTGGAAATACCTCTGGTTCAGAAAAAGGGGTCATTGCTCCCTTTTAGCAGCTGTTAACAGTGCTCTCATAACCTACTTGATGCATAAAAGCATTGAGGAAAGAGGGAACTGAGGTTTGTGGGCATCTCCAGATGCTTGTCCAAGGATAATTCCCCACTGGTTTGTCCTTAGATCTGTGACTCCTGGGAGCTCCTCACCATACTGTGGGTGAGGACAGTTGTGGTCCATGTGCCCCCAGAAAGGTGCTGGGCTCAGGGTTCTGCACAGGCTGCCAGCCCAGTGCTCTGCTGGTCTGCCCATGGCAGGGGGGTGGAATGAGATGGTCTTTAAGGTCCCTTCCAACCCAAAACATTCCAGGATTCTGGGATTCTGCATCCCCAAGCACAAGCCATGAGGTGAACCCTGCTCCTGGTGGTGCTCAGGGTCCTGGTTTAGGGGTGGTGGCAGGAAGGAGGGTGTCCCAGCAGGTGGATCAGTCCTTCTCCCTGGGTGTGAGTGATTGCCAGTGCAGGATTATCAACTATTTCCCTCGGAGTCACTTTCCCATCTTGCAAAATCATTTATCTCCTCCCCTCTCCTTAGACCAGCACCGGACATCATGTGGTACAAGAAAGGAGGAGAGCTCCCAGTGGGCAAAACCAAGCTGGAGAACTTTAACAAGGCCCTTCGCATCTCCAACGTGTCCGAGGAGGACTCCGGGGAGTATTTCTGCCTGGCCTCCAACAAGATGGGCAGCATCCGCCACACGATCTCGGTGAGAGTGAAGGGTACGTCACCTTTACCTTCCCATCTTTGGCACCTCCACACCTGGAGCTGGGAGGGGGCAGCAGGGGATGCTCTCACTGCTGGAAGGGGCCGTGGGAGCTTTCTGGGGGTGGTGGGTTCTGTGCTGTGTCCAACCATCCTTGTGTCTTCATGGAATTGTTTGTGTTGGAAGGGATCTTAAAGACCAACTAATCCCACCCCCTGCCATGGGCAGGGACACCTTCCACTAGCCAGGTTGCTCCAAGCCCCATCCAACCTGGCCTTGGACACTTCCAGGGCTGGGGCAGCCACAGTTTCTCTGCCCAACCCATGCCAGGACCTGCCCACCCCCACAAGGAACAATTTCTCCCTCATACCCAACCTAAACATTCTCTCTTTCACTTCAAAGCTATCTGGCCCAAACTGACCCAAAAGTGGTGTGAGACCTGCTCGCAGCTGAACTTCACCCCCAGAAATGGTTGTGTTTTTGTGTGGCCAAGGAGGGAGAGAAGGGGACCCCCACCCTCCCTGCCCCTGGGGAGCCCCACTGGAGGGGATGGGGTTGTCACTGTCCCACCTCACCAGGGAGCAGTGGATGGGTGTTGGGAGGAGCTGCTGCCCCTGCAACTGGTGCCTTGGTGTGTTTTCCAGCTGCTCCCTACTGGCTGGACGAGCCCGAAAACCTCATCCTGGCCCCCGGCGAGGACGGGCGGCTCGTGTGCCGTGCCAATGGCAACCCCAAGCCCACCATCCAGTGGCTGGTGAACGGAGAGCCCATCGAAGGTGAGAGCGGGGTCTGGGCCTCCCTCACAGCAAACCTGGCTGAGGAAGGTGTGGCTGAGCACGAGGCAGAGCTGCTGTCGGGGTGCCAGGCACTGCTGGGGGCTCTGGCATCTCACACATGTCTTTGCTGCTGGTTTAGGGCAGTTTCTGATGATTTAGAGTCTTCACTGCTAATTTAGGGTTGTTTCTGCTAGCTTAGAGTATTTGCTGCTAGCTTAGAGTATTTGCTGCTAGTTTAGGGTAGTGTCTTCTGATTTGGGGTTTTTACTGCTAGTTTATGGGCTTTACTGATAGTTTAGAGCAGTTTCTGCTAGTTCAGAGGCTTTAGTGGTAGTTTGTGGCAGTTTCTGCCAGTTTAAGGTGTTCACTGCTAGTTTAGGGTGTTCACTGCTAGTTTAGGGTGTTCACTGCTAGTTTAGGGTGTTCACTGCTAGTTTGTGGCAGTTTCTGCCAGTTTGGGGTCTCCACTGCTAGTTTAGGGTCTCCACTACTAGTTTAGGGTCTTCACTGCTGGTTTAGGGTCTTCACTGCTGGTCTAGGGTAGTGTCTGAGATGGTGCTGGTTGAACCACGGGCTCACTTTGGGCTGGGGAGGTCACGTCCCATCATCTGCTTTTGTCCGTGCTGAGATGGAAAGAAGTGCAATGACCCTGTGTGGAGGACTTGAACTTAATGAGTTTAATGAGCGCTCTCTCGTTTGGAAGCGTCTGCCCCCAACCCGAGCCGGGAGGTGGCCGGGGACACCATCGTGTTCCGGGACACGCAGATCGGCAGCAGCGCCGTGTACCAGTGCAACGCGTCCAACGAGCACGGCTACCTGCTGGCCAACGCCTTCGTCAGCGTGCTGGGTGAGCCCTGGGGAGCACAACCCCCTGCAGCCCTCTCTTCACACAAGCCAAGACTGGTGTGGCTTGGAAGGGGTCTTAAAAATCAGGTAGTTCCACCCGCTGCCCACTAGAGCAGATTGCTCCAAGCCCCATCCAACCTGGCCTTGGACACTTTGAGATGGGGCAGCCACAGCTTCTCTGGGCAGCCTGGGCCTCATCACCCTCACAGGGAAGAATTTCATGCTGGTATCTAATCTAAATTTCTCCTCTTTCAG
The DNA here is from genome assembly GCA_035047845.1 of Dendrocincla fuliginosa. Classification (NCBI taxonomy): domain Eukaryota; kingdom Metazoa; phylum Chordata; class Aves; order Passeriformes; family Dendrocolaptidae; genus Dendrocincla; species Dendrocincla fuliginosa. The sequence continues at coordinate 3,262,205 of JAWWMO010000078.1, read as the reverse complement.
TTTAAAACCATTCCCCCTTGTCCTGTCACCATCTGCCCATGTAAATATTCTCCCTCTTTTTGTAAGCCCCCTTTCCCCTGCTGAAGTTCTGCATTTGCTTTCCTCTATGTCATGAGTACTCCACAAAGGTTCCTGACCTCTGCAGTTGGGCTTTGGAGCAGAAATCCATTGCCCTGGACCTGCCAAGCCAAGCAAGGCTGAGCGGATCCTAAGACAAGAGCTGAGTCATTTAGTCAGGCTGGAAGGGGAGAGGGAGGGACTGGAGAAGCTCTACAGGGTTTTGAAAGTGCCAGTGGACAAAAGAAACATGAGGAGGGATGGAAAGACTGGAAAAGAGCAGCAGAACCCAGACACTGGTTCCTTCTCCTCCTGCATGGCTGTGGTTTGTGCTGTCTGCAGATGTGCCCCCACGGATCCTGGCCCCCCGCAACCAGCTCATCAAGGTGATCCAGAACAACAGGACCCGGCTCGACTGCCCCTTCTTCGGCTCTCCCATCCCCACCCTGCGATGGTAAGAGCTGCAGCAGCTCCCCTGCCAGGCTGAGGGCTGGGAAAGTGGGGGGGTCCTGCTCTTTCTTCCCTTACAACAGCACTTTGTGGTGTTGTGAGGTTCAAGAACGGCCAGGGGAACACGCTGGATGGAGGGAACTACAAGGCACACGAGAACGGGAGCTTGGAGATGCTCATGGCTCGGAAGGAGGACCAGGGCATCTACACCTGCGTTGCCACCAACATCCTGGGGAAAGCAGAGGCCCAGGTTCGCCTGGAGGTCAAAGGTAGGGGCATGAAGGGCTCTGGGTCAAAAGGGTCTCTTGGATCTTCTGAAACTTGCAGCAGGAATAACAATTTGGGTCAAGGGGGGTTGGCTGAGCCCCCCCATCTGTCAGCAGGACAGGCACCGTGATTCAGGGCTGGAATCCTGAGAATGGTACAAATTCCTCTTTAATGCTGATAAAAACCCAAGGCTGTGGATACGCTGGAGCTGTAGAAGGGCTTGGTGTGGGCTTTGAGATGCCATCAGCAGCACAAACAGAAAAACAAAGTGTTCCTCAGGGTGAACTGAGGACAAGAAAACATTTTCTGAATTGTTTTTGCCAGGGCTTTCCCTGTTCAGCAGATCTGATTGCTGACTCAGAAAGCCCAGGGGTTTTAAAGGTTCAGCATGAATTAATGGCTTGTTAAATGAATTTAGTTGTATCATAGACCACCCATCCATCAAGCTGGGCAAACACAACATGTGTATGTCCCTTCCAAGTAACACCAACCCCCACTGAGCTCCTGAGCCACGAGCCAGGAGATTGGAGCCTAACACTTCCCTTGTGACCTGGGGCAGACCCAACGAGGATTGTGAGGGGGCCCGAGGACCAGGTGGTGAAGAGGGGCACCATGCCCCGCCTGCACTGCCGCGTCAAGCACGACCCCACGCTGAGGCTCACGGTCACCTGGCTGAAGGACGATGCCCCCCTGTACCTGGGAAACAGGTCTGTGCCCCAAAGTTCCATGGATCTTCTCTCCCAGGGTTGGTGGGCTTTCTACAGAGCCTTTCAGGGATAATATGGGTAAATATTGAGTTCCCATCTAGGCGGGTTTGATGTTCTTGATGCTTTTAATTTACCAGCTCCTTCCAACAGACACTGCTTAGCAATTGCCACTGATTTATCAGTAAATCAAGACTTTGCTGTAGGTTTTATTTAGGGATATTTTAGGACATCTTGATAAACTGAGCCAGTTAATAACAACCTGCCTCAAAATGAATATTTATCTGCTGTGACTGGTGCAGCTTTAATTTCCTTTCCATAGCTGGCTGTCTTCTTGAGGAGTGAGATCTGATCCCAGGGCAGGAGCCTGAGCTTGGCTGTTCCCCTCACGGTGTGATTATTCCCCAGACACACACCAGGGCTCATGTGCTGATTCCTTAGGAAATGAGCTTTCCCAGAATAACTCAACACATCCTTAGCTGATAAAATCTTGAGACCAGACACATTCTCCTCTTCTGGCTGGGCTTTGAGCTGTATTTGGGAGAGAACAGCCAGCCCTCGATCCTGCTGCCTGGAACAGTTGTGTGATTATTGGTTTCTTCAAGGATGAAGAAAGAAGATGATGGTCTGACGATATTTGGCGTGGCTGAGAGGGACCAAGGGGATTACACGTGCGTGGCCAGCACGGAGCTGGACAAGGACTCGGCCAAGGCTTATCTCACCGTGCTCGGTAAAGCTGCCCCCACCCCACGGCTGAGGGCTGGATTTGTAATAGAACAGACCCACTTCAAGGTCAGGCTGAAAGGTCTGCGCTCTCCAAATTGTCCTCTGGATGCTCAGGGAGGTGCTGGCAGAGCAGTTGTTCCCTTGCAGGGCTTGGCAAGGACGCGCTGCCTCATCTCGGGCACTGACACTGAGCTGGAGTCGAGAAAAACTTGTGTTTGAGAGCGAGAAAATAGAAGAGTAGTTATTGCATGCAGCCAAAAATATCCCCACGTGGATGTTGAAGCTCTGGGAGAACAGTCCTAAATTTGGCAGTGAATTAAGGGGGTGTTGGGGTGCTGAGCAATGTGGGGAGCTGGGGGTGACCCAGCTGGCCCTGGCCCTGCGTGTCCCCTCTGCAGCACAGGCAGGGACAGGCTAAGCCCATTCCCTGGTTGTGCTCACTGTGAGATTTCCTTGGAAAACAGAGATTCATCATCCCCTGCCCTTGGCCACCTCTGATTCCCGGGAATGCCACTGCTGTTGCAGTGCCCTCCAACAGCTGGAGTGCCATGTGAATCCCAGATCCCTAATAATTCCACTGGGCTTGATTTATATCCCTTCCTCTCCCCCTAATAGCTCATTAACTCCATATCAGGCTGATGTTTCCCCTTGGTTGTGTATTCCAAACACGAACAAAGCTGTGAGGGCATGGCTGGAGGTCTCTGGGGGAAGGATGTACCTGCTCTGCTGCCCAGGCAGGATCGATTCTTTCCAAAATCTGTAACTCTGTGTGTAACTTTATATTTGCCAGGTGCTCCTTTGGCCCTCCAACCTTAATGACTAAACTAACCCCGTTAACAACCACTGTCTTACCTTGCAGCCATCCCTGCTAACCGTTTGAGAGACTTACCCAAAGGTAATCAGCACTAATTCGTTGCCTTTGTTTTATTTTCTGAGCTGATTTTGGTTTGCCTCGCCAGTAACGCCAGCAGAGAAGTGTAGCAGCTGAAAAACCTGGGAGCTGATGCTTCCAAGTCCTCTCCAAGTTGTCCTTCAAAACCCAGCCAGATGGCCGTGGGTGGAAAGGTCCCGTGCCACAACATTTTCTGTCCCAAAGTGCCAAATCCTGGGTGCAAGAATCTCTTCAGCTGTTCTTGAAAAGGAAAAGCCCTGCTGGGAGAAAAAAGTCCTGTTGAATCCCTTGGCCTTTACCTGGAAAGGATTTATTCCTGTTGTTGCATGGGCTGGTTCTTGTGACCAGGCAAAGGAACCAGAATTGTGCCAGGGGAATTTCCAACAGGTCTACGTTTCCACTGAGCTTTTGTGTCCTTTCAGTCCTGTTTGTTTGCATCTCTGTTTTGGGCAAATATCAGGTCAGATATCCCCCTGCTGAGCCCCTGCCTGGTGCTTCCTCCACCAGTGGTGCAGGGACAGGGAGGGTTTCAAGGCAAGGGCTGGTCCACCAGGAGCTGCAGGGCACGTGTCCTCCCCCGGGTGTGGGTGAAGACAGCCAGGGAGCAGCGGTGGGAACTGGGACTCCCAGCTCCTGGGACAATCCCAGCCTCATTTGTGTCATTCCTTGGCCAACAGAACGGCCCGACCGGCCCCGTGACCTGGAGCTGTCGGACCTGGCGGAGCGGAGCGTGCGGCTCACGTGGATCCCTGGCGATGACAACAACAGCCCCATCACAGGTGGGACCCCAGACCTGCCTGCCCCTCTGCACAGAGCGGGGAAACCCCCCCCTTGGGAGCCCAGCCCTTCACCCACTGCCCCCTCTCCCCCAGACTACATCGTGCAGTTCGAGGAGGACCGTTTCCAGCCGGGAATGTGGCACAACCACTCCAGGTACCCCGGGAGCATCAACACGGCCGTCCTGAGCCTCTCTCCTTATGTCAACTACCAGTTCCGGGTGATTGCAGTGAACGACGTGGGCAGCAGCGTGCCCAGCCTGCCCTCGGAGCGCTACCAGACCAACGGGGCACGTGAGTCCCCCCAGCACTGCCCTCGTGGGGTGTGACCCCAGGAACAGGGTTAGGGTGTCCCTTAGGGAGAGGTTCTTTAGAGAGGCAGGGATTGGGCATTGGAAGGGGCTGCCCAGGGAGGTGGGGGAGTCACCATGCCAGGAGGTGTCTGAGAAGAGACTGGACGTGGCACTGAGTGTCATGGTCTGGTTGGCAAGGTGGTGTTGGTCAAAGGTTGGACTTGATGATCTCAGAGGTCCTTTCCAACCTGGCTGATCCTGTGGCTGGGGTGGGACTTTCTGTATCCAATCCCCGAGCCCGTGGCTGACAAAATGCAGAGCAGCAAAACTCAAAAGGAAGGAGTCATGCCAAGGTCACTCCAAGTAGAATCTGTTGAAGGAAAACCCTGGTTTCACAAGAGGAGCTTTCTAAAGAAAGTTTTTCATCCTTTTGGACTACAGGAAGCTCAGGAGTCTGTTGGAAAATTAGACTCAAGTGTAAACAAACCACTGGCAAAAGGCATTTTGTCCCAAAACTGCCATTCCTTTGGCCGCTGTCAAAGCTGACCAGGAGCCCAGATCGATGCTGAGAGGGTGGGCAGGCCCTGGCACAGGTTGGGCAGAGAAACTCTGGCTGCCCCATCCCTGAAAGTGTCCAAGACCAGGTTGGACGGGGCTTGGAGCAACCTGGGCTAGCGAGAGGTGTCCCTGCCCATGGCAGGGGGTGGCACTGGGTGATCTTTCAGGTCCCTTCAGCCCCTGTGATGCAGAAGTAAAGACGCTCCAATCCTTGGGAAAACACACAGGGTATTCACAGGAAGCTCCGGAGTTCTGGTGCCCTTCTTACTTTACCCCTTGCCAGAGATTTCTGCAGGGTCTGCTGGCATCTAGTGTTGGCTGCCGACACTGCCCGGCGTCACTCAGGTTTCAAAGCGACAGACTCGGCTCCTGGGGCTGCCTCTCAATGGCTGTCTTTCAAAGATTTAGGACATTTAGGGGAAAAAAAAGCCTCCTAAATAAGTGGCCTGGTTTTCAAGAGTACTGAGAGTCTCATGTTCCATTAACCTGAATGGGAACTTCTGGAAAAATCAGGCCATTAACTTCTGTCTTGGAAGTACTTCTGGCTTGCACAGTAAAAGGGTTTTTAACCACTCAGATGGTTAGTTTTCAACCTTATAAAATGCCTTTTTTTTTTGACAATGTGAATTTCAGGTCCTGAAGTCAACCCAACGGGAGTTCAAGGTGCAGGGACCCAAAAAAACAACATGGAGATAACCTGGACGGTGAGTTCTCCTCTGATGCCCTTTGGCCCTGGAGGGACAAGGACCCAGGGAATGGCTCCCCACTGCCAGAGGGCTGGTTAGATGGGACAGTGGAAGGAATTCTTTATTGTGAGGGTGGGCAGGCCCTGGCATAGGTTCCCAGAGAAGCTGGGGCTGCCCCTGGATCCCTGGAAGTGTCCAAGGCCAGGTTGGACGGGGCTTGGAGCACCTTGGGCTGGAGGAAGGTGTCCCTGCCCATGGCTGGGGGTGGGATGAGATGATCTTTAAGTACCCCCCCAACCCAGGCCATTCTCTGATGGTTCTATTATGAAATAAAAAGCAGAAGACACAAGACAGGCCATTGTTAGTGCCTAGAAGAAGGTTTGTGATTAAAAAACCCAAATTTGCAATGATGTAAACCCAATAAATGGTGTTTGCTAACAGAAGTTCGGGAGGGTCTTCACAGTTCCTTACGTGGTACAGATTTACAGAGCAGCTCTTTGCTGTTTGTACCAGCAGGTGTCATCCACAAATAGGGCATGAGCTGTCAGGAGGACTGAGATGGCAGTGGGAATATAGACTGGAATACGGGGATAATATAGATGGAATATATATTGTATGTAGTCTATGTTATGTACATATTTGATTTATTATATGTAATATAACATATATATATATATACACAATCAACCTGGTCTCGTGGAAGGTGTTTCTGCCCATGGCAATGGGTAAAACCAAATGAGCCTTAAGGTCCCTTCCAAGCCAAAGCATTCCAGGATTTAATGATTGTAGGAATAAGAGGTTCTTGGTCCTGCCTTGGCTCCAGAGGGCAGGAACCAGGTATGTCTCTCCCTGGGAACAGAAGTATTGACCTCCTTTGAGACTCGCTGATGGAACCCAAAATAAGACCCAGCTGCTGAGCAGAAGAACCTTTTGGGGCTCCTTGGAGAGAAACACAGTTCTTTTTTTCTCCTTCTCACTTCCTCTCTCTGTTTTGGTCCATGAAGCCCCTGAATGCAACTCAAGCTTATGGGCCCAACCTCAGGTACATCGTGAGGTGGAGGCGGCGGGACCCCCGGGGCAGCTGGTACAACGAGACGGTGAAGACCCCCCGGCACGTGGTGTGGAACACGCCCATCTACGTCCCCTACGAGATCAAAGTGCAGGCTGAGAATGACTTTGGCAGAGCCCCCGAGCCCGACACCTACATCGGCTACTCTGGGGAGGACTGTGAGTACCAGGAGTGCCCAGGGCAGGAGCCCACCCAGCTCAGGGGGTTGGCACCTGTGCCCGGGGCACGGTCGCAGCTTGATTTTGGCACAAAAATCCAGTGCCAGGTCGGAGCAGCCTGGTCTGATGGAAGGTGTCCCTGCCCATGGCAGGGTGAGCTTCAAGGTCCCTCCCAACCCAAACCATTCCATGACTGGAGGACAGGCTTGGCCACTGGATCCTGTTCTGGGCTCTGCCTGCGTGACCCAAGTGACCCACCCTGTCCTTTGCCCTCTGTGATACCCAGACAACACTTTGAGTGTGGAAACCTGCAGGATTTCCCTTAAGGTGGACTCTGGCTGTATTCCAATAAGTGGCATTAAATTTTCTGACCCTGACATCTGCAGAGCACCGAGTTCATCTCAGATGAGAGGTTTTATGCACGGCCAAAAGGTCCTTAGTTCACCCTGCACTGGATTCTTGTGCCTCTCTGATAAAGCCTCAGCTAAGCCCCAGCTTGGGCTCCTGTTTGCAACACGTTGGCTCAGCTTATCTTCCTTTAAACCTCTCCCTTGGTCACACAGAACAGCAACCAGCTTGTTTAATTCTCTTTTCACCTTTTTCTGGGCTGCTGGGTATCACCTTCTGTGCTTGTAGCATCTGAGACTCTCAACTCCCATTATCCTTATCCTGTTGGGAGAATGTGGTTTGCTGCCAACTGCTTTATTTTTATAGAAATACAATATTAGTTTGTGGTTTGGGGCCCTTTTCTGTGTAGCTTCAGGATTACCAAGAAGGAAGGTGGATAAACCAGGTGAGAACACACAAGTCCAGGCTTGAAGCCAAGGGGCACAAACAGGGCTCAGAAATTTGAAGTAAAGCTGCAATTTTGGGGCTGTGATGGCACAGAGCACACATGGTCCAGCTGGGCATCTCCTGGAGGAAACAGGGCAAGGGCAAGGAAAATGGGGAGAAAAGGTGGAATTTGGGGTAAGAGTTGGGCACTGGAAGCAAAGCTGGACCCAGCTGAGAGTTTGGGAACTTTGGGGTCTGGCATTGGCCAGGTGAGGCAGGAGGGACCTGGATGTGCTGGATCCTTCTCTTGGAGAGGGAGGGAAGCCAAACCCTCTCCTTGCAGCAGGAAACCCTGCTATGAACTGGATCGTGATGGTGGGAAAGGTGAGATACGATTCTTGTGAGGACTGGATGGGTGAAATGTGATTTAAATCTTAAAGGGTAGAGTTGTCATTTGCAGCATCCCAGCATTGCTGGGACGGGAATCCCATGGCACGGGCAGAGAGGTGTCTGTGTGTGTGTCTGTCTGACCCCCAGGGTCCTGCTGGGGGCTTAAAGACCACTCTGCTCCCTCCCTGCCCGCCCAGATCCCAAGGCTGCACCCACGGACGTTAGGATTAGAGTGCTGAACAGCACTGCCATTGCTCTGACCTGGACACGAGTGCACCTGGACACCATCCAGGGACAGCTCAAGGAGTACAGAGTGAGCAACCCCAAACCTCTTGGGCACTGCCCTGTAACACATCTAACCTTCTAAAACTCCCCGGTGGCTCCTGATGGAGCTGCCGGTGATGGGGATGATGGAAAACTCTCCTGTGGCCACCAGGACACTTTGGGCTCTCTGGGTGCAGAGCACAAGGCTGAGCTCTGCTCTGGAGCAGCACCAAGGAAGGCTTGGCTTGCATTTTGTGGTGCCTGGGTGGGGCTGGGACCATCTCCTGTTTGCTCCCCCAGGGCTGGGATGGCCCTTCCTGGAGCATCCCTGCAGGATCTGGGGTGCTCAAAGCAAACAGGGCTGTCCATGTGCACCCAGAGCGGGGCTGGGATGGTCCTACCCCTGTAGGAAGGTGGCTCCAGGGGGAAGGACCTCAAACAGGGTCAGTTTTGTGTCATCCCTAAAGTTCCTCCATCGTCTTTTAATGAACATCAAGCCCTGCAAAGCCTAATCCCAGCGGGTTGTACTAACTGGCCACTAAAGACAGCCTGGATTCTACTGTGCTTTGGGGTTCTCTGCTAATGTTTAATATTTCCTGCTGAGGTAAAGCACTAATGTTTGTGTACAGAGGGTGGCCCCTGTTCCAAACAAGCAAAAGTCTGAGCAGGGCCCTTCTATCAGCATTTAAGACCAAAACCACGTGCCCTGCAACCAGTTCCAACCCTTCAAATCCAATAATCCGCTGGGCACTGCTCTCGTTTTTCTGCCTCTGCTCTTTTTCTGGTCTGTTTTCTGAATGAATCTTATTTCTGCATGAAATAAGATTTACAGTCAGGGCTTTGAATGGGAGACTTCCCAAGTTCAGGCTTTCCTTTGTGCCTGCACGTGTCCCACCTTTCCTCATACTCCACGTGGAAGGGGAGAATCTCTGGATGTCTAAGGCTTGGGAACCAGGGACAGCTCTTAGTCTGAGCTTAGTGGTTCTGCTCTGTGCCCTTTGGTAAGCACTTAATCCCCTGCTCAGCCTCTTCTCTGGGGGACACCCCGACCTGGTGGGACGTGGAGCTTCACTAATTGCTCTAAAAAACTTCTGAGCCGCAATTTGGAAAGGCAAAATTCTGCTCTCTGTTAATATATATATATATATATAAAATCTTGCATTTACGTGGGAAAAGCTTCACTTGCCATGCATGTTTCTTGAAGGCCTATTTCTGGAGAGACAGTAGTTTGCTGAAGAACCTGTGGGTCTCCAAAAAACGGCAGTATGTGAGTTTTCCTGGAGACAGAAACCGGGGCATTGTGTCCCGGCTGTTCCCTTACAGCAACTACAAGCTTGAGATGGTTGTAACCAACGGGAGAGGAGATGGGCCCCGCAGTGAAGTGAAGGAGTTCCCCACTCCTGAAGGAGGTACGTTGGGAAAACCCCCTTCCCTCGATGCTGCTGGGGATATTTTAGGGAGAGGTTTGAGCTGAGCCTGTCCCACAAAAGCAGGGAGTAAACTCATGGTTGTGGGGTTGGAAAGTTGGCATCATCTCATTCAGCCTGAGGTTCGTGGGGATAACTCCACCTGTGTGAACAGAGTTGGCAAAACTTTGAACTATTTGTACATAGAAATAGGAAATATTTAGACATAGAAATATACACAGAAAGCAAAGGAATTGCTGTTTATTGCCTACCAGTTACCTGGTTCTCTTATTAATTAGTATTCTGTCTTTGACTAGTTAATGATTTCCCGCTTCTCATGCTCATTATTCCACATTTTATTATGCCAGATAGGCAGAGTTTCAGCACAAATGCTGAATTGTCTTGCTCAGTTTCTTCTTTACCCCTGGTTTCTGCCAAATGTCCTCGCAGTTTAGGAATTCTGCATTCCTGGTGCCCAGCTCTCAGCAATATTTCCCTCTCCCAGCCTTTGTTGACTTCCTCCCCCAGCTCGGAGAGCACCAAAACATGTCAAGCCCTGAGCTTTAATTTGGTTTTCTAAAACATGGGCACCACCCGGAGCTGTTTCCTAGATTGAATCTCCCCTCTCGTGGATTAGGTCGCAGTATTTTCTCCCATTGATGCAGAGACTCCTTTTTAAGGAAATATAACTTATTTAGGAATAATTCTGAGCATCATCTGGGCAGTGTCACTGTCACGTGCTGCTGCTGTCACTGCAGGGTAGGGGACAGCTCTGAGCTGGCTACTGCTGCTCTCACCAACGAAAAAATCCCTTTAAACACATCAGCAAGTAGATTTTAGGCTGAACAAGAGGAACGTTTGCAAATCCTCTTCAGAGTTACAGCTCCACGCCCTTGGTTTGCTGCCTGACCCCCAAATGTCCCCGTGCTGTGGGCTGGGGCCACGACAGTGACTGGATTCCTCCTGCTCTGGAAAAGGCAGGAAAATCTCCCCAAGAGCTGAGTCCTTTTGTTCTGGAAGGACGTCACCAATACCCCTGTCAGGCTTTTGAAGGCAGGAGCACCTCGTTGTTCTGTTTGAGGAGCTCGTGGCAAGGATGAACTTGAGGTTTTAATTTTCCTGCTGTCACAGGGGCTATTTATAGACACGCCGATAATTTTGTGTTGGAGCTGCACTTTCAGTGCCTGGCAGTGACTCTTCCAACAGCACAGGGGGGGTTTGGCAGAGGATGCTACAAAAACACAAGGGGAGATTTGCTAGAAGCAAATCTTTTGCTAGAAACAAATCTCGTCTCAAAAATCCAGTGGGATGTTCCTCTTTCTCTCCCTCTCCATCCTCGTCCTGCTGCACAAGAGCAGCACCTCTCAGCCTGTCTGCTCCTCAGCATTTTCTTGGATGCTGTCATCATTTCCTAAGAATTTTCTATTGATCAGCCACAAGGAAGATCATTTCAAAAGGAAGGACTCTGTGCCTGTGGGTTTTGCAGTCAGGGACATTGTGAGAGCTGAAGGCACAGGATTTGGGGTGGCTGTAGAGATTTGGGGGGGCTGTAGAGGTATGTGGGTGGCATTCATTGAAACAATTACAGCAGGTTATACTCTTGTCTCGAGGAAAACTCTGATTTTTGGTTTTCCTATACCACTAAGCTATTTTATTGACATTTAGGAGACTGAATGTCACTCTGCACAACTGCTGGTTAAAAATAAATACGTTCCTAATCTCTCAGATCAGCAAGCCAAGCTCTTTCCCCAATTAAGACACCGCAATTATGAGTCAACCAGGAGAATAATTGAATTCAAGACTGTATAATTCTTTCCTTCCTTTGCTAGCTTTGAATGAGCAGTGATAACCCAGCCATTCCTCAGGGTAAGGGCCCCTGGAGATGGGCAGCAGCTCCCTGGGCAGATCTCTGGACATCACTATCACATTTTGTGATAAGAGAGGCTGCTTTTTATGGTTTGGAGAGATAAATGGCTGAGATGAAAACCTTGGGCTGGGTGGGGGATGTAAAAAACTCTGTGTACAGCATAGAGGAGTGGGGTTTGAACTGTCCCAGCTCTGCTTCAGCTGCAGCACCTTCTGTGGCCTCCCTGAGGGGGTCCCAGCACGGCACAGCACGTGGGGATGGGCTGCATGCAGAGCTGCTCTGCTTTCTGCTCCTGCACACACCTCTGCTGAGCACCCCGGGCTGGCACTTGGGTCCTGGCACAGGTTCTTGTTCAGTCCCCCTGCCCTTTGCTGCGTGTCTGTGTGGGTATTCTGGAGTGTGCTGAGTGTGTGGGGCAGCCTGCCACGTGTTCACCAGTGTAAGGTGTGTTATCTCGTGTGTTTTCTCTTCTCTCCCTCTCCTCCCTGCTCCTCCTCCCAAGTGCCCAGCTCCCCCAGGTATTTAAGAATCCGACAGCCAAATCTGGAAATCATCAATCTGGAGTGGGATCACCCAGAGCATCCCAATGGAGTCCTCACAGGATACAGCCTTAGATATCAACCCTGTACGTTCCTCGTATTCTCGTCTTCTTAGTGATCATAATTTAGTCATTCAGTGTTTCCCTTGCTGCTGATTCCCTCCTCCCCCAGCACAGGAAACTCTCCATAAGGAGCTGGAGACTTCCATGATGAGACAGACTGGTGTTGAGAGGGGTCCTGGCACAGGGCTGGGCGTCTGGAGTGAAGCAGGGTGGGTGGTGGGTGCTGAGCAGTTCTCCAGCCTCGGTTATGGAAGGGAAAGGAGTTCAGTGTCTGATTTAGGAAGAGCTTTAAGCGCAGTCTGAGGAGTTTCTGTGCTCACCCAAAGCTCCTGCTGTGTAAGATGCTCCCAGAGCCTCCAGTAGAGCCTTCCTTCCCCACCAGCAGGTCCAGTATGTCCCCAGCTGCCCCAAATGAAGAGCCTTTAACAGCAGCAAGAGCTCTGAGCCCCTGTGAGCCCACAGCGAGCGCAGGGTGGGTGACGAGGAGGAGAGCACAGAGCATTCCTGCCCCCAGGCTGAAACCCCAACGCCCTGACTTTCCTCCCCAGTTAACGGAACCAAAACGGGCCGAACTGTGGTGGAGAACTTCTCCCCCAACCAGACCAGGTTCACCGTGCAGAGGACAGACCCCATCTCGCGCTATCGCTTCGTGCTGCGCGCCCGCACCCAGGTGGGAGAAGGAGAGGCCGTGGTGGAGGAGTCTCCAGCGCTGCTGAACGAAGGTATGTGCAGCAGGGAGAGCTGCTGGCTGTGCCCAGGGCTCGGGGGGTGATGTTTTGGGACCCAAACCAGGCCGGTCACAGAGGCAGGACAGTGGCTGCCCTCCAGCTGCAGAGATGGGGGGGCTGCTGAGGACCAAATGCTGCAGCACAAACCCTGCAGAGGGACTGGGGGACTGTCCTGTGCTCCAGGAGGCCACCGTGGTGCCCCCCAAGCAGTGAGGGTTCCTCACGTGCCCCAAAGCAGGAGGGCATCGTGGGTTTATGCTGCCAGAGGGCAGGGTTAGGGCAGGCACTGGGAAGAAGTTCTTTACTCAGAGGGTTTTAAACATTGGCACAGGTTGGGCGGAGAAGCTGTGGCTGCCCCTGGACCCCTGGAAGTGACCAAGGCCAGGCTGGAGCAACCTGGGCTAGTGGAAGGTGTCCCTGCCCATGGCAGGGAGTGGAACGAGATGGTCTTTAAGATCCCAACCCTCCCAAACCGTTCTGGGATTCTGTGATCTTGCTCTGCCCTTGCTGAAGGTGATTTAATTTGCCCCTCTGCTGTCAGATGTGGGTGGGTTTTAGGTGGCTCAGGGCGGGTGAAGCAGCTGCCACCTCCCTGTCACCCCCTCAGCACCAGCTGCCCTGGCCCTCCAAAGTGAAGCCCCAACTCTGAGACTCTTAACCAGATAAAATGCCCATTGTGGAACATTCATCAAACTAAGTGAAAGTTCAGGAGCCCTGAGGGAATGTGGAGAGACAAAAGGCGGCTCTCTGGTCTCTTTATCCTTCTCTAAGAGCGCCGTGATTGGGTTAGTGCTCGGATTTAATGGGGGCTGCGTCTCCTTCCCTCCATCTCCCCCTCCCCAACTAATGGCTCTGAGTAGGAAAAGTAATTCCTGCTCTGACCCAGTGGAGATGAAATGCTTCCCAGCACCTCTCAGGTGGGTTCCAGCAGCACTAATTGATGCTGCAGGGTGGGAGATGGGGCTGTGGTGGAAAAATCAGCCAAGTTATACCCTGGAAATCATGAGAGGGGCTTTAAAGAGGAGCTTTGCTGAGCACAGGAGTTGGATTGAAGGGGATGGTATTTCTAGTTGCTTCTTTTATTTCCTTTACTGGGCTTGTTTCTGTACCCTGATATCAGCCACTGTTGGCAGTGAACAGTGAAAGAACAGCCAGAACCAACTCCTGATGTGTAAAACTTATTTGATTTGTGTCAGGAAACAGCAGGTGGTGCCTCCAACCTGTTTGACAAGGTCAGGTACCCTCTCTGCAGGCTTTGGGGTGCACGAGTGGCACCTGATGCTCCCCTGCTGAAAAGGACAAAGCACTGACCACCAAGCAGCAAGAAAAATTATAGTTTACAGGCAAGTTACAGAACTGTGGCAAAGTTTGCCCTCAAAACATGAGATACAACATGACAAGGGTGAGTTTTGCTCATGCCAGGCACGTGGGTACCACGAGCAGCTGAGTGCCTGCTTTGATGGGGAGGGACCTGCAAAGCTACACCAAAGGTGAGGTTGGAATTTAAAGAAAAGAAGCAGGTTAAGAAAATTGAAGCCATGAATGCTTTCAGAGGTTGTTTTCTGCTTGCCAGACTCCTTTCCTGGGGAAGTTTAAATCCAACACCCACACGAGGCAGGAGGAGCTGGTGATGTGAGAGCTACGCTGGGAGAAATCAGGGTGAAATTCAGAGTCAGAACCGGTCCTTGGTGGGATCAGATCTCAACTCCTGCTTCAGCACTTGGCTGAATGGCACCACCGTGGGGCTGGGGGGGTTTGTTTGAGCCGGGCTGTGTGTTGTCCCTGGCGTGGTTTCTCCAAGGTGCCATCCCTGCCCCCTGCCCTGTGCCAGCGTACAGGAGGGTGCCAGGCTGTGTTTAATGCCCTCCCTCCCTCTCTCTCAGCTCTCTGGTGACTGTGTGCAAGTGGTCCCGAGTGTCCTGTCGGTGTGTTCTGGTTGTTTGATCTCTTCCTGTGTTTTCTCTTCCCTTCTCTCCTGTGCTCTCTCCGTCCCCCCCTCTCTATCCTTGGCGCTGCCCTCGAAGCCACACCAACCCCAGGTACCGTACTCGGAGGTAACAGGCATGGGGCGAGGTGCTTTCTGTGCTGCCGATTAAGCATGAACTCCATTAACCCTTTCAATGGCAAAGTGAAGCCTCAGGAGGCCAAACTGGGCATGTGAAATGATGGCAGGTAAAGACAAACCCCCCACAGGCAGGAGGGACGAGGGCAGGGTCTGCAAAGATCAAAATACCCCTGAGAGGGGCTTAAGAGCCTCCCAGATCCTAATGATGGCCAAAGCCACCAAACACTGCAGTGGCCACACACTCTACAGGCCCAAATGAGAGTCAAGTTGCCCATTAAAGAGATTTTTTTCCCTATTAAAGAGGGTTTTTTTCTCTATTAAAGAGGGGTTTTTATTCCCCTGTTGAAGAGGTTTTTAATCCCAGCTCTGCACAAAACCCTCTCCCTTTTTAAGCCTTGACATCCCCACCCTGCAAAATAGAGAATATTTCCAGCCAGCCCTGCCTGGGTGGTGCCCATCCAGCCCCTGGGCTCTGCCCTGGGGCATTTAAGGTGCATTTTTCCACCCAGGAACCTGCAGTGTTGCTGCCAGCCCTGACCAGGGGCTATTTCTGATGCACAGGCACCACAAGCCACTCCCCTCGCCGTGGCTCTGCCAGGGCTGTGCCAGGAGCATCCTTTTGCTGCCAGGTGCCCATTGAAAGGGTTAAGGATGATGTTTGTGCCACAGCTGTGCATGTCTGCATGGAGGCTATTGCTGGCTTGGCCCTCATTGCTCTTCCTACAGCAGTAAAGCAGAGAGAAACCTTTTCCAGTCAGGGGGGCAGCACCTCCTCCTGCTTCCATGGAAAACCAATCCCCAGTGCCGCCCTGCAAAGCCCAAAGTGTGACTCCTGGTTCCCAGAGAGGGATTCCCACCTCGTCCAAACCCTACAGATGGGACTTTGCACACACAACACACATCCTGAGCCCTGTTCCAGCCTGTGCCCAGCTCAGAAGGGGGGGATGGCACAGCCACACGGGGTGCAGCCACCCCAAAACACCCCCAAAATGCTGTGGGGAGGCTTTTGGGGTGTGTGGAACAGCAGCACTTGTTTCCCTGCACCAAGGGCTCTCTGAGAGTTCCTGCTTTGCCTTTGCTGGACGCAGCCCTGGGGCTGCCCAAGGAGGAACAGCTTCCTAGGGAAGACTCTTCCCAAGGGATACAAGTGCAGGACCTGCTCTCTGCACCTGTAGGTTTTGCTTTCCTGCCTCATAGATGTTTTTCCCCCTTTTATTTCATTGCAGTGATGTCTCCACCCAGTATGATTTTGCATTTTTCCCCCTTCCTGAATAGATGCCAATCTTTTCCTCTTTTCCTCCTCTGTCTTTTTCTCTTTCCCAAAAAAGAAAAGGGGGTAACAGATTGGTCTGCTTTGGGTGGTGGGAACCTGAAAATGGGCACAAAGAACCTTTTGGCTGAGAGGATCTCTACCCTCCACATCCTGGAGGGCTGTTCTGCTGCTCCAGCTCCCACTTCCCCCAGGGTTTAGCTCATCCCCAAGAATCCGGATTTCCTTTGTGGATCAGGATCACCTTCTAAAGTCCTTTTCTGCTTGCAGTGGATATTGCTGAACTTTGAATCTTTTTATCCCTTCAGCATCCTTTCATTTCAGGCTTCGTTTCTTACCCCACCAGAAGCCAGATGAATTAGTTGCTATTTAAGGGATAATTCTCCAAGTACAGAGCCCATCCCTCTATTTTTCACCTTCCAATGGGAGAAATAGTAAATTGGAAAGATGGGCCAGACTGAGAGAAGGCTGAGAGCAGTAAGTGGAGCAGTAGGTCACTAATGCTGCCCCAGCTCCCTCTCAGCATCCTCCAGCACGGGGAACCAGGGCAGACTCAGCCACGGGAAGATCCATCTCACATCCCTGCCCTGCTCTTTTGCTGGATGTCATTTCTCCTTAGGCCACAGCACAGGAGCTGCTACACAATTTGAGCAGTGTTTGAGGCTGTTTCTCTTCCTAACAAGTCCTGGTTCCAGTGAAATGCTGCTTGACCTTTCCCATCTCCGCTCACTGACCTACATTTGGTGGATTTTTACGGATTCACAGTGAAAGATGTCTTAAATTGCACTAAAATGCTCTTTGCCATGGGCTGCTGGCACTAAAAGAGAATAAAAAGGTCTTTTTTCAGGGGGAACCTTACACTGGCAGGGTCAGGGCTGGGCTGTGTGGGTATGAAACTGGACCAGGCTCTTGAAATCAAAGTGAAGTGCAGGGACTTTCACTTAGGAAAGGCTTTACCTTTCCTAAGCCAGACCTGGACAAAGGGGGATGTGATATGGGAAGAGAGAAGACACCTCGAAAGGGTTCTTATTTCTACTGAGTGAGAAAGAATCAAAACTGGATCCTCTACCACCCATGTGTGTGGAAAAACATCATCAGGGACCATAAAGAGAATTGGGTTTAGAATGGAAGGAAAAAAAAATGACTTTTCTCTGTTCTCTTGGTGTTGTTCCATAATTAGGAATTGGAGGAGAAAGATCCTATTGTTCATTTTAGGAACAGAGAGAACTGCTGACCCCTCTCTTTTGGAGGCTGCTCAATCACCCCTTTCTATTCTTGAATCTCTTATCTTTTCACATCAGATTTGTGGCACTTTATGGTAAAGACTTTACAATTTCCTCCTGTTGTTAAAAACCAAGAGGGCGAGAAGAAAAAATAAATCTCTGAAAATGTATTTGGCCAATCATCAAAAATCATGAAAAATTAATCCAATTTCTCCAAGCCTAATTATTTTGTAGACACACCCAAGGGAAAGCCATCACTACAGCCTAACAACACATTTAAAGCACTTTAAATAATTAAAAAGCTGCAGAGATGTGGATTGTTTCCTGTGTTTTGCAAAAAATTCTAACTACTCACTGAACTACTGCAGGAGTTGAGGCCTCTCTTTAAACATCCCCTTTGGCTTTTATGATTCTTCCTCTCTGTTTGTTTTTTTTTTTTTTCTAATGTGAGCTTCAAACAGGTTTTTTATGAAAGGTTTGAGCTCTTTTTTCCTTGTCCAGTCACAGGAGCAAAGCAGCAGCCAAGAGCTCAGCATCTCTCATTACTGAAACTATTAATTGCTGCATCCCGTGTCCTCATCCCAGCCCATCTCCCCCCAAGCCCTGAGAGGAAATAATGCATCTTGCAGACAGCAAAAGCATCTCTGCCTGCCAAAGAGGGGCAATTAATGAGCTGAGTGGTCGTTCTGGAGTTTCCAGGAAGATGGGCCGAGCTGTGGTGGGAGCAGGAGGCTGGGAATAGTTTCCCAGTGTGCTGGGACAGACCTACTGGGAGCACTGGTTTCCAGGGTGCTGCTGTGCCCTGGCACGGGGAGAGGGGCAGCCCCTGCCCTGCAGCATTCCCTGCTTTCAGCAAGGGGGGATTTCACCCCTCACACAAATTCCAGGTGCTCAGTCCTGTTCCTAAACCTGAGGCAAGTGCTGTGAAAGCCCCTGGGTGAGAACGCAGCAAAACAATTCCCACTCCTCTGCAAAGCCCACAAATGTTGCACCTGCTGAAGTGGCTGCATTTTTGGGGAGGATGGAGGTGATTTCTGGGCTTTCCAAAGGAGCAGTGCTGGGAACGCCAGCCTGACCCTCCATCTCCCACTTCCCCCTTGGAGCAGGGGTCTGTGCCCCCCTCCTCAGCCCCACCGTGGGGGGCAGGGGCTGTGGGACCCCCAGGAGGGTCTCTCCCCCATGGTGAGGTGCCCTTTTCTTCGGGGGACTCCAGATCACTCTGATCTCTGTCAAAGCCCTCCTTGATCTCCCCCACGCTGGAACCAGCTCTCATTAGGGGATGGATTTCAAAGCCCAGCAAATGCCCCTTATCTTCTGTGCCCCAAATCTCCCAGCTGAGCTTTTCTCTCGCATACATTTCATATTTAAACACTAATGAGGCTGTAGCTTTGCATCCAGGGCCAGCTTAGGACTAAATCCCCCCCCGACTGTGGGAGCCCTGGTCGGCTGCAGTGTTGCCTTCCCATCCTCCCCTCTCTCAGCTGCTGCTTTCCAGCTCACCCAGTCCCACTCTTTACCTGTTCTAGTCCTGCCAAGATGATTTTGATCCCCAGTGCCAGCACCCCCTCCCTGCTCTCACTCAGGGCCTCAGGAATGAGCCTGTGTTATTCTGATGCAATGTGATAGCTCTGCTCTCGGGGACCTCTTCCCCCAGAGCGACGGCCGTGCTGGAGCAGGGTGGGCAAATCCTGCCTGGAACCGCTGTCAGCTCAGCCTGATTCCCAACCTCTTCACTCAGGGCACCATCAGGAGGGTCCTGGTGCTGCAGCTTCACCTGCCTGAGTGTGGAATACACAGAGATGATCCCCTGCACCAGGGATAGCGAGGCTTGGACTTATCCCAGATAATCTTTTCCCCTCTAAGGTCTAGAGGAGCATGAGAGCTGAATCTCTCCTTCTGCTAAAGCCATTCCCAGGCCTGGGATGTGCCATGTGGGAGAGGCACGATGCAGAGCCTGGAAGCTGGAAGGTTGTACCAGGCTTTCCACCAGCTCCTGCCTTTCAGAACGTTACTTGGTGCTGTTTTGGGTCTTGTTTTCCTTCCAGGGGAGCCAGGGATTCACAGGGGAGTGCTGAGACTGCATTAGCTAATAAGCAGTGTCTCCACGCTGTTTGATTGTGTACACGGGCAAGCATTCGAGGAGCTGCAGCTCAATCACGTTAATGGGGACATTAACCCAGTGACACCAATCTCTTAACCTCCCAAAAACCCGCTGTGAATCACCAGAGATGGATGTTGACACTTCTCAGCCCTTTTGTAAAGTGGCCTCAGAGCACGGCAAAGTTCTTCACAAGGAGCTGAGGGGGAAGGAACCCAGAGCAGCAACACCCCAACACCCCTGTTTGCTACGCCCCAGGCCAAAGCTGTGCCGTGTCCCACCCAGGCTGTGTCCCCTCCTTGTCCCCACCACCTCAGCTGGCCCAGGGCAGGGATGGGCTGTGCACGGGGGGCTTTATTTGGGGGCTGCATGAGGTTGTTGGAGATGCTGTGGGTACCACTACGGAGAGGATGCTGGGCTGGGCTTTTGGGGTCACTGTGGCTGCTCTCGGGGCTCACCTGGGGCTGGGCTGGGGGGTTTGGGTGACTGTGGCTGCTGTTGGTGCATCCCTTGAGCTGGGCTGGGGTTTTTGGGTGACTGTGGCTGCTCTTGGTGCATCCCTTGGGCTGGGCTGGGGTTTTTGGACGTGCTGTAACTGTGGTTCTATTGCAGCTGTGGGCAATAGGGAGATGGACTGAGTGACCTCCTGCTCTTCTCTGCTTTTGGATGCCTGGCAGGGCTGAGGTTTTAGGGGTTTGGTCTCCTTGGGGATGGGCTTGGTTCTGGGATTCTTTTTAAAATACTTTCCTGGAGCTATTCCTGTTTGTGGGTGATATTTGTAATAGCTGGTTTCATTTACCTAAAAGAGGGATTTGTAATCCCTTGATCTACAGAAAGAGTAAGTAAATACAATTTAAGGTGAGCATCCCAGGGCAAATCTCCTCTCAGTTACCTTTGGTATTTGAGGCAGCATTTCAGCTGCATTTTCCACTGGCAGGTTTTCAGGCCCAAGGCAAAGCCCTCCCCTTCAGTGGGACCCTCACCCACACTCAGGGGTGGGAAGGGCACATTTCCCCCTTCCCATGGACAGGGAGCTATTTGGAAAACAGATTGCTCAGACTTTCCCCCTGGACAGCTTGGGGTGTAGCAACCCCTGGGTCTTAATTTAAATGTAAAATTCGAGGGGCAGTGATGGCAAAGCACAATCCATCACTCGCCCACGAGCTAAAATCCACCTTAATGCTAAAGCTGCTCCATCACCAGCAGCATTAGCACAGAGACCAGCCACGGTGGAAAGAGCTGGGAGGCTGCAGGCTGAATTGGCAGCTCAAAAATGCTGGAGGTGTTGTCCAGGGGCAGCTGAATTAATGTAATTGTGGCTTGCCTGGCCCACGACAAATGGGATTAGTGTGTTTTCTTAAGAACTAAATCCCATTTCATTTTTCAGGGAGCCCTGAGCGCTCCCAGCACAGTTCGGGGGGGGGATGGTGGGATGAGGACAGTCTGTGCATCCCCAAACACCCCTCACCTTCCTCCTTCCATGCATTTAAGCCTGGGATGGTGAGGGGGCACCGGGGCAGAGCAAAGGCAGAGGAGGAGCAGGTCATTCAGCCCTGGGGTGGGGATCCAACTGGGGGCACAGCAGTTTTGGGGGGTACCCCCCTCTTGCTGCCCCCTCCTCACCCCCAGCCCCTCAGCTGGTTGCATGGCCATCCCTGCATGGGCACAGGGATGGGAAAAGCAGTTCAGCCTTGTGTTCCCAGTGGGATTTGCTGCCTCCCTCCCATTCCCATCCCCATCCCCACCCGTGCTCTGCTCCCCTCGTGGTCCTGCGTGGGCAGTGTTGGGGAGGGCGAGTGCAGACCCCAAGGAGCCATCAAAAGCCAGTGTTTCCCTCTCCCAGCTGCAACTGGGCCGCCTCCAACTGCAGTGGAGCTAAGCAGTACTCCAGCCACCCCAACCACCACCACCACCGACACAACCACCACCACCACCGACACTACTCCAGCCCCAACTACCACTGACACGACTACTACCACCACTACTACTACCACTACTACTACCACTACTACCACCACGGCCGCCGCCACCGCCGCTACAGAGAGGGCTCCGGCAGCCACCACAAAGCACGAGTTGGGTACTGAGCTTTCCTTTTCCTCTAACCCCTCTAACCCAGCTGGGACCTTCCCCACGTCCCGCTCAGAGCGAGGACCAACGTGGGCAGTGGGGGAAACTTGAGGCATCCCACGCTCCGGGAGTGGCTTTGTGAGGAGCTGGAGGTGGCACAGGCTCAGGAATCCGGGGGCACGAGTGGCTCCTGGTGATCCAGTGCCACCCTCCTGGTCTCAGTCTCAGGGGTAACACAGCCCTCCCTGGGGTGTCGTGATGCTGGGTGAGTGTTTGGGAAGGAGGTGGAAACCCCTACAAAGCTCTCCAAAGTGTTATCTTGTATCTCAGTGCCAATAAAAAGGGCTTCTGGTTCTGCTGTAGAAGATGTCACTTCAAATTTAGCACATCAGCTGTTTAGCTGAGAGACCTGTCAGCATTTATAGGAGTCTTTGGGTTTGTGCTCCTGCTCTCTGCAGAGCCATAGCCCCCAGGAGAGCTGCAATGTGTGAGTTACAGCACCTGGGTATGAGCCAGGGATTGGCCAGGTCAGGGGAAACTTCCCACACAATCAGCTAGAACAGGATGATCAAACCCTGCTTTGGGAAAGGAGATTCCCAACTGTGTGTTTTACTGGGAGATCTAGAGAGATGTGGCTCCCTGAGCTTTGTTTTTAAAACACTGCTCTAATGGTGTCTGCAGTTAATAAATAATTCTGGATAGGAATATTCTGGTTATTAAAAAGTGAACCAAGCTAGGAATGCAAGCAAAATCTAAAGGTTGGACGGGGTTTGGAGCAACCTGGGCTAGTGGAAGGTGTCCATGCCCATGGCAGGGGATGGAATAAGATGAACTTTAAGGTCCCTTCAACCCAGACCAGTCTGGGATGATTCTGTTACTCAGTTCACTCAGTTCAGTCCCCTTTCTTTATAACTCTTGCATACAATTGGCTCAGGATGGTTAAAAAACCACCAAAACCTTCTGCTGGGAGGTCCTGCCTCCACCTGAGAGCCCAGTTTTGGTATCGAAGCACAATCACCACCACAACACAGTCACTGCTGAGTGACCACGTGGGGAAGCATTGCTAATTGAAAATAGGTAATTAAGCGGTGAGGCACAGAGCAGGGAGAGGAGATGGGAGTGCAGGAGGAACCGTGTGTGTCCCCAACCACCCTGGGGACACGAGGGAAGAGGCTGAGCCCTGATGTGGGGTGGCAGCACAGTGTCTGGAAGAGGGATCTGAGGTCACCCCACAGCATCAGGTCCTTGCAGTGCCCTAAAAGCCACATGGTTGGCCTCATCCCAGGGACTGCAGTTATTGATCTGTATCTTACCAAATCAAAACATGAGCCACGCCCTAAATAATAATGAAACCCCCCCCAAGGTGTGACTGACCCCACACCACCAAAACACGCACTAAAGGGGAGGATTCGCTCGACTTCCCTAGAAATGAAGTTCATCCACTCTCCAAAGCAACGTCGACAACCCTTAACTTCAAAATCAGAAACGAGTGACTTCATTGCCCCACTGGCTGTCTCCAGACCCAGTCAGATGACAACCTTCTCTCCCAGCCTTTGCTCCTGGTTGTGGCAGGGAGTCCGTGTGCATTCATGCACGTGTCTCCCACATCCACCTGGGCACGAGTTTAGTGACATTTCCCTGCCCACCGAGATCCTCAGGGATGTGCCACACGAGCCTTCAGGCTCCTAAGATAAGCTGAGTGCAGTTGGACTCAAATAATAATTCACAATGCTACCAAAATTCCCCCCAGCCCCCCAAAAAGTTGAGAGTCTTGGAAAGACAAGGTACACTCAGGTTAAGATCAAAGCATTGCCTTCAGGACTTACTTTGTAAGGTTTTGCCAGCACCAGCTGCTAGGTGAGGTCTCGTGATAATCCAAAATACTAACGACTGCTGTTCTAACCTGTCCACCAGCCACCAATGGATCGTCCATATGGGACATAAGAGCTATGGCTAATAGTAACTGGGCAAACATCACCTGGAGCCACAATTACTCTGCAGGAACTGACTTTGTGGTTAAGTATATCACCAGTAAGCATCAGATCGCGTGGGGACTCTACAGGGTGGTGGTGCCATTAGAGATCCTGCCAGCTCCCACGGTTGCAGCCTGCTCCTTTATCCTAACACTGTGTGTGGAGTGCTGCTCCATGGCCAGGTGGAGGAGGGGAGAGGAGAAGATCCTGGTCCTGGCTGTTCAGAGGGGACCAGAGTGATTCCCACGTGATTCCCCCTCCTTGCACTGAGTGCTGCAAGATGTTTGTGAGATGTAAAGGAGAGAGGCTGTTCCTTTGTGAACTGTGCATTGAGCTGGGCTGCATGGGATCAACATAAAGAGTCTTAAAAATACCTATAAATATAAGACCTGTGTCAATTGGAGAGCAGTTTTAAATGCCTTTGAAGACAGGCTTCTTGAACCTGGAGTTGGCAGAATCATCTATGATCCCAAACCTCCTGTCATATCGGATATCATTGTCTCTTAACATTGTAAGGCTCATACTTAGTCTGGAAACTCAGTATCTCTGGTCTCAGCTCTTGTTTAGAAAGATGTTTACGTGTTGCTGGTGGTTTTGGGGTTTTACAGACAGGCAGTGCTGACTGCTTGTCTTATCTCTGACTTTACTTCCCAGCCATTCCAGCCCTCGAATCAGCTGCTGTGCCAGCCTGAGATGGGCATTTAAAAGACACCAGTTAGTTGTAACCATGGCAGGAACCACTTCTGGCCACTTAAAACGTCCCTTAAGTGATGACCTTGAATTCTCTTTGAAACAACTCCCCATGCAGAGCCAGGAGCCCCAGGGCTCCAGCAGGCCATCATTCCCATGATTCAGGATCCACCTCAGCTTGCCAAGCCCTAAATGCCAACCATCCCAGCTCCCAAACCACCCTCTGCCAGCCCTATT
This sequence comes from Dendrocincla fuliginosa, assembly GCA_035047845.1. NCBI lineage: Eukaryota > Metazoa > Chordata > Aves > Passeriformes > Dendrocolaptidae > Dendrocincla > Dendrocincla fuliginosa. The sequence goes on along the minus strand of JAWWMO010000078.1, from coordinate 3,237,916 downwards.
TTCCTCCATCACTGGCAGCACAAAGTACAGGCGATGCCCTCCCAGTGCCCTCCTGTGCCCAGGCCAGGCTGCAGCATTCCCTTGGGATGCCCAGCTCTGGGAGGAAACCTGGGAGATTTCAGCCCTTCCTGGACAGCCAGGGCTCTCCACCCTTTTTGGTGGACTTTAGAAACAATGAAATCCTCAAAACCACATTTCTCCTTCCCTGCAGCACCACTGAAGGTGCCACCTCCAGAGCCACAAATCCAAGCCCCACTTCAGGCTTGCTGTGAATTCCACAGATAATGCTCGTAATGAAGCTCATCAACAAATGATTCCCAGCACAGTGCAAAGAACAGGTTGTTCTTGGAAAGAACCTGGGAGCAACCAGCCCATGACCATCCTTGAGTCGAAGGGCTACCCTCTTCTCCCCCCCAAAAGCACCACAGTTTAATGCATCATCCTGCTCATGCCAAGCCTGCTTAACCCCCCAGCACACCTGGGGCACAGGTACCACTCCCAACAGCACCAGAACCACCTCCTTTACCAAGTCCTGTACCCCCTTCATCCAGTTGAGCATAACCAGGCAAACTTTAGCTCTTTTTGTGGTAAAACCCCAACCATCCAGACCTGAGGCTGGGCAGACAAAGAACCTCCCATGTCTTTAAAGCAGGGCGAGATCTGAGTAGCTCCCAGTATTTTTTCCCCCGGCATGGCAAGCAGGGATGCGACACAACCGTCTTGCTGCCTCCCTGCTCCCCCTCTGTCCTCAGTGAGCAATCACCGAGCTCTTAGAGCAGCTCCTTGACCACGAGCCCTGTTATTTGTGCTCAGCGAGCAGGGGTAGCACAAAGCGTTGCCTGCAGTGTCGACACGGGGATCGCGGAGCCTCCCGCGGCTGCGTTTGATGTGCGGTTTCTGTTTCTCAGGTAACAACACAGAGAGATCTATCCCTGTTAAAGCTCAGACCCCTTCCTCTGTGCAGCTGGCGGATCTGACGCCGGGGATGATGTACAAGCTGTGGGTGTTCCCCATATGGTCTAGCCCCAGCGAGCACTCGTACATAACCTTTACCACCAGCTCAGGTGAGACGGGCGGCAGCCCCGGCGCGTCCCAGGCATGTCACACCCATCACGGCATCGCGTGGTGGCGGGAGGCGGTTGGACTGAGGCTGCATGGAAATCCTCCATCCAACTCTGCCTTTGCCGGGAGCCACCCGCATCGCCCCCTCGGCAAGGGCCGGGGGTCCCCCGTGAAGGACAGGGGGGTTTCAGGAGGGTGGAGAACCCGCTCGGTGCTGTCATGCGGCTCTGCTCGTGTCCCACCCGCCGTGGTCCCCGCGGGGATGGAGGTTGCACGTGGCCGGCCCCAGGCTGTGCCAGAGGGGCTGGAGGGGAGAAATCCGGCTTTGGGATGCAGGACTGGGAGTGGGGACGTGGTGTTTGCATCCTCCTAGGGTTTGCCGGTCTCCAGGAACGTTTCCTCTGGCACCGAGTTTAATCGCAGGAGTTATTTTCCAGGGGTTTTTACAGCTCCCCAGTTATGGGTCCTTCACTGCCCACCCGACACCACACCCTTATTGACTCCCACGGGTGCTAAATGGGGCTTTTTGCGTTTATCAGACTTATTCACACTGGAGGATTTTCAGTAAATCCAAACAGCCCTGACTCCCTTTGTATTCCCCCGGGGGTTTCCGTAGGGATCTGTGCACGACACCCGTCAAAGCGCTGCTCTGGACACTCGGCTGGGAAAGCCGGGAACAGCAAGCCCTGGGGCAGCCCCCCCGACAGGGGCAGGGGGTACAGGTGGTGATTTTCAAGGAGCTGGAATGATTTTGCTCAGATCCAGCCGAGTGATGGAAAACTCCAGCACTTACTGGGGCTCTGCTGAGAAGGGCAAAAGGAAAATGTGATTCCCAGCAAGGCAGGGTTGTGGGGAGGGGGAGCAGCTCCCCACAATCCCCAAGCACGTCCTGCTTGGTGTCCAAACACTTGGCAAGCCCTAACTCCACTGAGTAATTCCCTGATGTGCTAAGATGACACAGGGACAGATGGCAGCTGCTGGTGTTTCATGGAATCATTAAGGCTGGAAAAGACTTCTGAGATCATCGAGCCTGACCATTAACCCAGCACTGCCAAGGCCTCCACCAACCCTTGTCCCCAAGTGCCACATCTACATGGTTTTTGCATGGCAAAGGCTGCCCAACACAGTGAGTGCTGCCCTTGGCTCTGCCCCGCTCCAAGCTCTGCTGTGCCTCCCCAGGCTGCTCCCTCACCCTGGGATGGGATGAAACCCATGGCACAGCAGCCCTTGGAACATTCTGACCCCAGACTAGAGGCTCCAGCACAGCTCCAGTTGCTCTGTTACATCCCCAATTTTGTTTTTCCTTCTGGACCCTCCCCTGACTCTGAAATCCCCACCATGAGACTTACCCTTCTGGATAACTATTCCCCCCGGACCCGTCTCTTTTCTTTCCTCCCCTGCTTCTCACCCACTTTGGGATCTGTGGGGGGAGTGAGGAGCCAGCAAGGGGCCAGGAATCACTAGAAATTGGGGAAAAAATGCAATATCCTTGGCTGCTTCATGCTGGGAGACTCTGCATATATTTTCCATAATTGAGAGGTTCCTACTGATATTTTCCTGGAGACTAAAGGATGGGGCCACCTTTATCCCTGTGATAGAGGCTGGTGGTGACCTGAGCTCTGGCACCGTGGGATGTGCATGAATAAATGCACATCCATTTCTCTGCTGGCTGGATCTGCTGACACAAATGCTCGGCCCCCGCTGACAATCATATGCCATCAGGAATGCTCTGGACAAGAAAGCACTGTTCATTTTGGGGGGTGGGGGGGGATGGGGCTTTTATGTTTTGCAAATAGCTGTTCTAAAGGTTTCTTCAGTTTGAGGGCAGATAGGGAAGAAATGTTCCACCTGCACTGTGGCTGCAGGACACGGCCCTCTGACTTTGCCTCTGATTAACTGGCAGCTCAATAACCCCACTGAGTCCCTCCCAGGAGCAAAGGACACTGTGGAATGACAGAAATAGCTTCATATAAGGAGGTCTTTAAATTTAAAATTACTAAGTCCCTCAGCCTGTACAAACACTGGGAAGAGTGTCCAGGGAAGGGAACGGAGCTGGGGAAGGGTCTGGAGCAGCAGGAGGGGCTGAGGGAGCTGGGGGGGCTCAGCCTGGAGAAAAGGAGGCTCAG
>JAWWMO010000078.1:3174012-3232903 GCA_035047845.1 Dendrocincla fuliginosa | reverse complement strand
GGTGCCCAAGGCAGGACTGGCCATGGCACTCAGTGCTCTGGGCTGGGGGACAAGGTGGGCATCGGGCACAGGGTGGGTTCAATGACCTTGGAGATCCTTTCCAACCTAAATGATTCTGGGAAGAGGATCACACAAGGCTGGAGATGGGGGGACTTGACATTCCCAGTGATGTCCTTTACAGTGAAAGACAAAAACTCTGCTGCTGTTCTGCTGCTGCAGCCCAGCTCTGCTCTTGGCACAGGGATGATGACTGTTAGGTGACGTGTTTGCTGCCACCAGATTATAATTAATTTCTTTTAAAAAGGCACTGCAGTTGCATTTGCAATCAGGACCTGTGGGATTACACAGCTGCCTTCCCCTCTTTCCCCTTGATGTTGGCCTTACATTAAAGCAAATCACAACATCCCCTCTTGACAGCCACGCACTTAATCTTCCCTTTCCCACTGCTGCAATGACAGTCACTCGTTTGCTCCAAACCCACCATTGCTGTGACTATAATTTGGTCGTCATTTGTTGCTTTTTTGGGAAGGATGGCAATTATACCCCTACCCTGGTGACAGGCAGTGCCACCATCCTACTGCAAGATCTCCTGGGCACTTGGGGCTCAAAACCCTCCCACCCCCCTCTCAGGCTTCTCTGGCATTTGATACTTTGAAGACCCCCTTGTTTCTCCCTGTAAAAGTCCCATCACTGTTAACACAATCTTTTTCCATCTCAAAGCTTTCCAGTAAAGCTTCCTTTCCCTTCCCTCCCCGAGCACTCAGCTAATTGAATCCAGTTCTCAGCTCCACTCTGTTATAATCTCATTCTCTCCAGTTAAAAGCACATCCTTGAGGACTCCAGAGCTCAGGCTGTGCTAAAGGTAAATGTGGAATTTGGCAGCATTAGGGAAAAAGCAGCCAAAGGAGCCAAAGCACCATCAGGCAGCCCCTTCCACCCTGGGCGAGCCCAGGAGTCAGTGCTGCTCACAAACACAAACTGCTCAGGGTTTGACTTCATTTCTCTACCAAATGGTTTTCCTTCTTGGTATTTTCCTCTTTTATCTGAGTTTCCTTGTCATGGTTTGTCTGCAGCTCCCTACATGGCTTAGATTTCATCCTAAAGAAAGTATTCCTTCCCTTGGGTTCCATTCTGATGGAATAAGCACAGCTTAAGCCCTGAAACGCTGTGGATTAGGAAAGTTTACCAACTCAACCTCTTTTTACAGCTGCTGGTTCTCCTACAAGAGCCTTTCATTCAGAACACATTCAGGGAGGGCTATTTCACGCTTTCTTTATACCATCTTGCTTCTTGTCAGATTGTCATGACAAAAGGCTTTTCCCTGCTCTCTCCTGCCCATTTCAGTTCCCAATTCCATCCCAACCAAGCCCAGCCTTCCCCCCCCAGGAATACCTCTCTGTTTTCCTGCAGTCTGGTTAAATTTAGCCCCCCTGCTGTGCTGAAGGTTATTTTCTCCTCTGCTCTGTCTTGCTGAATACCAAGTGCATGTCAATGAGAGCCAGAAAATGGCAGCGTGGTGCTATTTATAGGACACAGATTTGTCTGTCTGACCGTGCAGGAGAGCTGCAAACAAGAAGGCAGAGTACGTCAGGCAGGACACGGCAGTCAGGAGCTCTTTGGGGCACAAGACACCTCCTTGCTTGGGATGAATCCTATTACTAGTCATGAGCCTTGTGAGGGTGCTGGAAGGAGCAGTAGGAAGAGTTTTGCCCCTGGAGAAAACACTTTCCTGGGCTATCAAACCACCTCTCAACTCCCTGAGACCCAGATGTCATTGCTCAAAGCTGTTCCCACCCCCCTTGTGCATCAGCCACATCTTGGTGGGCTTCCACAGGTCCCCTCCCAGCCCTGGAGACCCTCTGTGGCCTCCCAAAGGCAGCAGAGCCACTGCCCATCCCCTCTGTGGTGCAGGACTCCAGTTTATCCCAGTTCCAGGAGCCCTCAGGGCTCAGCAATGCCAGGGACTGGCTCCTCTTGGCCATGTTTGGCTCAGACCTTCTCGCTCCCAGGGCAGTGTCAGACCCAGCAAATGAAAGCTCAAACCTCACCCAGCTTCTTTGGCCATGATTTGCCTCTTTCCCCCTGCTCTGTGCCAGACTTCATTTTATGCTGTGCCCCTTTGCTGTTTGTAGCTCCTGGTAAAATGCTGAGTTGATCAACCACCACAAAAGGGAAAAAAACAAACCCCAAGCCCCCAAATCCTTGTGCTGCAGCCTCAGAAAACCTGATCAGTACACCCAGAGACACCCAAAGGCAGCACAAAAGAGAATTTCCAAACCAGTGGCCTGTCTTACTCTTCATCTGTGCCCTCTGTGCTGCTGCTCTGCCCTTTACAGCTGGTTTTTTGTTTCGTTTCCCCTCCCAGCCTACACCAAGAACCAGGTGGACATCGCCACGCAGGGCTGGTTCATCGGGCTCATGTGTGCCATCGCCCTCCTCGTGCTCATCCTGCTCATCGTCTGCTTCATCAAGAGGAGCAGAGGGGGCAAGTACCCAGGTGAGGGGGGCAAGTGGCCTAGGCAGCTGCAGGCTCCGAGGGGATAATGCAGTTGTGTTGCTCTGGGCTGGCTGGGATTACAGGGCTCTCCTTCCCCTGCAGTGGGAGCTGTTCTTAGTGGGAAGCACCTCAGTTAATTAAAGGTCAAGGGCTCTGTGCGGGTTTAGAGCTGGACACTCCTGCTCTGCACAATCTCTGCTCTGCAGATCTGCTTGGCCTCAGCTAGGAAAAAGTCTTTTCAGGCAAAAATCTCATTGAATTTTTGCAAAGCAAAGATAAGACTTAGAGAAATCCTACAATTAATACATCCTGCTGCTATCTGGAGTGCTTGTGGTGCCCCACAGCAGCACCCTTTGCAAACCCTCTGCCAGCCCTTTGGCAAAGCCTTTGCAAACCCTCCCAGGGGCGTTTTTACAGCTGTCCATGAGCAGTTTACCCTTCACCCCACAGGGAAGTGACAGCCACCCCCCACCAGCTACTGGTGCTGTCCCCCAAAGCTTTGATTTCCTGCACTGATTTTAACGGGAATGGGGGGGCTGTGCTTGTTTCCAGTCCGAGACAACAAAGATGAGCATCTAAATCCCGAAGACAAGAACGTGGAGGATGGATCATTTGACTACAGGTAGGTTTCCATGGCATGTGGAGCCCCGGCCCCCCCATCAGCCCCTCTCCCAGCCATCACAGCCCTCACTGCTCTCCCTCCCGTAACTGCAGCCCCACGGGGCCACACAGCCTCTGAAATGATCCCTCCCACCTTCCTCCTCCTGCCTCCTTCCCCCTGCGAGTCCTGTGCCAAAGGAAGCACTTCCTGAGGGACCAGGCTGGGAGGATGCTGCTCAGGTCTCCTCCTTTCCCCATCCCAGCCTGGGATGATCAGTCTGGGCAGAGCTGGGACTCTGGGATGAGCTACCTGGAACAGCTCTCACCAGGAGCAGACCAGCCTTGATGACACTCCTAATGTATAAACCCCTCCACAGGCAGCAAAACCCCAAAACCCAAGCTTTGTAGCAGCCTGAGGGTATTTCTGGAGTATCACCCTGTAGCTCAACCTCTCTCCTGCCCAAAGGGAAGAAATGCCCAAAGTTCTGCTTGGATCAGCCCTGAAAGCACACAAGAAGACTGATTTGGGGGTCTGCCTGCATTCCAAACCAGGAATTTTCTGTGAGCTCCCCAGGTAGCCCCACCAAAACCCCCTGTGAGAGCTCCAGCCCAGCAGGGCTTCAGCTGAAACCTCCCGCTGCTTGCACGCAAATGTCACCCTTTAAAGAGCAGCAGCGCCCTTTTCCACCCCAGGAAGACTCCCAGGATGTGTCAGGAAGGGACAGGCTCCCTCCCCAGCATTCCCAGGCGTGCTGCTCTCCGTGGCTGCCCCCGGAGCAGGAGCAGGTCCCGCTGTCAGCTCTCATCTCATTGCCCACACCCGACAGGGGAAGGGATGTTTCACAGCACACCCAGGGAGCAGCTCCACTGGCCTTGGTTGTTTTTTAAAGAACTAAAAGGTGCTTTCCCATCTGAGCGGGATCCAAAGCCCAATTAGGCCAGCAGGAGTTTTCCCCCTGAATTAAAACAGGGGTTAATTCCACCCCATGCCATTCCCGATGCTCCCAGGGTTACAAAGCCAGGGGGGCAAGGTGGGTAGGAGGGATGGAACACGAGACAGGAGTTCTGCCAAAGACTTCAGGGGAAGGTAAAAAAGGAATCTACCTGCACACAGGCCAGAAATGGAAGCAGAACAAGTGCAGCCCTGGCTGGTCCACATTTGTATTGTCAGAGGCACAGAAACTGTTTCAGCAGCGACTCTTTTCTCTCCAAAGGATGTCATTAAGCCCAAAGCTCCCCAGTCTGCTGAGACCATGACACAGAGTACAAGTACACCCAGCAGGACCCAGAGTGAGCACCATGTTCTGGGGAAAGGCTGATAGTCTTTATGGCCCTAAACAACACCTTCCTCACTGTCCCCTGAGAGCTGGTCAGCACATGGAGGGGTGGCAAGTCATGGCAGGGCAGTAAGTCCACACAGAAATTTCTGGGGATGTTCCCTTCAGGTTCGTGAACAGCAGGGAAGAAAGGAGCTCAGCCTGGTCCCACTGCAGGCTTTGCCCCAGATCAAACACATCCCTCCCCAGGCATGATTTGGTGCTCTTGGTACAGATAAGAGCCATAAAACCAACACAATCTACACAGCCAGGGCCCATACCTGGAGCAGAACAAGTCCCCTCAATGCTCTCAGTCGTGACAGGAGCCTCTTGGCTCCCAAACCCGTGGGATGGTGTGAGTTCCACGTAGGAAGCTGAAGCCTCTCATGCCCCAGAGGTTCCCCCACCCAAGCCCAGGCTCCCCAGGCCAGCTTCTGGCAGTACACACCCATTTCACAGCTCTGCTTCTCCAGGGGCCACCGAGGTGGTCCCAGCCCCTCTCCATCCCTCCCAAGATCCATTGCCAGGGCCCACTTGCCTCGCCCAGAAGGAAATCCAAGCCCTTGGCATGGCTGGCAGCAAAGCTGCTTTCACTGCCCCAGCACCATCCAAGGGGCATTGACTTCCAGGCAAGGGGAAGGAATGGGCTAATCCTTCATCCTTCTGCTTAGCTGAAGCTCAGTCTTTTACTGAGAGCCCCGGTCCCAAAAGTTTGCAAGCTAAAGGCACAAGTCAATAGGAGGACAACAACCAAGCTCCAAAATATTCCCAACATTTTCAATCACATCGTCCTATGGACTAAACTGGGGGGAAAAAACCCAATCAAACAAGAACAACCAAAAAAACCCCAACAACCCATAAACTTTGCCCCCTCCTCAGGAACAACAGGTTTCCTGGGAGGAGTAATAGGAGGCTTCCCCTCAAGGAGGCAGAAAGAGAGGTGAACCTGAAGGATTGATATGAAATGCTGTTGGCTGATTAAGATTGGAAATGATTGCGATGTTGGGCTCAAGGAGGGCAGCAATTAGTGTTTCAAGCAAGGACAGGAATGGAGCTGACGTGAGCTCTTCATCGGCTCCCCTCCCACCTCCACATGGCATGTCTGATGTGCTCTCATCACACCTCACGTCCTTAGTGCCCTGTGCATGCAACTTTCAAATCTCTGCAGCCCATAATTAAGAGATACTGTCACATCTTTCTGTTCCACTAACAGAATAATGGTTTTCCTGAGCAGAGGCTAAGCTGAGCAGCTTATTTTCCAAGCAGGAGACCATTATCCTTGGACAATGTTCTGTGCCAGTGACTGTGCCTCATTATACCAAATGTTCAATGCTGCACGTGGGGGAGTCAGCTGGAAACCCGGGATGCTGGGAAGGGAAAGTTGAGTGCTTTTAGCTTCTGGATTCCAGCTGAGGTTCAGGATAGTGTCCTGTGGCAGAAGTTCCACCCTGCAGGCAGTGCCAGCTTGCCAGAATGGGCCATCTCAGCAGACACCAAGGCAGGAGGACACAGAACTGTGCTTGGAGCCTCCTGAGGGGAGGAGAGCTCTGGAGGAGCAGCCTGGGCAGGTGTAGGTTTGGCAAGAGGGAACATCATCCATGTGCATGGCCACATCATGGAAATGCAGCAGAAAGCTGGGGGGAAACCAAGCAACCCTTTCCCTTGGCCCTTGTCCTGCTGCATGTCAGTCCCCAGAGCCACCACTGTCCCCTGAAGCTGCTCCCTGATGGACTCCAACCACAGCCCCTCTTGGACAGCCCTTCCCACGTGTGCCCTCCGGGCTCCTCCAGCTCCCAGCAGCTTCCCTGGCTCCATTTGGTATAACGAGGCAATCGGCTCCATGAGGAATGCAATGCAGACATTTCCTTTTTGGTTTTAGCACTGCCCCTGTAAATGCAGAGCTCATCATATCTCTCTCTGATCAGGCTCTTTCTGCTTCTCTCTGTTTTATTCCCATTCTTTCTTCTCCTTTTCACCTGGTCTATCCACATGGACCATGAAGGTCTCTTGAAAGGTAGGACCACGTGCTGCCAGAAGTCCGGCACATTTAGCTTTTTTTTTTTTAATTTTCCTTCCTTCTACCTACTGATTTCTTTATGGCCAAAACAATCCCTCCCCTTCCCTGTTCCCACCTCACCTAACACATTAAACAAGACCCCTCTAACTCCCGCTGGCATTGGGGGTACCCCCACATCCAGCGAGTTGTGTCTTGCTTGGAAATGCTCTGGGGGTCCCCCCAGGAGCCAGCCAGGCCCCCCAGCTCGGGCTGCTCCTCCCTGCTGGGGTAGCAGGGTCACACCTGGGAATGATGCCCGTGGTGCCCTCAGCACCCAGGGCTTGGGGACAAGGGACACGAGCCAAAACCGCTGGATCCTGAGACTCTCTTTGTCTCAGTCCTGAAAACCCTCCCTCTGGCTCAAGCCTCCCCCTCTTCCCGATGATTTATGGCCCTCAGGACAGCATCTCCCAGGTGCTTTTCAGCTGGGTGCTCTGCTTCTCTAATGCACACTCAGCAAAGGCCACGGAAATGCATTTGAAGGGGGTTGTGTTACAGCAGACACTGATGAATCTCTGCCTCACCCTCCTAATGCACTAACGGGATAAACGGTCCTGGAGAGAGGTAAAAACCAGGGGAACATCCAGGAAATGCATTGCTGGGGGGTTTGGGGCTGCAAACCCCCCTCCTTAGAGAAAATCTGGCCCTGCATTCAGCTTTAACTGGCCCCCAAACCTTGGGAAAGGATGTTGCAAATAAAGGAATCTGGGTTTTGCCACTCTCTACTTGGCACTTTTGGGGCTTTCTAACCTTCAGCCCTGCTTGCAGACTGAACTCTTCCTCTCCCACACCCCCAAAAAAGCTGCTTTCAGAGCTAACAAGTTTTTTATTGTGATGCCAAGTTAACACGAGGTCTCAGATCTTGGGTTTGTGTTATTGTTTCATTCCCAAAGGGCTGAGCTGAGAAAACACAGTGGAGAGTTGGGAGTTCTGCTGTGGGACATCAAATTCCTCTCCCACTGCAGAGCTGATGCCATTAATTAAATGGAATGAGGGAGAATTAATGCCTTTCCCAGCTAAAGAGCAATTTGCTCCCTGACCCAAGCAAAGCACAAAAAAAGCCCAGGACTTTCACCAGTTTAAAGGAAAATAAAGGAACAGAGTAGAGTGGGTGAGTCTGACAAGCCCCAGGCTGAAACAACAATTAAAAGGCAGGAATGGAGGTGGGAGCACAAATATCTCAGGTCTGTATGTGATACCTTCAAGAATAGGACAGAATTTGAATGCTGGACATAAGATCAAACATGAACTAAGGACTAGTTGATATGAGAATTAATTTTTTATATAAATAACAATCCACTCTCATCCTCCACAAAATATCATCTCTATTTATGAGATCCCAGCCCTTGCCCTCCAGAGGCAAAACAGCTTTTCCCTGTTTAGATTTTTTGTTAAAAGGGTTTCTTTAAAGTGGTGGCTTTTTTTCCTGTGGGTCAAACTATTTATTTTCCAGTGACCTGGCTTAATCTTTATAGCAAAAAAAGAAAAAAAGAGAAAAGCATAAAGAATTGAGCAAACAAGCTTAGATGCTCAGAAAGGGAAATTCCCACGAGTTTTGGAAGCTGCACAGAACTTGGCATCCTATACGTGCCCCCTCGCAGTGCTTTGAGTGCTCCCCATTGCATGTGACTCCCTAAACTGTGTTTTTTGCAAGGAAATGTGGAAACAAACCACTTTACACCACCTAAAATACTATGAGAAAGAAAGAACCAAAGCAATGACAAGGGAAGGGATATTTCTAACGCACATCCAGTCGGGTTGGTCCAAGAGTTATGTGTAATACAGGTTAAAAGAATTGGATTTTTCCAAAGCAGAGGGTGCAGGTTGGGCGTGCAGAGGCAGCTGCAGACCCACCTTCACCCTCCCATCACACACCCCACGACCTTCTCCCCGCAGCCGGAGCAGCCCCAGTTCGGGGGCTCTGCTCGGTGCCTTCACACACTGGATTTCCCTTTGACTATCCAGACCTTGGGGGAAGGTTCCAGGCCCCGCTCTCAACCCTTACTGTGTCTGTCTGTCCTCTGCTACCCAGCGATGAAGACAACAAACCTCTTCCCAACAGCCAGACGTCGCTGGACGGCACGATAAAGCAGCAGGAGAGCGACGACAGCCTGGTGGACTATGGAGAGGGGGGAGAGGGCCAGTTCAATGAGGACGGCTCCTTCATTGGCCAGTACACCGTGAAGAAGGACAAGGAGGAGACTGAAGGCAACGAGAGCTCCGAGGCCACGTCCCCAGTCAATGCTATCTACTCGTTGGCATAGCCCAGTGCCCGGGAACCACCAACAGCCTGAGGGGTTTGGAGCAGGGTGGGGGTTCAACAGCCACGACCCCCCGACAGGAACGTGGGAATGAAACCAACCAACGACAAAAAAAAAATAGAAAAAAAAAAGAAAAAACAAACAAACAAAAAAAAAGAGAAATAAATCCAAGCAAAGCAGGCAGCCCAGGAGGCTGCCCAGGCCATTTATCCTTAGCAAACAAGCCAACGGCCAGGACTTGCGGGGTGCCCAGGGCTTGGAGCTGTGGTGGAGATCTGGGCTGAGCCAGAGGGGCTGGAGGAGGAGATGCTCCAGGGGAACCCCAGCCTGGGGGCTGCCCCCCAGTTCTGGGGCTGCCCAAGTGCCCAGAGCCAGCCCGGAGGGGCTGCAGGGTGGGCTCGGCCCCCCCAGGCTCCCCAAGGCCCTTTTTATGCTTTTGGGAGGGAGCTAAAAATTCTTCTGTTCAGTTTTTACAGGAAGGTTCTGGGTAAGAGGGGAGGGGGGGAAAGAAAACAAGGAGTTTGGGGGAGGGAAGAGGGATCAGAGGGGCCTGGGCAGAGCAGCAAGAGCAGCACGAAGGTGTGAAAGGAGGAAAGGGGTGGATCTTTGGGTACCAACACTGTGGCACTGTGTGACTGAGCCATCCATCCTCACAGCAGCACCTTGGCCAGAGCCTCTCCCAAAACAGAGCCACGACCTCTTCCCCCAAAGATCAAGCAGCACCTATGCAGGGAAGAGCAGGTCCCCACCACCTCCCTCACGCCGATGCTGGAGCTCTGGGGGGCTCACCTGGAGCATCCTCAGAGGACAAGAGGCTGCAGAAGAGCTTGTGGGACTTGTGGAAGGACAGTGAGGTGCCACCCACCCTCCGAGCCCCGGGGCAGCAGCACTGCAGGCAAAGCATTTGGGGTTAGTGTTGGCTTTGGAAGAGGCTGGGGGGAACCTGCCCCCAGGCAACACCTGCTTTCTTAAAAAGGCAACTCCACGAATCTTATGTAGCAAAAGAGGGAGTGGAAGCAGGACCAGGATGAAGGGACCAGAAATCACTGATTTTTGAAGGAAATCAAAGCCAACTGGTGAAGGTGGAAGAGCCCCCGGGGTTCAGGTGGAGGATCCCTTGGTACTGCAGCTCGGAGGGCTCAGGGACACACAGGGAAGGCACGTGGTGGGAGCACAGGAGGCCAGGCCCACACCTCCCCCAGGCTGTGGGGTGAGCAGAGGGACAGTGTGTCCCCCTGACCCCCCTCCCCATGTCTGACAGTGGCCTTTCCCCGTCCATCAATCAGCCTGAGCGAGCCCCTTCCTCATGGGACCCCCCGTGCTGTGTCCACACACCAAACCTCCCCATGATTCCAGTGACCCCATTAACACCCCGGAACCTCTGGGGTAGGAGTGCTCCTCCACATGCCTTACACAGCTTGGAACTTCCCAGGAAGTTCTCTAACCTGACACTGTCCCCACAGCGCGCCGTCCCCCACCCCCAGGGCAGTAGGAATAGGGTGCCCGGGCAGCTCTCCCAGCTGGAGCAGCATGGATCGTGTAGAAGGTAGAGTTTTATACTAGCCCATGTTTAGTGGCCAAGGCCATGTGTATTCTCCCACTTCCTGCACTTTTGAAACCAAAGGTACCTTCGCTGAGAGAGATGGGGGTTCCTCCAAACTGTTTCACGGACAGCGAACGACGTCGGGATGGATTTTCCTTTTGTTCCTTTTTTCTTTTCTAAGGAGGATGTTTGGGTTTTGGGTTTTTTTTGGTCAGCAGAATGGATTGGAATAGGATTAATGCAGTTATTCTTTCAGCTTTCTAGCTGGTTTGCTCTGAAGATATATTGCTAACAGGAATACTTCTACTCTCTGGGTTGTTGAGGGGGACTTTGCCATATCCTTTAAGCTGCTCATGGCACAAGATCCTGCATTTCAGAGCCAGGCAGCACCTCTGTGGCTCCTACTGCTGCTCACACAGGGAAAACAGGAGGGAAGGATGCAGCTTGACTGCTCACTTGTTCACCCAGATCAGATGCAAACACCTCCCTCAAATAAATAACTATAATTTCTCTCGGTGGGCACAGCCTGCCCTCCCTGGCACCCAGCTGGTGTGTGCCAGCTGACAGGAACCCCTTGAGGGAGGGTTCCCTGATCCTCAGCCTGCTCCTGTTCTCCCTGAAGTGAGGGTGCAGTAAGAGGCAGAAAAGCAGCAGGGAAAATTGGAGGTTTGGTACGAGCCCTGAAATCCTGCTCATAGAAACCCAACCAGACACCAGGTCACGACGTCCCCCCAGTGTCCCCCTGCCAGCATTGCCTTCTCACAGGTGACAGCCCCCAGTTCCACGTGTCACAGTCACTTCTGACCCGAGAGATGGACGAGGAGCTGCTGCTCCTGCTGGGGGAGCAGGAGGGTGGAGGGCAGAGCTGGGCAGTGCCACCCATCACCACGGCCATGCCTCCCCTGGCACACAGCCCCAGCCGTGCCACCACCTCTCCTGGCACATCCCAACACCTCTCCTCGTTGCACAGGTCCCAGCAGAGCTGCGAGTTCACCCTGCAACGCCTCATCCTCCTACCAGGCTTAGCGTGTACTAGCAGCAAATGATTTCAGTTAAGCAATAAACTTATTAAAAAAAAAAAAAAAAGAAAAAAATCTATTTCTTGCACTAAACCCTGTTTTATTAACGAGAATAACGATGCTTTTCTGGTCCTGACAAAGTCACCCACTGCATCAGTAGCTCGCCTTGCCCAGCAGCGCCTGTCTCTGTGTCCTCGCATCGGGCTTTGGTTGTCCAACACAGTCTAAACCCGTGTCAAAGCCACAGAAATCCCGTGTCAAACCCCCAGAACGCCGTGTCAGACCCCCAGACCAGAGTCCTTCCTTCACAGCACCAAGTTCTCCACGTCTGTCCCTCCTGCTCACATCAGACAGAAAGTATTGGACTGTTTTGTTTCTCTTTAATTTGTAAATATATCGCAATCCATCCATCCTCTCTGTAAAACCTCCTGGTTGGTCTAAAGTATTCTATGTATTTATTTGCCTTTTTTTAAAGCAAAAAAAAACAAACAAACCACCACCTTTGCGTTAACCCACTTGTTCCAATGAGAAATGTAAAGCTGAGGCTGTAAAATTCCCAGTTTACAGCAAGAAGATTTATGGACTACAGAAAAAAATGTTTAATATAAGGACTTATAAACCGACTGCATGAGGGATGAAAGAAGGCCAAAATACTCAGATATCATTTTTTTGAATCACTGTAAAAAGAAAAGACTGGATTTTTTTGTATAGAGAACACTAAACATATAATAAAACATTGTTCAAAAGTCACGCTGAGCCTGCGAGTCGTCTCCCATCAGCTCTCAAGAGGCACGAGCAAGTGGTGGTGCCCACCCCCAGCTCCAGAGCCTGCAGGACTGTGCTGGTCCCCAATGTCCCCAGTGTCCCCTCCCCTCCCAGGAAGGGAGGATGCTCAGGGGGATGTTTCCCCGCAAAGGGGAATCACGGCCCTGCAGGAATATGTGCTCCCAGTGAGCTGCCCAGGAGCACAGAGCTCCTCTCAAAGCCCTCCCTGACCTTTCCCAAGGTCAACAAGACCTCCGAGCAGGCAGTGCTGTCCCTTCCAGGTGGGGACACTGAGGCAGGGACCACCCAGCACACCCTCGAGAAGCATCCCCAGCAGCTTGTGCTGGCAAAGAGCATCTCTGCCCCCTCACCGTGCCGGCTGCAGCCCCCCCAGCCTTGGGGAGCTCGGGAGATCCTGCAGGGAGAGCCCCCCGTGGCCCAGCAAAGCTGGGGGAGCTCCAGGCTTTCCCCACGCCCCGTTCCTGGCACTGCTGCCCCCGGGGCCCATCCTGCTCTCCCAGCCCTTCCTGCCCCCGAAGCGCTCCGGGCAGAGGCTCCCTGGTGCAAAGCCCTGCCGAGAAGGGGCTGAGGGAGGGGGCACAGCGGAGCTATTTGGCTAATGAAGATGGAATTGCTGCGGGCTCGCTAATAGGATGAAGGTATTAGTGCTTCCTGCTGCAGCGGGGGCTTCACCCACCCCCTCCCACCACCGACCAGGACAGCAGCGTGGAAAAAAGCACTTTTTGCCCACTATAGACCTCGCTGAGGCAACGGAGGCACCAGCCACACTCAGTCCCTGCCCCAAGGAAGGGTGACAGAGGAACTGCAGATACAGAAATTCCAGCTCGCTGGAACCCACTCCAAACTCTCAAATCCACCAGTGTCCACAACGCACGGCCACGGGAACCACCAAGCCCAAGGTCCGAGCCTCTCTCCGGGCTCTGCTCCCACCGTTCCCACGGGACACGAGGTGCTTTTATCATCCAGGAACGAGCGACGACGGGCCCGTCCCCATCCCCGGGATCGATACGGGGCAGACACGGCCACATCAGCACTTGTCCCTTTTTATGGCACGGTAATGACACCCGTGCCTTTCTGACCTCTGCCTGGGGGCAGCGGGACTGGATCGATACCGGCAGTGCCTCCGGTCACCGCCCCCTCCCCGATGAGGCAGCTCCTGCCTGTTGCCTTCCCTTCTGGCGCTGGGAATATCCAAGGGAGCCCTTACAGATCTGCCTTCCCCCCCAGCTGCTCTCACTGCTGTCCCGGTGAGTGTTCGCACCAGGACAAGCACCCAGAAGGTCACTGATGTCCTTGTCACCCGCAGAGAGACCCTCAGAGAGCTGCTGAGAGCAGAGGCACAAAGGAGGGGGGCAGAGGGCAGGTCCCCCTCCCTGCACTGGGACAGAACTCGTCACCTCTCTTGGATTTCACTCCACTCATCCTTTTCCTGGGTCAGGTTCCAACCCTGCCCTTCCTTTCTGCCCAGCAAAAGCAGCTGCTCTCCCAGCTGTTTGTGACCAGTTCCTTCCAGTCTCACCCCAAAAATAGCACCTGGTAGCGGAAACTGGGCCAAACTGGGCAAGAGAAAGGGAGATGGGACCAGCAAGGCGGCGCACCCCATGGCAGGCAGCCTCCTGCCTGCACCCATGCTCGGGAGGAGACTGGACAGCGGGAGCTTTGCGGGTCAATAGAGACACTAATACCTTAATTACTCCTCTGTAATTGCAGACCATTAACCTGTGGACAGCCCCAGCGCCCATTGATCTCCTCACATCATTAACAGCTCTGGGCTGGAGCCGGGAGGGACGGAGAGGGCAGGGTGGTCCCTGACACGCTCCCGAATCCTCCACTTCCCACAGCCTGGCAGCGACCTGCCCACCGGCAAAACCCCCACCAGGGGACCCTTCACACCTCAGCAATGACGGGATCGGTAGCATCTCCCCCCCAAACCCCAGTGCCCGCAGGGAATCACGGAGGAAGTCCTGGAGTGTCCGTGTCTCATCCCATGGCATCCCTCCACCGTCACAGACCTCCCCCAGCAGCCAAAAAACAGCCCGGAGCTCCTGGCTGCAGATATTCCCGGGAAAGGCTTCGGGTGGAACAGCTTCCACCACAGGCAAAGCCAGCCCTGAGCCCCCTGGACCACAGGCACAGAGAGAGGTGGCTTCGGAGCACCCCAAAACCCAATGGTGACCACGGTGTCCCCCACCCCGAGGAGGTCAGAGACCACCTACGACAGCCGGACCATCCCAAAATGTTGCCGCTCAGCAATTTCCTCAGCGTGAACACCAGCCTGGCTGCTTATATATTTGTACAGATATCCATATATATGGCATATCTGGAGATATTGTATAATATATATGGATCTCTCGTATAATATATGTATATATTTGGGCACAGCGGGTGCATACAGACAGAAACAGCACACAGAGATGGGTGTCCCTGCCGACACATCCCCCAGCTGGGGCTGATCCCTTCCCTGCTGCCACCCCACAGAGAGGGGCTCGGACCCCTCCAAACCCCCCTCCGGCCCTACACCTGCTCCGGCCCCAGGGACGGGCCGAGCCGGCGGCGCTCGGAGCAGACGAGGCGGTTCTGCCGGGGGGCTGGGGGGGAGCAGCAGGCAGGAGAGGCTGAGGGATGAATTATGCATGATGCTGCAAGTCGCTCTGCCTCCCTGACTGGTCCTTGGACTGTGGCAAGTGAGGTAAAGGCAGGAGGAGATAAAAAAAAAAAAAGCGCTGGGCTCTCCGGGGAGCGGCGTGGTGGTTGGCAGCGAGCGAGGGAGCGCGCACGCAAGGAGGGACGAGAGGGAGGAGCACATCCTAATGCAGAGATGCTGCAGTGGCTCTGGGCACACACATCCACACTCGGGCAGGCACCAGCCAAGCGCTGCCTCGCAGCAGAGCCCCCGGCAGCGGCGAGGCCCCGCAGCCCCCCGGCTCATGCCCACGCACCCACCCCGCACCAGGTAAGCGCCTTCCTTCTCCCAGCCCGGGGGGATGAAGGAGGCTCCGCGTTCCAGGGCATCCTTCCCAACAGGAGCCAACTTGTGGTTGGGTTTGCCTTGGCGAGGGGGAACCTGCCGGCCCCCGCTGTGGCCTCGGGTGGGGATGGAGAGGGGAGCAGGGGTGGTTTGGGCATTCCGGGTGGTTTGGGCATTCCGGGGAGGGCGATGCCTGAGCGGAGCCGGGGGTGGAGTTGGGAGAAGGGGGGGCCGCGGCTGTGGCACTTGTGGCAGGGGCTGAGCGGCCGAGGTGGACGCGGCTGGCAGCAGAAATGTCTCCTACGGGATGAGGCTGGAATATTTTTATTCTTATTTACCGCTGTTACGCTTTTCCTGGTGCGTTCTGGCTCGAGGCACTTCGAGAGCCCACTCGTGGGGTCGGGGAGGGTTTGGGGGGTTCTGCTGCACGAAACTACTTCAGCATCTCCAGCTGAGCCCGGAGCAGCCCGAGAGTTTCCTCTCCAGGGAGGGAGCAGGAGATGGAGGTGTCCCCATTTACCTTCCTGTGCAGCCTGGGGAGGGCAGATCCCAGGGGAGGGGGGACAGGGGGATGCTCCGGGGGCACGGGGGGATTTGCGTGGCTGAGCTTTGGGTCAGGAAGGCTCTGGGGAAGCCAGGGGGACTCAGTGCACAGTCACGGATGAATTGCCCAGCCCATGGGGGGCACCTGGCAGCCAGGGCACCCTCTGCTCTCCCACTCACACAGGATGGGTGTTTGGAAGGGGAAGCAGCTGGTGGATGGGGAGGCTGGAGGTGATTCATGGGGCTCCCCTTTCCCATGTCTTTAAACTTCCCGAGCTCCCTCCTCATGCCACCCACGCTGACCCACTGACTCCTCCAGGCTTGCTCCACTCCCACCAGCCTCAGCATTATTCCTCTGGCTGCACTGAGGAGTATTCATAGCAGGTTGTCATCTCTCCAAGGAAACACTGGTTGCTTTGAGGATGGGAGGCAGCAGCCTCTGCACCCGAGGGCTGGGAGCAATCCCACCCCGAGGCTTTACCCAGACCCCAAGCACGGCTCTGATCCTTCCAGGCCACCCCTAAACAGGGCCACAAGAGGCTCTGAGGGTACAAAACTCAAGCACAGGCTTTCCCATGAGATTTAGGAGCATGTTTACATCCAAAAATGAACCTCTCAGGACCAGACATTTGGTACTGAGCACACCCAACAGCGACACAACCCCAAAAGCCACTTGCTTTGCTCGTATAGGGAAGCAGCAGGTCCCAAACTTATTAGAAAGAGCTGTACTTTCCAGGGGAGATCAGAATTACCCAAAACTAAAGAAAACAGAGAGCAAAAGCTGCACGTGGGGCACAGGTAGATCGAGACAAGTGATGCCAATGCTCTTCTCCATCCCCAGATCAATCCTTACCAGAGCAACCACTGCTGCCACTCAGAATATTTGCAGAGAATTTGATAACCTGGGTTATTATTTTCTCTGCAGATTTACCACAAGCAAATCACAAAAGGCAGAACCCAAAGCTGTCGTTAGAGGGGCATTTCCCACACTCACACCAGCCCCACCTGCACACGGAGGGTCCAGCCCACGGAGCTGGGAACCCACGTGGAGCTGAGCTCATTAAAGCCCAGCCCGGCTGTTCATTCCCGCTGCATGCTTTGTGCATGTCCAAAATCCAAATTACCCATGACATTTCATGGATTCTGATGAGAAGCAGAGTCACCACCCCCCTGAATTTTTAGCAACCCCCACGAGCACCAAGGTCTTCCACAGCACTTTGTCCCTGGCACTGACTGTGCCACCCCCCAGTCCGTGAGATTTGAAGGTGCTGGGCATGACACAAACCCACGCAGCCACCTGGAAAACATCTCAGCTCCAGGGAGACTCCCAGCCAGGAGCACAGGGCTCCCTGCTCAGCGAAGCAGAGCTGTGGGAGGCAGAGATTCCCGGGATCAGTGGCCTCGGGGATGGCTCCCAGCTCTGGGATGGCCAGCACAGAGCTCTGCCCTGCTCCAAACAGGGATGGGCTTTGCTCTCTCTCGGGGGGATTTGCTCAGCACATCCCTCTCCTTCCTAAATCATTGCCACGTACCACCATCCCTGCTTTCCAGGGATGAGAACTGCAGATTCCCAGGGAGGGTTTGGGGTGAGCTGGTGGCAGTGGGAGCACATTGCTGCTCACACACACCCCTCGCACCAGGTGAAGGCAGGAGCCCCCAGCATGGACTTCCAGAGAAGTTAAAACACAGATACACAGAAAGGGGTGAGAGCCTTCCTTGGAGAGTCCTTTAAGAGCCAAAAAAATGGGTGAAAGGGAAGAAACATTATTCAAATGTGTTGTGACAGGAGGAATCAGGCTCTTTCTAGGCACTTTCTGTCTCTTCCTGCTCTCGGTGTCTGTGGGTTCTTGTGGAGCTGTAGAGGAGGAACAGCTCTCAAGCTACACAAAAACCATTTCCTTGAACCCAAAAGATTTTCTTCTCCATGACAAACCCTCCTGGCCCCACTGCCACAATGCAGGGTCCAGGGATGTCCAGCATGACCCAAGTGAGCTGTCCCAAGACTTCAGGAGGCACAAGAGGAATTCCCACCCAGAGCCAGTTGTAACTCCTGACCCCAGCCCCTCAATAACCTGGATCCTAAATTATTACATGTATTATTTATTGTACAGCCTGTAGAGCTGTCAGTCCTGCACCAGAGAGCCATAAAGCAGCAAGGAAGAGGGATATGTGCTTAGTGCTGATTCCTGCTTGGTTTTACAAAGACAAGAGCAGCTTGGCACTGTTTGGAGACTGAATCCTGACGCCACTTTAGCAAAGGCAGGAGACAAGGCTGGCCACGGGGATGGTGCCTTTCAAGGATCCAAATAAATGGCCCCACCGCAGGGGATCCCGTCACCTCATCCTGGGAGGGAGGGGATTTAACCCCAAGGTGCCCTCAGGGATGCTGCACCTCCCCAGCACGACCAGTACAAGCACCCAGTGGTGTGGTGGGGTCAAGGTGAGGGCTGAGGAGCTCTGTGGGGCTGGGAGAGATGCCCAGTGCTGTACAGGGGTCCCCAGGACGGTTCTGGCTGCTGGTGAGACCTTCCCCAGTGTCAGCCAACACCAGTAACAGGCTGGTGGATCAGGGCTTTTCCTCCCAACACCTTCCCGGGGCTGCCTTAACCAGAAGGTTTTCCAAGCTCTCCACTTGTTTTTCCTCACTCCCAGCACCAGTTCCTGCCAAGGCAGCAGCGGGGAGGGGATGGAGCAGGCTCTGGTGCAGGTAGGGAGCTATTTATACCTGTGGCACATCAAAGAATCTCTGCTGCTGACGCCACGGAGCTCTAATAGCAGAGAGTGGGTGGGTTGGCGAGGCTGGCAGAGCTGTGGATGTCCCAGGGTTTAGGCAGAGCTCCCCACAGCTCAGCTCTGCCTGCTCCAGGCATGGAGAGGAAAGGGAAACCTGCAGTGGGAAGCTTTATTTCTGAGTTTTATTTTGGGGAGGAGAACCTGACTCCCTTCCCATCCCTTCTGATGGCACTGCCGGACTCCCAACCTGTCTCAGCATCCCCTCCTGTGCAATCCCAGATTAATCACCAGCATTTCCCAGGGAAAGAGGGTGCAGGCTGAGCCCAGCAATGCTGGGAGAGCAGTTTGCACCACCGGGAACGTGCAGGGGAGTGTCTGTAAGACGGGTCCAATATGCAGAACTTGAACCATAAGCAGCACTACCAAGGGCTTGGGCAGAATCCCCTCCCAACCACCCCGTGCTCAATTGGAGTCACTGGTGGCCTTGTTCCCAAAGATTTTAAGCATCTCTCCAGCTGCTATTGACTGAGCTATTGATTGAAAGAGGAGTCTGGAGGGAGAGCTTAGAGCTGCACACTGGCTTAACACCCCCAGCCTGTGAGGCAGTGGCAGCTCATGAGGGATTCACCTCCCGAGCCAAAATTCCTCCGTCCCCTCTGCCCCAGGGTGTGGAGATACACGGGAAGGTCTCCTGGCTCTTTCTGTAGGTCTGCTTTGTGTTCTCCTGTGCCCCGAGGCATTTCCTCAGGGCTGAGCTGCTGCAGCTGCCCCAGGGTCCCTCCTGGAGGTGGCACAAGCCTGGTCCAGCTGTGGGGAACCCTCAGATCCCCCCCATGGGGAGCCCCCAGGTCCCCCCAAGAGCTTCAGCCCCCAAACCCTGAGGATTTACCAAGGGTTTGTTACAGCAGAGCAGAGGATGAGGCACTCCAGGCACTGAGGGGATGGCAGCCAGAGATGGGAACTGCCTTGGTCAGGGAGGGAGGGGAATAACAATAATGAAGGCAAACCCACCAAGTGCAAAGCTCAGATCTAAAATTCAAACTAACATAACAGAAGAGCAGGAAAGGCCCCCTCAGAACATCGCCCTTTTGATCACAATTAGATTTTACCTCCACAGGGATCCCAGCCCATCCCGTGCCACCCACACCCCCATTCCATGTCCCCAGACCCAAGGCAGATCCTGGCTTTGTCTCCTCACAAAGAGGGGGTTTGCCTGGATGGGGCTGAACCAAAAGAAAGCTCCCACTGAGACCCTGTGACAATGAGGTGCTGTGACCCGTGATGTCCATGGATACACCAGCCAATTATTAGGGAAAAACACTTAAAAGGCCCAGGGAAAACAGGCAGTGCTGGGAGCCAGAATGCAGCTTTCCTGCTGGGATCGCATCAGAGCCCCGCCTGCCCCTCACACCAGGACCAGAAGGACCAGCCAGGCTCATTCTACCCCCACAAGAAGCCAAACCTCTCCCTGCTTTTAGCAAGGGCTGCTCCTGGGTGCCAGGGCTGCCTCCTCCCTGGCACTGCCCACACTTATCCACCAACATCCCTAAAATCCCCTGGGAGAAGCACAGCAGCCTTTCTGCCAGCTCCAACACACGAAAACAGGGATGCTGCAGCCTCAGCCCCTCCCCAGTGCTCCCAGTCCCACCACTGAAGCTGAGCTCCCAGTGTGGCTTTCCCCCTCCTCACAGGGAGTTTCCTCTCGTTTTTTTTCCAGCATGTTGGATAATCTGGGCTGCCCCTCTCACTAGACATTCCCCACCCTGCTCTGAGCTGCTCCCCTCAATTCATCCACCTCATGAGGAAAGAGCCACCAAGCAAATATCGATCTTTATCAAGTCAGTTCTGTTGCAATTAAATAAATAAACGGATGATTATCAATTTAAGATTATCAACACAAGATGCAGCAGTGCAGCCAAGGGGTTGGTGCAGGGTGAGAGCACCCATCTCATCCCATCCCATCCCCAGCTGGTCTCACAGCCCTGGGAAAGGGATGCCTGCAGTGTTTCCAAAGGGGAAGGAGCACTGAGGTAATTCAGGCACCATCATACACACACAAGGTGCTGTCCCACCGTGTATTTCACACACCAAATCCCACAGCATTCCTGGCAAAAAATTATTTAGGGCCATGCACACACCTTGGGCTTGGCCCCACAGGGTCAGCTCTGCACAGGGACATGAGATGGAAGGGAAAAGCAGAGAAGTTCCCATGGATATGGTGAGTCACTCTTGCTCCAGGTGTAAAAAGGGTCACGGTGCAGGACCATGGCCCCAGAGACAAAGAGAACCAACCCCACCCCAAATCAAATCCTAGAAGTGTCCCAAAAAATGCAACTGATGTTTTTTTCTAGCAAAAACAAAGCAGGCTGGACAGGGCACACCCTTAGCCTGGCATTTTTGCTGCTCAATTTCCTTTCTAAAAGTACAAATCTTTCAGCCAGGATGCTCGTGCCAAGGAAGGGACAGGGACAAAGAGGGGACAGGACACGCCAAGGTGGCAGCAGCCTCTGAGCTTGAGCAGAGCAGCACAGACCAGCCAGGGCTACAGACCAGGGAGGAGCAGAGCACTCACAGTGCCAACACATGGCAGTGCCACCCCCGAGGCGGCTCAGGCCACCCTCGCCAGTCACACTAATGCACAGCCCCTGCACCCACCCCACCCTGGCACAGTCCTGCCCCGCTGCAGCCCCTCACCCTCCTCCTCCCCAAGTTAAACTTTCCCCCCACATCTTTTTCCCTGCTTACCTCTCTCATCCTGCGGTGCGGTCTGAGCTGAGAGGGCAGAGCCAGCCCTGTCTGAAGACCAAGGTGGCTGATGCGATGGTCCCCACCAGGGTGGGCACAGGGCTCAGCCTGGGCTGGGAGAGCCCCTCACTCCCTGCTTGGTGCCATCCCTGGGCTCAGACCCACATCCGTGGCACCACCGTCCCCTCCTGCTGCCTCCAGGGCACTCCCAACAGGCAGAGTGTAAACACCTGAGCTAATCCAGCCCACCTGGGACCAATCTGGGAAAGACCTGAGATAATTCAGCCCACCTGGGACCAATCTGGGAAAGATCTGAGCTAATCCAGCCCACCTGGGACCAATCTGGGAAACACCTGGGCTAGTCCAGCCCACTTGGGAACAATCTGGGCAAGACCTGGGCTAGTCCAGCCCATCCGGGAACAATCTGCCCACCCACAGGTGCCCCTTCCCCACTCTCCCGCAGGCAGGAGCTCCACAGATCACACCCCCGCTCTGTGACACCCCCTCTGCAGGAACAAAGCCACTCTCAGACGACAGTCCCCACCGTCGGGGGGCATCGCCCGGCCCGGCAGGAGCTGCCGGCAGGGAAGGAGCGCGGGCTGTGCCACCATCTGCTCCCGTGTGCTCACAGCCAGGGCATAGCCCTCCTCCTGCACATCCCCGCTCTGCCCCTCCCTGTGCCCCCCTGCCCGGCTGTGGGGCCGTGCCGGGGTGCAGGCAGGGGCACCGAGCCCGGGGATGTGCCAGGGATGTGCCCCCTGCAGCAGTGACAGTGGGGGGACAGGGTGGGACAGGGCCAGGAGGGCAATGTTGGTGTCCAGCTCATGCTGCTCCTCTCCCTGAGCTTGTGCAGCAGAGGAAGAGCTCTGGGGTTTTTCTGGCACTCCAAACCCACCTGGGCAGGAGAGAGGGACGCAGGGCCCCTCAGCAGTCCTTCTGGGACACACCCTTTGGCTGGGGACAGATGACAAAACCAGCCCAGAGCACCTCTTTACATCAGGTCCTGCCCCCGCTGTCCCCGGGAACTGCAGCAGGGTTTGGTGTGTGTTGTGGGGTGATTGATGAACCTGGGGAGGGCTGAGCTCCACCACGAGGCTCTGAACCCTCCGAGGGTGCTTTTGGTCCTCATTTGGACCTTGAAGACTTCTCTGCTTAAGATGGGTTTGGAGTGGCGTGGGATTTTTGCAGCTGCTGCTGCAGGTCCTGGAGCCATCAACAGATCCGAACTCAAAAAAAGCTCAGGAAAGGTTGAATTCAGAGTTTGCCCCTAAATCAATGTCGGGAGCCCAGGCAGTTTTACAGGAGGACAGATACATTACAATAAACCCATTTGTAACTCATTGAGACACGCTGTGCTGGGACGGACAGAATGTACCCAACCTTGGAGAGGGTTTGCAAGTGGAAGTCCAGAGAACATCAAAAGCCTGCCCTTTGCAGCCTTAGCCATGGTCCTGAATAAAAGAGACGCAGCACAGGAGGAATTCCAGCGTCACCCCCCCGCAGGAGCATCTTCCCTGGGGAATGCAGCAGCACAGGGCGCTGCCCCACGCCCTCACAAATGCTGCTCTGCTCACTGAGCACAGGAGAGGGAATTACACTGATTTATCCGGGTAGTGGATAGTGCTTTGCTGTGCTGGCCATGCCACCTCCTGTCAAAGCCCATCTCCTACCAAAAGCCACCCCTGGCCTTTCCCATACCCAAAACCCTCCTCCAAAGGTCAGAACCGGAGCTGGACAGGGCCAGGCAGCAGCTCCTGTCGCCGAGGCTCAGGGCTCCTCCCAATCTCTCTGCAGCTCCTTAACTCTGTCTCCACGATAATGGATCGTTCCCAGATCCCAGGGGCTCCAGAGGAAAGGGCTAATGCACGAGTTTTCCACCGTGCCCATGCCTGCCCTGCTCCTGGGGTATTAATGACAGCCTCCATTAGCAGGGATGACAGATCCTCTTTCACTACAACAGAAGGCTCTCGAGTGACTGTCAAAATACCCCAGGAAGAGGGGAAAGAACAGGTCCCTGTGGCCCTCCTCTAATTAGGGACAGAGAGCACGGCTAAATATGAGATGCAGAGTGTCTGGCCACGCTTTGGGGAAGGAGAGGGTCAGATGCAGGACCAGCAGGTTGGGGTCGTGGCTTTGGAGATGCCCCCGGGGTGCCAGTGCAGCCCCAGGTGTGATCTCAGCCCAGCAGCCCCTCAGGCACAATTTGATCGTGGCACTCGGGTGATAAGGCAGTCAGGAACACGGGAAGCAGTATCCAGGAGGATTAGTCATCCAGTCTCTAATTGCAAATAAATCCAGTGTCAGCACTTGTAGAAATTCCTCTGTTACTCTCCTACATCTTCATTGGGTGGGGATGGAACCTGGAGCTCCTCCTGGCTGTCACATTCCTGATTTTTTACCAAGTTAAAGCCCGGCCTGGGCTGGGCTGAGGTTGGATTTAAACCAGCATCACCTTCCTGTGCCCCCTCAGCAAGAGCCTCCCAGGACCCACCTGAGCAGCAGCTCAGCACGTCCCACCTTCAGAACACCCCAAGTGTTCCAGGAACAAATACCTGAGAGGGGGATTCTGGAGGGATGAGAGCAAGGAAGTGGGAAGAGAAAATGTGAATAAAAGGGATGAGAACAGATGGAGAGATCAGGGTGGGAAGAGGCAGAGTCGGAGCCAGCTCAGAACTGGGATCGAAG
Organism: Dendrocincla fuliginosa; assembly: GCA_035047845.1. Taxonomy (NCBI): domain Eukaryota; kingdom Metazoa; phylum Chordata; class Aves; order Passeriformes; family Dendrocolaptidae; genus Dendrocincla; species Dendrocincla fuliginosa. The sequence goes on along the minus strand of JAWWMO010000078.1, from coordinate 3,209,151 downwards.
CTGCAGTTTACATCATAAATAATGAATCAACAAATTATTAAATAATTCAAATCAGCTTGATTTTTACATGATACCAGCTTTGCTTGGCTGCAGGGAAGGAAGTTAGGGGGGATGCTGCTGGTGGCTGTAGTCCCATGGAAAGGCATCACAGCTTCCCTCATCCTGACCAGACCCCAGCCCAGCCCGTGGGAACACGTCGTGTTTAGGTGACAGCACAGGGGACAGGCAGGATGTGACTTATTCCAACCCACCACACCCAGCAGGGAGGGTGAAGAGCTGATCAAACCTGGGCCAGGAGGTGCAAACCCCTCCCAGGGCAGCAGTGCCTGCTCAGCACCCCCGGCTCAAGGCTGGAGCACAGGACCCATGAGAGCAGCGGGCACAGGGAGAGGGCAGGGGAACAAAGGGGCACTGTTTGCTGCCAGGCCGTGGGTTCAGGACACCATTTGGGGCATGATTCTCGTTGGCATCAAGTGACTTCATGTGACTGACTCACTCCAGGGCTGCTGGAACAAATGGAGCAGCTTCCATATGAATGTGCCCCATGCCCTTCTCTGCTTCGTCCCCAAATTCCCTGTCCATCACACCGGGAGCTGCCACCTCCTCCTGGCAGGGCTCCCTCCTCCCCTCCTTCCCCAGCCACACACCATAACCAAGCTCCAGCTTTATTCTGGGGCCTGGCAGACAACAAACCCCAGCCAGGGCAGGAGCTCACTGAGCGCAGAGCGCTGGGATCCATCCCCCTGACCCAAGCAAGATAAAAATCAAGGATTTTGGATGCTCCTAGCAAAGCCTTCTCTCTGGGAGAGGACACAAAGGGGCCAGGTGGCTTTTGCAGCCGGGCAGGGTCCCCGGAGGGGGCGGGCAGCAAAGCGGGGCTATCGCTGTTTGCTCAGGTGCAGCTCAAGGGCTGCGGGTAATGACGGGGCTGGGGCGGCATCCCCCGGGACACGGAGCTAATCCCGCTCCGAGGAGCTCGGGCGGACAGATGGGCAGGGAGAGGATGGAGCAGCACCAGCTGGAGCAGGGGGATGAGCAGCACGGGCAGCCCGGCAGCTCCTGGCAGCATCTCCAGCCGCAGCATCCCGGGGTGCGCCTTCGGGAGGGCACGGGCAAGGCGAGGGGCGGCTCCTCATGGCAGGTTTGTGAACAAAGAGGGGGGAAAACCCAGCCCAAAGTCCCTGCCGGAGTTCCAAGGGAAGAGGTGCATGTGATGAGTTTCAATTTAAGATGCTTTTTTCATAGAATCCCAGAATCCCAGACTGGTTTGGGTTGAAGGGACCTTAAAGCTCACCCAGTGCCACCCCCTGCCATGGACAGGGACACCTTCTGCTGTCCCAGGTGGCTCCAAGCCCTGTCCAAGCCTTGGACACTTCCAGGGATAGAGAATCCACAACCCCCTCTGAACAACCTGTTCCAGTGTCCACCCCCCCACCCTCACAGAGAAGAATTTCTTCCCAATATCTTTGTTATTTTCACAAAACAACAGATTATTTCTTCCTCCTCACCCCCCACCAACATTCTGTGTGCTTCTGGCTTTGTGGTTTTTAATCAAGAACACTCAGAAGGAAGGGTTATTTTTGGAGGCAGGAGGAAGAAGAGCAGATAGCAAGGGAGGAGGAACAACAACTCCCCACCCACATTTGTCATGCCAGGGAGAAAAAGAGCTCCTTCAGCCACTGAGCTGCTCTTGGGACAGCTGGATGGTTGCCCTGCAGTGACTCTCCCCCGGGCCTGTGGCCAGCAGGGAGGCACAGCTGGATGCTGGAACCTCAGGCAGGGCCTCTGGAATCAGAGAACCATGGAATATCCCCGGGAAGGACCCCCCAGGTCCAGGTCCTTGCAGCTCACCCCGCTCTCTGTCCCTCGCAGGGCCACCGTCCCCACCTCCCCGTAGAGGTTCCACACGGAGACCACGACCCAGCTCAGGATGGGAGGATTTGTCCACACATCCCTGGCTGTCAGCACCTTTCTGGGTAAGAGTTTTCCTGGGGAGAGGTGGGAGGGGTCGGGTGGGATGTCACCTGGGCACACGACAGCTGGGGTCATCCCTGCATGGGCAATGTCAGAGCCCCGTTCTCCAGGGGGGTTGTGCAGCCAGGGGATGTGTCTGGTTTATTCCCAGTTCTCCTTTGTGCTGCTCGAAGAGGACAGGAAGGGTTGACACACATCTCTCCCTTTCTAAATCCAAATTTGGGTGAAATCAGGAGATGCAGGAGGAATTTCCTCCTGCCAGTGGGACTTGCTCGTGGCAAAGCCACTTCACCTCCTGCTTTTTCTAGGGATGCCTCGTTGGCCATACCCTGACTGCAAAGACTCCTGTTCATCAGGGACCATTTCTGGATCTCAGGGACCATTTCTGGACCTCAGGGAGGTTCAGGCTGCTCTCTGCAGGTCCCTTTTCAGCAGGGAGACATTTCATTTCAGCCAACTGAGAATTAGATAATGTCTTCAAGCTAATTCATCATCCCGGGCAGAGACTGCTCGCCTGTCCTTATAAATATCTAATTACCATTTAATGTTCTCTGGATCCCCAAGGAGGCAGAGGGAGGGGTGCCTGCCCTAGATTGGGAGGCAATTATCCTCTTTGGAAATTGGTCTGACCCAAATCTGGGCATGGAGATGGAGTTGGGTTCTCCCATTAACCACCTGAGTTCGGGCAACTCGCTCCCAGTCCAAGCTGAGCCCACCAAAAGTGACTCCCTGTGAAGCCTGGCAGGGTGATGTGCCTGACCTTTGGCTGATGATGCAATGGATCTCAGGAGCCAGCTGGGACAGAGGGAAATCCTCACTGGGACCAGGAAGGAGGGACTGGGGTCACAGTGATGGCAGTGAGAGATGAGACCCAAGGAAACAGCAATCTGTAAAGGTTTAAAGCCTATCAAGAGCACAAAGACAACTCTCAACTCTAAAACTCTCTCTGGCCTTTGTTCATTTGGTAAAAGCTCTGGAAAATCTTGAAATCTAAGGCTGGTTAAAGCCCTGACCCTTTGTTCCTCACAAAGCTTCTCATTAAAAATAACCCTGTGCTGCTCTGAGAGCTGCCCTTCACAAACCCCCCCTGGATTCCCTGTGTGTGCCTGTCCAGGTTGCCTAAAACCAAAACTAAAAGGCTGTGGTCGGTGTTCCACAGCCCTGCCCATCTCATGGAATACAGCTTGGAAAACACTCAGCTGGGCCATCTCTCACTCCCTGCCCTCCAGGGCTGGTGCAGGGCTCAGCACAAAGGGGAAATGTTCAGCCTCCTGCACACCTGGGCATTCCAGGGCTGGCTCTCAGCATGTTCCTAAAAATAAACCACAAACCATGCCCGAAATGGGCCAGTGCACAGGGAGGCTCTGGGGTCACCACCCTGCAGCTGCTTTTCCAAATTTCCATTTTCAGATGTTCCTCTTTCACCTGTTTCTATTGATTTTGGTGGGAATATTGATTTTTCCGTAGCAGTGAAGGTTGTTCTAGGGGTGCAGGGGTGTGTTTGCCATCCTTTCTGCTCTCCTGGCTGGAGGTAGCACAGAGAACTCTCAGCAGGTCACTTTGCTCCCTGCAAGCTGGAGGTGTGGAGACCTTTATTTGGTGTCTGTTCTCCTCCTTATCCAAGTGACAGAGCCCAAGGACAGAATGTCTTGGTGACATTAAGAGTTCTGGGGTGACAGAAGTGGCCCAGACAATCAGTCTCAGAGGGTCTGAGATTTACTACCCTGATTTACTCTCAGTCCTTAATTCTGCTCTTATCCCCATCTTGTAACTGATTGATTATTGCTTTAATCTAAGCATTGTTTGTTTAATGAGTGAGATCCAGGCATTTCACCCCCAGCACCAAACAGACACCTTGGAACTGGAGATAAAAACTCACCTGAACTCCTGGCATCGATTTCATTTGGGAAAATCAATTCCTGACAGTTGCAGTCCATAACCTTGGCAGGGAAAAAGGGACAGCAGTGAGAGCAACGGGACACAGAGTCTGGGTGGAACCTGAAGGCTTGATGAGCCTAATTAGGCTTGATTGGAAAAGAGCATCCCATGAGAAAGGGCATGTGTGGGAGTGGTAATAATATATATTTTATTTGTTAAATAAATAGAAATGATTTACCCTGTGCTCCCTACCAATCTCAAATGTAAAGCTGTTAAACCTCAATCCAGTCACTACCATCTATGAGGACACAATTAACACACCCACCAGAACACAATTAATACTTTCTTATTAATTCCCAATTATCTCATGATTATTTTCCCTGATGGTCAGCAGAGTTATTTCCAGCTGGGACTTGCTCAGCACAGCCACTGCTGACCCAACTGGGAGAAGATTTCCAGCTTACATGAGCTTTTCCTTTAGGCATAAAACTATTCTAGGAGGGAATGGCACTGCTTTGGAGGGGCTGCAACCCTCAAAATGCTGCTTTGCTTTAATTCCAAGGAATCAGACACGGGCTCTGTCCCTCTCCCCGGGTGGCACCAGGGACCATCAGGCTCCAGCAGCAGCACATCCCGAGCCCTGGGATAATTGCCTGGTGCTGGGACAGCTGCTCCAAAGCCACTGAGCCAATTAGCAGAGCCCCTGTCCCATCCCACCCTCATCCCTGCACGGGAGAGCAGCCAGAACACGAGCCAGACCCGGGAGCTGCAGGTAAAGGGCTGCTTCCCCTGATCCCAGAGAGCTGAGCTGGCCATTCCCTGCTGGAAGTTACTCTTGCATAAAACATCAAACTCACCGGAGTCACTTCATTTAAGGAGTGCCCATGCTGGGGAGTGCAGGGAAGGAGACAGATTGTGGGGCTGAGACAGTTATTAATTCAATTACAAAGCATGGAAGGATCCTGGAGCTACAGAAGCATCTTGGAGCTTATCAGTGAACAGGGGACTGTGCTGGTGGCTCCTTCCCTAATAAGGGCCAGGCATTTCCAAGGTGCCAGGGAGAGGACAGACTTGCTGGCAATTATCCCACCAGCTGCTCCTGCAATAAGAGATTTCCAGGCAGGCCCAGCTTTGGACTTATTTACAGTGTCACTTCCAGACCACGTTTTGGAAGGGGCTTGGAGTGACCTGGTCTAGTGGAAGGTGTCCCTGCCCATGGCAGAAGGGTGGAACTGGATGATCTTCGAGGTTCCTTCCAACCCAAACCATTCTGGGGTTTTGGTTTCCATACAGCCTGCGTGGAAAGGGATCTGCTAGAATTTCTTATTTGCCTGAGACACGAGTCCCTGAGTGAGGACAGCTGGCACTTCCCCATGGCAAAGGGTCACCAAAGGGTGCTGGTTCCAAAGTCACAGCGTGGGAGAAGGCAGGGAGCTCCTTGTGTTCCTCTTGTGCCTCTGCCTGAGCAGCAGTCACAGCAGCAAGGTCAGAGTCAAACCATGTCTGAACAGCACAAAAGCAGCTTAAGGCTCATCCCTGTCACGGGATGGAATGGTCTGCACTGGTTTGCACACCAGCAGCCAACTGGTTTGAGTTGTCAAGAGCTGGAGATGCTGCAGATGCAGGGACTGAGGGGACCATCAGAGCTGTGAAGGTCCTGGTTCTCCTCTCTGCTCCCCTGCCCTGGAGAGGACAAGGAGGAACCAGCCAGTTTGTGCAGACACAGGAGGAACCAGCACATCCCCCCTGCCAGGGCCAAGGAGGGCATCCAGGGATTCCCAGCTCCAGTTCCGTGGGCACAGGGTGTCCATCCTCCTCCATCCACGTGTCTCCAGGGCTGCTGGTCCCTCTGGCAGGGCGGGCATGGGGTGAGATGCTCAGTGCCAGGGCTGGGGCTGGGCTGTGCTGACAGATGGCTTGTGACTTCCACGCTGCTCCTTCTTCCCTCCTCGCTGCTGCTGGGGACACCCCACAAGACTGAAAAGGAGATTTTTCAGAGAAAGCCCAACAGGGCTGAGTGGGTTTTCCCTCTCCTGCAGTTTGGTGCCAAGCCCAGAGTGGCACGAGGAGCTACGGGCCGGTGTTTGAGGAGCAGCCTTCCCACACCCTCTTCCCTGAAGGCTCAGCAGAGGAGAAGGTCACTTTGTCCTGCCGAGCACGAGCCAGTCCTCCTGCGACCTACAGGTGAGCTCGGCTGCTCCCTCTGCTCCAGCACTGGGATAAAACCTGCTGCAATTTTGCTTTCTCTCCTCCAGGTTTATATACAAAAAGAATCATTCCATGGCAATGAGCCTCCTCAGCCACACGAGATGTAAATCCTGTGAGGAGCTGCTGAGGGAACTGGGAGGGCTCAGCCTGGAGAAAAGGAGGCTCAGGGGGGACCTTCTCACTCTCTGCAACTCCCTGATGGGAGGTGGAAGCCTGGAGGGGTCAGGCTCTGCTCCCAGGGAACAGGGACAGGAGGAAAAGGAACCTGTGTGTGCCAGGGGAGGTTTAGGTTAGATATCAGGGAATAATTCCTTCATGGAAAGGGCTGTCAGGTATTGGAAGAGGCTGCCCAGGGAGGTTTGGAGCCCCCAGCTCTGGAGGTGCCCAAGGAACGACTGGATGTGGCACTCAGTGCTCTGGGCTGGGTGACAAGGTGGGCATCGGGCACAGGGTGGGCTCAGAGATTCTGGAGGGATTTTCCAGCCTCAACGATTCTGTGATGTGCCATCTCTCCCAGGGCACAGCCAGGATAGAAACCCAACTCCAATCCCAACACAGCTGGAAAACCAACAGGCACAGCCTCCTGTGAGGCCCCACAGGTGTGACCAGGAGGATTTACCCCCCTCACTCCCCACCCTCGTTCTTGGCAGGTGGAAGATGAATGGCACAGAGATCAAGGTGGAGCCAGACTCCCGGTACAGGCTGGTGGCAGGTGACCTGGTCATCAGCAACCCCGTGAAAGCCAAGGATGCTGGATCCTACCAGTGCCTGGCATCCAATTCCAGGGGCACCGTGGTCAGCAGGGAGGCCTCTCTCCGCTTTGGCTGTAAGTTTGTCTCCACAGGCTCAATGAAAACAGCCACAGGGATGCTGGGAGCAAACTGAGCCCTCTGCTCACGGGGATAAGTGTGGGAGAGCAGCATTCCTGCTCATGGCACCCAACCCATGGAGAAACCCCTGGCACCCACAGGGGTGCTGTAGAAATCGGATGTACCACAGAGAAAGCCAATAATACTTTGGGATCTCCCTCTGTGGAACCCCTGAGAAGACCCAGCCTGTGGAGGGGGAGATAAAACACAGTGATCCCTCCAGCCTTCCTTGTCCAGGTTTCACTTTGCCTGTTCAGTTTTGCAGGAATTCTCGGCGGAGGAGCGGGACCCCGTGAAGATCACCGAGGGCTGGGGGGTGATGTTTGCCTGCAGCCCTCCCCCCCACTACCCAGGTAAGGCTCTGCACCTCCCACCTCCACAGGCAGGAGAGAGGCAGCCCAGCAAGGGATTCCCAGGCGTGTGAATTGCTCGCTGTGTTCCTTTGGGAATTTTAGGGAGGGCGATTTGGGGTTAATTCAGACTCCATAAAGCAACGAGGAAGGACTTGGCGTGTCCATGCAAGGACCAGCTCCAAGGACTGCTCTGGGTTCATCCAGCAGGGAGGACACAGACAGCCTGTGCAGTTTGTTCCTTTGCCTCTCCCCCCAGGATTATCCTACCGATGGCTCCTCAATGAGTTTCCCAATTTCATCCCAGCCGACGGGAGACGTTTCGTCTCTCAGACCACAGGAAACCTCTACATTGCCAAGACTGAGGCTTCTGACCTGGGCAACTACTCGTGCTTTGCCACCAGCCACATCGACTTCATCACCAAGAGCGTGTTCAGCAAGTTCTCCCGGCTCAGCCTCGCTGCAGAGGGTCAGTGCCCTTGGATCAGAGCTCTTGGAGCAGCAGGATAATGCCAATTATCATGGGAAAAAGGCAAAATTAAGCCCTTGCAAAGCACTCAGGCTCCACAGGACACCAGCAGTGACCAATCACCCACCAGCCTCTCAGGGGAGCTTAGGAGCTTATAAAAATATGGATTGGCTGGAACGTGGGGGAGGCAGCCCTCTCTCCAACTACTTGTGCAGCTACAGACCTCATCCATGGGGGTTCTCTACTTTTAAAAGATGCTTCTGGGGCAGGGAAAAAGGAGTTAAACAGGTAGGAAGGCCTGGATGGACAGGGCTTGGAGCAACCTGGCCTGGTGGAAGGTTTCCTGCCCACGGCAGGTGGAACTGGATGGGCTATAAGGTCACTTCCAATCCAAACCTTTCTATGATTCTATGAAATTGAGGAGAAATAGCCCTGAGATGTTGCAAAGAGATTTTTAGAGCCTTTAGCAAGAGCTGTTTTAAAAAGGAAATGAAACCTCTGCCACCTTACCCAAACACACAAAGGTTTGGGAAAGCCGTGTCCCCTCGTGGGTCCCTCTGCCCTTTGAGAGCTCGGGTGGGGTGTTTTGAGGCCCTCCAGGACTCCAGTGGTGTTTCCCTCTGACAGATGCCCGGCAGTTCGCGCCCAGCATCAAGGCCAGGTTCCCTGCAGACACCTACGCCCTGGCCGGGCAGGTGGTGACCCTGGAGTGCTTTGCCTTTGGAAAGTGAGTGTGGTGTCCGTGTCACCTGGGCTCGGGGTGGGGAGGGAATGGCAGAGCCTGCACCCTTCACACCCCGGCTCTTCAACCAGAGCCGGAGGGGGAATGGGAAAAGGGAGGAGCTGGCTAAAGCCATCTGTGCTGCTGGCCAGGGCCCAGCTGGGAGGGCGGCCAGGTGGCCACGTGGGGACCGAGGTACTCTGTGCTGTGGTGTCACACACAGTCACCAGACTGGCTTTTCCACAGCCCCGTCCCTCGGATAAAGTGGAGGAAGCTGGATGGCTCCCAGTCCTCCAAGTGGATCGGCAGCGAGCCCCTCCTGCAGATCCAGGATGTTGGCTTTGAGGATGAAGGCACTTACGAGTGTGAGGCTGAGAACATCAAAGGGAGAGACACCTACCAGGGCCGCATCATCATCCAAGGTAGGACACTGAAGCACGAGCCTTTCACCACAGTAACACACGTACAGGTGTCTTTCGCCCAGGGTGCCCCAGGCAATGGACTGGGGCTTTGGGGGCAAACCCACCCCCTCTAACCCTGCCCTTATCAGCCCTAATCAAACCTGTTGCAAAGCCCTACCAAAGATCTGCAGAGATCACCGACACCTTTCCTCAGTTCCCGTGGCGAGCCCGCTGTGCCAAGCACCGTGCCAAGTGCAATGGCACCATGGGCACCCTGCTGCCCACCTGGCACCACCCGGGCTGAGCTGTGCCCCCTCTCTCGCAGCCCAGCCCGAGTGGCTGAAGGTGATCACAGACACGGAGGCCGACATCGGGTCCGACATGCGCTGGAGCTGCGCGGCCGCCGGCAAACCCCGGCCCACGGTGCGGTGGCTGCGGGACGGGCAGCCCCTGAGCTCCCAGGTACCCCCCAGATCCCACCCCCCTGCCAGCACCAAACCTGCTCCTCCAGACTCAGCCCCTCCTCCTGCCTCGCTGCGAACGCATCTCCACCCCGTTTGTCACCCGCATCCCTGTGCCATGTGCCCCCATGAGGCTGCCACGCAATGCCACGAGCCCGAGTTTCCTCTGCTGGCACTGCCATCCCAGCCATTGCTCCATGCAACTCCAGGGACTCACAGCCAGTTGTCAGGGCGGACAAACCCCTGTCCTTGTGTGACCTGCACGTCGCTGCTCAGCAAACAGCACAGCGACGTGGGGGAGCGACTGCACAGGCACAAAAACACACCCGGAGTTCTCTCCCGTGGAAAACCAGGCTGGCTCCGAGGAGTCTGTAATGAAACTCAACCCTGAGCACCCGAGGCTTGAGTTCCATTTTCGTTTTCCTCATCTAACGGGTTCATCCTCTTGTTTGCACAGAACCGCATCGAAGTGAGCGGTGGAGAGCTGAGATTTTCCAAGCTAGGCCTGGAGGACTCTGGCATGTATCAGTGTGTGGCTGAGAACAAGCATGGCACAGTTTATGCAAGCGCTGAGTTAACAGTGCAAGGTAATTCCTCACTTCCCAGAGCTCTGGCTTTCAATGGGACACTGAAGCATTTCAGATCCTGTCCTAAGCTCGCGAGCCCAGAGTAAGAGGAGAGCAGACCAAAACTGCTTCACTCACCACTGAAATGTAGTTGCTGGTTCAACAAGACACTCTACAACCCTTTAAAATTTAAATCCTGGGTAAATTCAGTAACTCTGAAAGAGAACAAGGACATCTGTTTGGCCACAGAAAGTGTACAGGACAGCAGCACCACAAGCTCCCTTTCACTGCCAGCTCCTTGTTTTTGGAGGGAAGAGGTCCACTAAAAGAGGAGTTCAGCACCCATTCAGCCTGTTTTGATGGATGGTGGCTGGAGCTGAACTGATGCCAAACTTGTTTCACATTAGTCCAAAAGTTTATCTCCTCTGGGTCAGGAGAAGCCAAAGAGAAATGAAAGGCCCTGAGCATCAGCTGCTCACCATTAACACACTGAGGGCAACAGGTAAATCCCAATCCCATCGGTGACTCCAGGAGGAGTTTTAGGCAAGCTGGATGCCTGTGTTGGGGATTTTGGTCAGCACAGCAAAGAGAATATCCTCTACATTTTCCAAAGCAGCTGTCCTTGTGTCTCTCAAAGACCTTGCACTTGTTAGGGCCATTCCCATTGCTATGTATGACAGGTGTGTCACCCAGCACCTGCCCCAGGTGTGCCACACAACCCCTGCCCTGGCAGCAGAGGAACCACTCCTTCATCCTGCTCTCCAGATGCTGCCTCGCTTCCTACCAAGCCATCCAACAACAAACCAGCAGCACCCACTTACACGGCACTTGAGATGCCCCCAGAGGGATGTTCTGACCCCTCCTTAATCCTCTCTCTCCCCCTGTAGCCTTAGCACCAGATTTTAGACTAAACCCAGTGAAGCGACTGATCCCGGCGGCGCGGAGTGGGAAGGTCATCATCCCCTGCCAGCCACGAGCAGCACCAAAAGCCACTGTGCTCTGGACCAAAGGGACTGAGCTTCTGGTCAACAGCAGCAGGTAGCAGCACAGACTCAGCTTCTGCCTAGAAACTGTAGCTAAAATCATGGGGTTTTTTCTTGCCAGAAGACTGGACTTGATGACCCAAATGTGCCGCTCCATCCCTGAGCTTTCTTATTCCTCTAATTTCTTCTTTAGAAAACTCCTACATAACATTTTTTCTGTCTTTATCCCTAATTTCTCTAAAAGCAGCAAGTGCTGGAAATGACCAGGTGGACAGAGCGAGCTGACATTTTAACCTTGCCCTTGTGTGGTTCCTCTCCCTTTGCAGGGTCACTATTACTGCAGATGGCACCTTGATCCTCCAGAACATCAGCAAATCTGATGAGGGAAAATACACCTGCTTTGCTGAGAATTTCATGGGCAAAGCCAACAGCACTGGGATCCTCTCTGTTCGAGGTAGAGCTGTTTGCCTTGATTTGGGGTCAGTCGAGCAAGAAATGGAGGATGTGATATTTCTCCTCTCCTTATACTCCCAGAAAACAATGCAATACTAAGGGAATCAAATAATTTCAGCCTGTGGAGCAGCAAACCTTCTGCTGACCCACCAAACGCCCCACCAACCCTGAGAAAAGCACTTCCATTTCCTAACAACTGCAATCCCTCCTCTTCCTCCTGCAAAACTCCAGAGCTGGAAAGTGTTGCTTGGGATACCAGAACAGCTGACAGATGTCCCTGCTCTTTCTCTGCAGATGCCACCAAAATCACCCTGGCACCATCCAGTGCTGACATCAACGTGGGTGAGAACCTCACCCTGCAGTGCCACGCGTCCCACGACCCCACCATGGACCTCACCTTCACCTGGGCCCTGGATGATTTCCCCATCGACTTTGACAAGTCTGAGGGGCACTATCGGAGAGCCAGTGTGGTGAGGAGAAAGGGCAGTCATGTGCCACCCAGGGGGATGGGGAATTAATGCCAGTTGTTTGCATGTTCGTGGTGGGCTGGGCCTGGCTGGGCACCGGTGCCCACCAAAGCCACTCCATCAGAGATGCTGTGAACTCCACACCCCTGGAAGTGTCCAAGGCCAGGCTGGACAGGGCGTGGAGAAACCTGGGCTAGTGGAAGGTGCCTCTGCCCATGGCAGAGGGTGGAATGGGATGGTTTTTAAGGTCCTTGCCAACCCAAACTATTCCATGATCCCTCCCCTGCTCAGCTGGACAAGGGAGAGGGGCAGGCAGAGATCCCTCAGGGATCACCATCAGTAGCAAAACAGACTCAGCACAGGCCACCCGATGGGCTTGGCCTTGGCCAGCATTGGCTCCATCACACACAGGGAAATCTTCCAGCAGCTCCTCACAGACGCCACTCCTACACCCCCTCCACTCCCAAAACCCGACCATGCAAACCCAAACCATGCTGAGTGCTGGACTGTGGTCAGGTTCCAAGGCTCTCCCCACTGTCTTCTCCCCCTGCCCTGCAGAAGGAAACCATTGGGGACCTGAGCATCTTCAACACGCAGCTGAAGCACTCGGGGCGTTACACGTGCACAGCCCAGACCGTGGTGGACAGCGCCTCGGAGTCAGCCACGCTCACTGTCAGAGGTAACTTCTCTGCCACGAGGTTCCCTGCTCCTCACAAGCCCAAAGTCATGGCATGGCCCTTGCAAGGCATCCCTTTGCTCTTCCCTTGCAGCCACCTCACCATCTGTGGTGCCGTGGTTTGGTGGGCATGGTGGTTTTTGGTTTTAATCTTGGAGGTCTTTTCCAACCTTAACCATTCTAAGAGAGTTGATAGGCTTAGGAGCTTTTCTGGAGGCTAAAACTGGAGGGGAGGCTTCCCAGCTTTCAGAAAAGGAAGGCCTGGTGTTAATTTATGACCTGCACAATGCAAAGAGCAAGGAAACTCCAAGTCTTTCATCTTGGTAACATGTCCATTTGTGTCCCCCCATGCCAGGACCTCCAGGGCCCCCTGGGGGTGTGGTGGTGGGAGACATCAGTGACACCAGTGTCCAGCTGAGCTGGAGCCGTGGCTTTGACAACCACAGCCCCATTGCCAGGTACCTCATCGAGGCCCGGACCCTCCTCTCCAGCAAATGGAAGCAGATGAGGACCAGTAAGTGTCTCGATGGCAGCACTGGGGACACGGCCCAGGAAGGCCACCAGCCCCTGTGCCTTTGCCCCGTGCTGCCACTCGCTCTATCCGCCCTCCTCTCGTGTTATTGGATTATATAGATCCTGTAAACATTGAAGGCAATGCTGAGACAGCCCAGGTGGTGAACCTCATCCCTTGGATGGATTATGAGTTTCGGGTCTTGGCCAGTAACATCCTTGGAGTGGGGGAGCCAAGTTTGCCCTCCAGCAAAATCCGTACCAAGGAAGCAGGTAGGTGTGGATAGACCCATGGGGAGGAGGGGGAACCCCAGGGACCTGTCCCTGCCTGCTGCAGGGGGAAGCCTGGACTGGTTCCAAAGGATAAATCATCTCCTTGAGTGCTCCTGGAGGTGAGGCCATGGCAGGATTTTCTGCCTTTTTGCCCATTTCCATGTCAAAGCGAAGCAGTGGCAGAGCTGGCAGTGACTTCACCAGCACTGGAGCCAATATATGAAACCACTACAGATCCTGCCTTCCCACCCCGACCCTTCTGGCAGCTGGGAATGTTCATTCCTTCTCTGGCTGCTTGAACATTCCAGCAGAAGGGACTCCAGAACAGCAGAAGTGCTCTCAGGGTACCAGATGAAAACCAGCTCCTTTCCAACAAGAACTCCCCTCCACATCCCTGCCTTTGAGCTCCATCCTTGTCCCCTTGGGCATGAGCTGCCCCCAAACAAGCTGGTCAGGCACAAACCAGTGTTCCAGAGCTGCTTTCCACGGGTTTCACGGCTGAAAACAGAGCCCAGCCCTCCCGTGGGAGCTGCCAGAGGCTGTGACACGCCCTGTCTGTGCTCAGCTCCATCACTACCATCCCCTTGACCCAACCTGTGCTGTCTGCTTGTTTTTGGGGACCTGACAGCACCCACTGTGGCACCGTCTGGGCTCGGCGGCGGTGGAGGGGCTCCCAACGAGCTCATCATCAACTGGACGGTGAGTGCTGGGAGGGGGCCAAGGGAGGGGCACCTGCCATTCCCATGGGAATTCAGACACGGGGCTGAGCCAAACGCTCTGCTTAGTCAAAAATCTCGCTGGTTTTCCTGGAAATGATAAAACATTCCTGCATTTTTAATTGATGTGGCGAGGGGTTGGGTTTCCTTTTATACTCTTGTGGGTTTGGCCTTTAAACCACCAAAGCTTTGAGTCTCTCTGGACTGGCTCTGATAGGCTTTAGTGGACAGAGCTTGAGGGAGCTGGAGATTGGACATCTGGGATCTTAAATTCATGGTCCTTCAGAGACATGTTGGAGCAACCAGAAGATCCAGAGGGGATTAACAAAGTCATTACCCTGCGAGCTGGAGACTCTCTGTCTAAGGATAAGGGAGCCAAAGAATGTGGACCAAATTAGCCAATAAAGGATAGAATATTAATTAATGAGGAGAATCGGATAACTCAGAACCAATGAACATTGATTTGTTTGCTGGGATGGGATGGAACAGAACGGAATAGAATAGGAATAGACTAAAATAGAATAGAACAGAAATATGTGACAAGTCTTGAAAGGGGCACAGGCAGCTGGAATAACTTGCCCCCTGTCTCTGGCCAGTGCCTGTCCCACCTACACTTCAAAGGCTGGAGGGTTTCACCTCTTGCTGATGACTTCCAGTGTGTTTGAAGGGACCAAGGCTCCTCTTTTCCTTCACAGCCCACGCTGAGGGACTACCAGAACGGGGAGGGGTTCGGGTACCTGGTGTCCTTCCGCAGGAAGGGCTCGCAGGAGTGGCTGACGGCGCGGGTGCCGCACGCCGAGTCGCTGCACTACGTGTATCGCAACGAGAGCATCGCGCCCTACACCCCCTTCGAGGTGAAGATCAAGGCCTACAACAGGAAGGGAGAGGGCCCTGAGAGCCTCACTGCCATCGTGTACTCGGCTGAGGAAGGTGAGGGGGCTGCACGTGGGATGGGAGAGCCTGAGAGCTCCTTCCAGTGCCCCAAGGGGCACCAAGAGAGCTGGAGGGGGGGGTGGGAAAAGGGCCTGGAGTGACAGAACAATAAGGAGTGGCTTTAAGCTGAAGGAGGACAGGTTTAGATTAGATATTAAGGAGAAATTCTTTACTCTAAGGGTGGGGAGACCCTGGCACAGGTTGCCAGAGAAGCTGTGGCTGCCCCATCCCTGGAAGTGTCCAGGGCCATTCTGTAATTCTCTGGTTCTGTGACAGGAGAGGCTCAGAATTCACCCTGTTTAGTCCTCACCCAGGTCCCTGCAGAGCCATGTGTGTCAGTGACAGGGGAGGTTCCTTTGACTCTCAGAGCAGTGATTTCAGTTTATCTCCTACTCCAAACACAGAGAGACATTTCCCTAAGCCCAGCCACGACTGCCCCAGAGCCTCAGAGCAGACACAGATCCCCAGCACACACAGCTGTGGCTCTGCTTGTCCTCCTAAGTCCCTAAATCCCTTCCCCTTGCTTTGCTCTGTCCCATAACACCAGCTGTCTGCCTGCAGGGGGATGGGGCTGCAGGACAGCCCTTTGTCTCTGTCTGGTGCAGCCAGGAAAAGGATTTTATTCCCTTTCACTGTGTTTTTCCAGAACCCAAAGTGGCTCCTTACAGAGTTGTGGCCAAGTCTGTTCTGTCCTCAGAAATGGATGTGTCCTGGGAGCCCGTGGAGCAGGGAGATGTGACTGGAGTGCTCCTGGGCTACGAGGTACGAGCCTGCCTGGCAATGAGGCACCCTGAGACTGAGATGGGGGAGCCCAGCCAGGAAAACTCCCCTGGGCTGAGTGAGGAGAAAAGAAACAGCATTTTGCCTCCAAAGGTGGAGGTGGCTCTAATGGGGTGGTACAGCTGCTCAGAGGAGAGTCAGGAGAGAAACATCCCTTGTGTTCTGCCTTTTCTCCTTCCCAAACCCACTGTATCCTTTCCTGTCCAGATCCGCTACTGGAAGGATGGAGACAAGGAGGAGGCAGCTGACAGGGTGAGAACAGCAGGGCTGGTCACCTCTGCTCATGTCACAGGGCTGAGCCCCAACACCAACTACCACGTGTCAGTCCGAGCCTACAACCGGGCTGGGACCGGCCCCCCCAGCGCCTCCACCAACGTCACCACCACGAGGCCACGTGAGTGAGCCCTGACCCCCTCTGTGAACATCCTTCTGCCCCACAGGATCCCCAAAAATCTGGTTCCCTTTTTATCCTGCTCCTCTGAGCCTGTTTTATGCTGTCCATAACACAGTTCCCTGAATTTTGTGCCATCAGTCTCGTGGTCTGTGTGTTCCGTACCTGAGATCTGTCCTTTAAACCAGCCCCGGTGGTGACACCAGCCCTGCCCACAGAGCCCCAGGAGATGGTTGTGACCAGCACAGCCTTCTCCTCACTGAATTTCTGTGTTGTTTTCATCCCTTAGCACCAAAAAGGCCACCTGGCAACATCTCCTGGAGTTTCTCGGGGTCCACAGTGAGCATCAAGTGGGACCCGGTGGTGGCGAAGGCGGATGAGTCTGCAGTGACGGGGTACAAGGTACAGGCAGGGCTTCCCTTAGGGGTGACCCCAGGGGAACCCCAGGGAACTAAAGCTCAGAACTGCCTCTTCCAACAGATGCTTTACAGGCAGGATTCCCACTCTGCTCCCACACTGTACCTGGCCAGCAAGAGCCGCATCGACATCCCCATCCCGGAGGATTTCACCCACGCCTTCGTGCAGATCCGGGTGACGGGCCCGGGCGGGGATGGAACCCCTGCAGAAGTTCACATCCTCCGAAACACTGGTGGGTTTAATCCTCCTCCCACACCCACTCCAGGCTCGAAGAGCCCTTTCCAAGGTGCTTCACAGAGCTCAGAGAGAGGAGCTCTCCTGCAGTTCCCCTGCCTGTGCTTCCCACCCCTGTCCTTGGATAAATGGGGACCCGGTCACACCTCCTCCCCTGCCCGGCCACAGCACAGTGTGACAGCAAATGCCATTGTGTTTTAAAATCCCCCTCTCCCTTCCAGGGGCACAGGGGAACATCCTACCCCAGTATTTTAGCTTTGGATTCTCAAATTGAGCTGTTATGGAAAAAGCCTTTGGTTCCCTTGTGCTGCTCACTCCAAAGCACTTGGGACATATTCCTCTCCATCCCCCCATCAAACCTCTCACCAGCTTTTCAGTCCAGCCTGAACTCACCTTTAATATTTGCAGCTAAAGCCCTTGAGACCCCAGAACCCCCCAACTCACTGAGAGTTCAAAACTAAGAGTCAGTTTTTCACTAAGAGTGAAATCCTGACTCTGGCCCCAACAGGTTCCCCTGATCCAGGGGCTGAGCACTCAGAGCCCACCTCCAACTCCCTGTCCCACTCCCAGAGTTCCTGGGAGGTTTCACCAGTGCCAATCCCACCACGAGCACACAGAACCCCCAACCAATGAGTTATCCACTCTGTGCAACAAGGCAGCAGCCCCTTCCCTGTTCCTTCTTTCTCCAGGGACAAGTATGATGGTGGAAGACTCGGTGACCAGGCCAGTGCCACACGCTGTGGTGATCACCACCAACTCCCTGGTGATGGTGGCCCTGATCAGCTCCCTGGAGCTCTGACCACGGCCACACACAGGACTCTGGATGCGATTCCTCGTGGTCCAGGGGGACCCACTCAGCACTTGGCTGCTGCAGCTCCCAGTTTGTACCACAGCAGCACCACAGGAAGAGGATTTGATAACATTTTAAGGGAGGAAGAAAGAAAGAGCTTTTTTTTGGTTTTGGTTTGGAGGAACATTAAGGTTTCGTACAAGACGTGGGTCTTTAACCGATTAAACTTTTTTAAAGAAATGAGTAAAACGAAGAATTCTACAGGAATTCTGCAGCCAACTGCCCCCCCCACGGTACCCAGTAGGTTTTCTGCCTTATGAAGCCATGTATGAAATAACCAGACTGCTGAATTGGACTTTTTTTTTAACTCTGTACAGCGAATTTGGGGGGGACGGGGAGGACGGGGCTGAGGAGGTCAGAGAGCAGCATGTTCCACCCCATTCCCAGCCACAGCCATCCCTGACGAGTTATGGGACAGGATTTGCTCTTTCCTCCCCATAAGGTGAGCCAAACTGTGCAGCAACCAGCCCAAGGAGAGCAAGCCACAGGAGGATTGATCTCTGCCCCACCCTGAAACTCACTGAAAAGCCTTTTTTACAACACTTGCAGCCCCAGCCTGGGGTTTGTCTCAGCTGTTCTGCTCTGGGGTGCAACTTCAGTGTTCCCCATATCCCACGTGCTTTTGGGGTGTTCTTGCTGCCCTGTCTGCTCCTTTCCTTTCTGTTTGGGGAGAAAGGGGGAAGGGAAAAGGAAATACTTTTGTAACATCCCTAATTCAGAGGCAGCTCTGCCTAAAAATGAGGGTGGCGACAAATCCGAGTTCAATAGAGGGACTTAAAGGAGGAAGAAAACAAATACTCCATAAGGAAAAAGAATATTGCATAATTGAAACAGGACCTGGAGACTCGAGGAAGCCACCACTGGGACAACAAGGAAAATCTGGACTCAGATTCATCTCCCTGCACAGAGTTCATCCAGCCCAACCATCAGGCTCAGCCTGGGGCTGCAGGACTGAGAGCCAGCCCAGAAGCTGGTCTGGTTTTCAGGCTCAACAGCTGCTGTAAATCCCAAAGGAAAGGGATGCTGAGGGGCACCATTCACTCCAATGGCTGGGAAAAGATGGGATGCTGAGGAGCATCACTCACTAAACTGTTCCTATTAAAACCTCTGCCTCCCAGTAAAGCAGTTGACCAAAGTTAATGAGGATTGATTTAATTGCTGCTGGGTTCAGCCCAAGGGCGACTTTAGGGATCTTTCCCTGCTGGTCCCTCCCTCCTTCCCAGAGGACAACACTCCCAGCTGGAGCAGTCCCAGCCCCAGAATTCCCTGGCAAAGGGCTGCAGCTGCAGGACTGAGCCCTGGCAAGGCCCTGACACAGTTTCCACACTAAATGCCAATTCCTTGCCCTTTTTAATCATTTTAAACTGCTGTGTTCTAGGTCTCAGTGAGCCCCTGAGAGATCACAAGCATAAACATGGGCAGTGGTGGAGTCACAATCCCTGGAAGTGACGAAAAAAACATGTGGATGTGGCACTTGGGGACATGGTTTAGTGGTGGTGTTGGGTTAACATGTGGACTTGATGATCTTAAAGGTCCTTTCCAACCTCAATGATTCCAAGATCCTACAAACCCCTGGTCTCCCAGACTATAGTACCCCATCACAATTATTCTCCAGCCCTGAAAGCCAACAGGGAAATGCCCAGGTGGGTTCCCAGGGTGAGATGAACAGCTCTGGGATCCCAGCAGGGAGTAGCCAGGATTGGGATGAATCCCTTCTCACAAGGGCAGTGTTGCCTTCCCCTAACCATCACTAAATTCTTCTGCACGTGGGATAAATCACAGAAACTAATGGATGGGGGCTGACAAACAGGCAGAGAACACGCAGGGGAAGCTTTCCAGCTTTCCAGCCTCCTGGCTGGGCCCTTCAGTGGAGATCCTTCCTGGAGAGGGGAAGGGGGGACCAGCACATTTCTCCCAGCACATGCCCAAGCTGCTGCAGGAACAGGGAACACAATTAACCCAGACCATGAGCAGGGGATGGAGGAGTCCCACAGTCCCCCCCTTGGCCCAAGAGCAGCCTGGGGAGGTTTCTTTGCTGCCCTTCAAGCTGCAGCAGTGAAACCAATGCAGCTCCTCAGTTGAGACAAAGATAAGCCTGAGCAGCTCCCAGCGATTTCCTCAGCTGCCAAAGCCTCCTGTTACCATCTCCTCCTCCCCGGTGCCAATGCCATGAGCAAACCCACCTCCTCCCTCTCACAATCTGCCCGGAGCAGCACAGCACTGATTGCTTCCTAATGCTTGTGGCCATCAGAGTCCCCACCACAGAAACTCCCCAGCTGGGAACGGGGAGCAGGACAGGTTTGCAAGGGGTCCCTGCCACCCCCTCCTCCAGGGGAGGTGACAAACGGGCCGAGTTGCCAATTTAGAGCAGAAAAGAGATGCTTTTTGTTTCTGCAGTTCAGCCACTCCTGGTGGGAAGAGCAGGGGCAGTACCTGAGAAAACACCCAGAATGGGAGCAGAAAGGGATGGAAAGAAGTCAGGATGGGGAGATGCTGGTTGAAGGTTCCTGTTTCAGCTGCCTGCACTGAGCTCCTGCACCTCCAGCCTCTCCTGTTCCCTCCTCCCTTCCTTCCCCTGCAGCCCCCAGCAGACCTGTTTAGTTAAGCATCACCCAACATACTTAATATTGCTTCAAAAATCAAAAACCACCCAAGGAAAGTGCCATTAAGAGGCTCAGTCCCCTCCTTTCTGACAGCTGGAGCTACTCTCCATCCCAGCCTTCCACCTTAAATTAAGCATTGAAATTATATATATTAATCTTCCTGCTCTGGGCATCTGGGTCCCCTCGGAAGAAAAAAACCCCAGACACAATAAAAAGATGAAGGAGCCTTTTGGCTCCCACTCTGACCCCTCCTCAGCTGGGCAGGGGGAAGGGGCTGTGCTGGAGCTTTCATGTAGTTCTTGCCGAATTTTTAAATCACAGCTGCCCCCAGGATGCAAGTCCCGAATTTACATCACAAAGAGCAGAGAAGGTCCCCAGATGGGGCAGCTCTTGGTTGATTTTCACCATTAGCCCTCGGCCCTCTCTCCTGGGGTGGGTCACTCCCAACTGCCCCTTCCTGCATGTTCAGTAGGCAAAAAGAGCTCTGTGAATCGGGGTGGAAAGTGCTCATTTCAGTTTTCACCACCAAATAAAAGCACTTCCCTCCATATCCATTTAAAGCATTTAAACCCAATAGTAATGCTTCAATCTTTAGTATTAGTGCTGTATGTTTTTTTCTCCTGGAATTGGGTGTGCTTTGCACTCCTGTAGGTCACAGGAAAAGAGAGAACAGTAAATAGAGTTGTTTACTGTAAAATAGTAAAGTGAAAAAGGAGGAACTTAATAGGTCCCTCTGTGGATTCTGCTTCCAAGGGAGAAGCCACACTCCCTGCAGAGCTGCTGGTTTGTGCTGTTAATCCCCAGGAAAAAGGAAAGCTCCACAAACCCACTGAAGTCTCCCCTTCCTCCCCCCTGGAGGGTGTCAGGGACGAGGCTCAGCTCTGAGTCAGGACCAAACACACCCAGTGATGTTCCCAAGCAGCAGCTCCCGAACTCAAGAGCTGCCTGTGCTCCTGCTTTGCTGCTCTGCACTACAAAGGGAACAAAGACATCCTTGGAGGTACTTAGTCCAGGCTCTAGTGGTCCACCCCTTGACAGATATCCCATAAAACACTTATGGAATCAAGAGAATACCCTGAGTTGGAAGGACCACGTGGATCACCACGGTCCAGCCGTGGCCCTACACAGACACCACCACGAGTTCCTCACTGACACTAATAAAGGCACAAAGACGAGCAATGGCACCGATGTCAGTTCATTTCTTTGCTCCTCCCCTTCTCCAAAGCCTCGGGCAGCAGCAGAGCACGAGGCTCACCAGGACACCCCCGATCAAGCCGCTCCCGATTCCCAGCAGCACTTCAAAAAACGCCTTCTTTTCCCAAAAACGCTCCTGCCCTTCCCGGCTGCTGTTCCCTGCGCTCCCCAACACCAGGTGGGCCAGCAGCTTCTGCTTCCAGCTCAAGGACTTCCTGAAGCTCAGATCCACCAGGTGTCTGGGGATCACCTTGAGCCCGAAGTAGATCCTCTTGACGAGCTTGAAGGTCTCCTGGACCTGCACGTCGCAGCGGTAGGTGCCGGCGTCGGCCTCGGTGGCCGGGGCCAGGCTGAGGGCAGGCTGGGGGTTCTGGAGGGGCTCGAAGAGCAGGTCGTTGGTGGTGATGAGCCCCGGGGCCCGTCTCCACGTGTAGGCATAGGTTTGGTTCCCAAAGGCCAGGTTGCTCTCCACGAGGCAGCTGAGGCGCAGCGGCCGCCCCGCGGACACCGAGACGTGGCGGAGGCCGCAGATCCAGGTGGTGAGGCAGAGGGAGCGCTGCAGGGAGCAGTTCCTCCTCTCCCCGGCCGGGGTGATCTCGCACAGCTCCTCCACCTTGAGGCCCAGCCCGCAGGTGACGCTGCAGGGCGTGGAGTTCACGGCGATCTTGACCACGGCCGAGCGCAGCTCCGGAGGGATGGTCACCATGGGGGGGAGCGTGGTTGCCAGGGCACACAGGGCACACAGGGCACACAGCAGCGCCCTGGGGACGAGGCTCTGCACCAGGGCCTGCATGGCAGACACGCTGCTGCCCCGAGTCACCAGCCAGAACCCCTCAAAATCCTTCCTGGTCAATGCTCAGCGTGTCCAGCTCTGTCTTGAAGAGCTTTCCGCTCGGGAAGAGCCTGCAGGATGACAGGCTGGAAGGGCAGCACTGCCAAAAAAGACACAGCAACACGTTACTGTGACTCACGAGAGCCAGTGTTGGCAGCAGGGCAGCACAATGTCCTCATCCAGCACAAGCCAGCACTTTGGGTGCATTTGGTCGTTTAAGGGATGATGCTCTCCCTCCTCTGTAAGACTCTCTGTGCTGGTTTAGGTGTTTCCACTGTAAAGTAGTTCCACTTTAATCTTCCCATCAAACTACAAAATCACAAGAAGAAATGACTACTGAAATCACTGCCTTTGAGCACAAGGGAATCCCAATCCTTGTGCAGGACCCATCCAGTTCCAACTCACACACACATCCCCCAGGCTGGAGCACTCCCCAAGCTCCAAACCAACATTCCAACCTCCACATTGCCTGCTCCAGATCCAAGATCCAAGATCCAAGGCAGCCTCAGCAGTGCTCTGATTCAGACACCCATCCCATGGGTGATGGCACCCACAGAGCCACATTCCAGGGGAGCAGTGACATCACAACACTGTCCCAAACATTCCATGAAGGACAAAGGGAAGGCACAGCAAACCCTCTGAGATGAGGACCCCAAAAGCACCATGAGAGGCTCTGGACACTCAGGGAGAGATGTCCCGTGATCTTGTCAAAAAATCTGACCCAAAATCTCCACGTTCAACTGGTGCATCTCCAAAGCACAGACCACCCACAGGCTGCCATGGCAGCAAAATGCCTGGAGAGGAGATACCCCATGGGATTCAGGGCTCAGCCATCCCAAAGGAATAGTGCCCTCCTGAAGTGTTCTTCATTAAAAAATCCATATTATTGTTTTTGATGGAGCAATTAACAGTTTTACGGGCCACAGAACTCTGTTGTCTCCAGTTCTTGGCCAAGGCACTTCAACCATCACTCTCCTGATCAGCAGCCCAACAGTGGAGGGTTTGGATTGTCCAGTTCTTCAACTTAAATACCCCTATTTCTCTTCCTAACACTCTCCAAATCAAAATGAGCAATTCTGGAGGTCCAGTAGGTGTATTTTGCACACCCAATGATCTTGGGGGTGCTCTCCACACCCACATTTTAAGGTTGAAGGGACATTAAAGCTCATCCAGTGCCACTCCCTGCCATGGGCAGGGACACCTCCCACCAGCCCAGGTTGCTCCAAGCCCTGTCCAACCTGGCCTTGGACTCTTCCAGGGATGGGGCAGCCACAGCTTCTCTGGGAATCCTCTGCCAGGGCCTGCCCAGCCTCGGAGTAAAGCTCTGAGTACACAGGCTTGGCTACACCACGGATTTACTCCTTGCTCTTACAAAGTGATCACCAAGCACTGGAAACCCCAAACACACCAGTGTCAAGGGAACAGAATGTTTGTTTGCACTGAGCTGCTTTGAGGGATTCCCAAATATCCCAAACCACTCCAGTTGTGTGGAAAAGCCAAGACTTACCCACAGGGCTTTAGGAAATGAAAGGTACCTCTTTATTTACAAACACAAAACTGACATCACTGCTGTGTTCTACCACCGAGCCAGTATCTGACAAATATTGTACAAAACTACCAGAAAATAAAATTAGAGCTGCAAGAAAATAAACCCAGGACATTTACACTGTACAGAGAAGCTTCAACAGACGTGAGAGCTGAGTCTGGGGCAAATCAAATGCTTCAAACCAACCTAGAGAACCATGACCTGTGCAGTTTTAAAGCTTGGGGGGTCAGGCACATCACACAGGGTGGATTTGACAGATCAGAGTCATCCTACAAGCAGGAAGAACAAAGAAAACTAACATTGTACTCGTGGTAACAAATTTCACTAAATGAAGCAAATGTACCAAAGCTGGAAAAGAAAAATAAGTTTTAAAAACCCTCTGAATCAAAATGTCTCCTCACTTCCCATGCAGCTACTGCACATTTCTGGCTGCAGATTAATAAATCTCTTCGTGAGCCCCTCCCTGGTTTGAATGTCTGCAGGACACTCTGAAACTTTAAATACATGATAACCTCAATAATTACACTGGGGACAACTGAAAGGGTGGCACAGGAAGCACAAAGGTCCAGGAAACAAGGGGCATTAGGACTGAAAACTTCCTTCCACCAGGATGTTGGTGTCAGGCTGGGGGTGTTGAAAAGTGCCTCTTCCCATTCCTACAAGGAAAATATCACAACTGTCCTTAAGGAATAAAAGGTGGGAGCATGGCTGGAATGAGCTGTCAGCATCCACCTTTCTTCCATTTTTAACTCAGAAGTGGGGAAAAAGAAAACCACCAAAACTTTGAAAAAGCCCTGTTTCAGTTCACAAAAATATTAGTTCTGTTTTCAACCCCCTCCCAGTACCCACCAGTGAAGGAGGCACCCAGTTATTTCTGGAAGGGCACCTCACAGCAAAGAGGAAAAAAACCACTTGTAAGGACAGAAAGAACCTGCCAACACAGTTTTTGGTATCACAGGCTGGGAGCAAACATATAAACTGAATATTTTAGCTAGAGCTGCTTTCACTCACTCCTTCTCCCACCAGCAGAGTCTTAAAAATAACCACCAAGTGAAGGCTCATCCTGGGCAGACTCCAGAGGTGTCTTGACTCTTCCCATCCATCTCCCTGCCCTGCAGAGGGCCCAGGCCTGGCCCAGCAGCAGCAGCAGCAGCGTGGCACCAAGGTTAGCACAACAGGGAGCACTCAGCCCCCAGGAGAGCTGGTGAGGAATGACAGGACTCACAACCCACTGAAAGGAGAATTCCCAGCAGGGAAAGAGGACTTGGCAGGATACACAGTCATGGGGAGTAAAAACACACACTCAGGGGTGTTTCTTCCATCCAGGAATGAAGAAAAGTATTTAGAAGACAAGGGCTGAGGAGCTGTGGAGTGGCAGGGGGACCCCAGGGGTTTGTCACCACAAGGACAGTCCAGCGAGTCCCTCTGCAAATGGCACGACCTGAGCCAACGGCCCCCACTGATCCACGGAGAGCAGCTAAGGAGGGATGGAGGTGCTTCCTCTTCCAGAGCCATCTCTTACAAAAGTCACGCCCTGAATCCATGAGCAATCAGTCTGCTGTGTCTGTCAGTCCATCTGACACTGAGCACTCCTGCTATTTCCACATTAGGGTGCCAACAGAGGAAAGAATACAGGAAGGTAAAGGAGAGTGTCTTCATAGCAATTCTGAGATTGCACCACCTGCTAAAGAGACCAAAGACAGGTGAGAAATGAGTAACCACACTCACACAGAAGTCCCCAGAAACCAGAGAGACCAAATATGGCAGCTTTTCCAAACAAAAACTACGAAGGAGAGCAAGACTTTCTGGATAAAGCAACTCTTTCCAGACTGAGATCTAATCAAGGAGAAACAAATGAACATCCGTAGGGTTTCCACGTGAGCTGCTGAACACAGCACGGACAGGGGGGCTCAGAAGCTCTTTACTCCCCAAACTTCCAAGCAAACTTACCTGCTGTACAACTATTTAATTCATCAATCCCAAAATTTCACAGAAAAATACAAGGCAAACAAGTTCCACCTGAGGTTGGGTGAAACCTGACTGCTGCAAGATTTTATTCTGCAACCATAAACTGATCAAACTGCTCAGCTTGTTGATGCTGAGACCTGGTTTTAACACAAGGCATTTCCAGCCCAGTGACAAGAGGGCTCCCAGTCCCAGCCATGCAGCCCCCAGACACACATCCCATGCCCAGCAGGAATTCTGGCACTCCAGAAAGCACCACAAGTGGCCCAATGAACAGGTTCAGCAGCAGAGGCAGCCTGGCACCCAAGCTGGGACATCTGCAATGCCAAGGAAAAGCTGGCTGCCCAAAACAGGGATTCTGGGTCCAAGGAGTAAAGAGAACAAAGACAGATAGGAATTTCAGGGACTAACAGACTGCTGGGAGTTTGGAAAGATCCAAGGGATGGTTTCCTTTGGTGCACAGTCTGTTCCTCTCACAATGTGACTCCTACAGACACTTCCAACACTGAGACCCACCGGATCTGCTGGATCCTCCTTAGCCAACAGTGCTGGACAAGGAGCAGTGACAGGTAGTGAGGAGGGGCAGAATCCAACACAGCAACACTGATTATCACAGAATTCCAGACTGGGTTGGGCTGGGAGGGACCTTAAAGCCCATCCAGTCCCACCCTCTTGCCATGGGCAGGGACACCTCCCACTGTCCCAGGGTGCTCCAAGCCCTGTCCAACCTGGCCTTGGACACTTCCAGGGCTGGGGAAACCACAATTCTCTGGGAATCCTGTGCCAGGGCCTGCCCACCCTGACAGGAAGGAATTCCCTCTTATGTGCCTTTATCTCAACCAAAGAACACCTCCATGGAAAACACCTTAAAGGGAGTACAGGCAACAAAGACTCAGAGGAGATTTTAGGAAGCTCTACCACTTCTAGCAGATGGGAATTCGGGTTTAAAGCCACTTGTTTGTAAGGAAAGAAAATGTCCATGTTCCAGTGCCCAAAGCCCAAAGGGAACTGTGCTCCAAGGGACTCACATCCCAGCTCAGGGCATGGAAACAGTGACCAGCAAAACCACCCAAAAATCCTCCCAAATGTGGCTTTGGAAGGATGTATTAAAAGAAAAAGAAACAGGAGTCTGCCCAGCGTGTTGCTTCATTGGAATCCTTTTGGAGGAAATGGGACTTATTTCCCCAGCTCTCAGCACAGACCAAGCAATGGTGAACACAAGTTGCAAGAGGAAAGTAACCCTGAGCTCAAACACAGAGCAAGCAAAAGAGTAAAACAAGTTGGTAACAAACCTCCAATAAACACACCCTGACAAAGCTGGGCAAAACCACTGGCTGTTAGAACTGCTTCTCTGGGAGCAGAGTGCTCAGACAGCCACTTAAACATGGGAATTCAGAATATCCAGCACAGGGGTTTTGAAGCAAATGACTGAAATCCTTTTCTGTTCAGTTCCCAGTGCAGGCTCCTCCCTCATTTACACTGTCAGGTTAATTAGCAGTGATAAAACAAAGCAGTCAACAGGCCTGCTGATGACACCAAGGGTTCCACTCTCCACACCAGCCTTGTCCACCCAGGAGGACACAACAGAGAACTGGGATGTGTAAGAGGTGCCAGCAGAGACACCTGAGGATCCCCACATTCCAGGCAATCCCTGACATCCTTTAGGACATGCTGGATGTCTCCTCATGACTTGGGAAGTCAGAAGAGGATCCTCCTGTCAGTAAATCTGACACCAGGAGCTCCCCAGCCCCTCCCAGGCCACAAGCAAGGCTGTTTAACTCCTGGATTTTGCAGGGTGCAGTGAGAAAGGACAGGATGGAAACCCAGAAAACACCCCCCCCCGGTTTTTCCAGGTTTCTTTTATCCCATTTTACCCCTTTTACCCCATTCCCTGTTACTGCACATAACAATTACCAGAACCAGTACAAGCAACATTGAGGAGCTGAGCAGGAAGGACAAGGAGCAAGGTGGGCAGCATAGGACCAGCAGTGAGGGAAGGCAGGGGGGGACTCAATCACTTCTGGACACTCTAAAATCCACAGCAGCAGCTGCTGAGTTCAAGGAAATGCAAAATTGGATGTATCAATTCCATCGTGTCTTTGAAGCTGCTCATATTCCAACCCTGAGCACTTCATGAAAATCTAAAAATAAATGGATTCCACATCACTGAGGCCAAACTTGTGCCTTCTGAGCTGGGCTTGGATGAGCTTTTCCCAGACAAGAAGCCAAGGGGACCATGGGAAACACCTGAGTGTCTCTGAGACTCAGTTTGGGCCCCAGCAAAGGCAAGTGTAACTGTCCTGCTTTAGCACAAAGCCAACAAAATATGACAAAGAAAACAAAAAAGGGGGAAAGTCCACCCAAACCTGTCCTGATTTACAGCAGCTGTGCCTTCTGCAGTTTGAACAAGGCTGCTGTACAGCTTGGCTCAGAAAATTCAGCTCCTGCATTTTATCCCAGGGTTCATTTATCAAACAGACCATCAGTGATGCCCCTTTTCCTCGTTCTTACACACCTTCTTTCTTTGTCCCTCTGCCTGGCATTGATGGCACAAAATATCAACTATTTGCAGCTTCAGAATCCCTCACAGGTTACTTTCCCCCCCCAAAAATCAACCCAAACCACATGTTAGTGCTATTTATGCCAGAGCTGATGGAAGCTGTTGAAGAGATGAAATGACTTTTAGCACCCAACCTCCACTAAAACCCCTCCTGAAGCTCTTCCTACAGGAGACACATCAGTTTTACCCCAAACATTACAAGCAGTTCCACTTCAAAAAGGCACAATTTTGCCTCTCCTTGACAGCAGCCAAACATTTAGTGAGCCAAGTGCCATTTGGGGAGCTAAAAACGCCTCTAGGAAGGAGGGGCTGCACAAAGCAAGGCCACCAAGCAAGCCAAGGGTGCTGAGGTTGGTTCCTTACCTGTCAAGGGCTGTCCCAGCTCCGCCTGCACTTTACCCTTCGCTGCTCCTTCCAGAGGTAAAGCACCTCTGTCCCCTTTGTAGAGTTTCGGCTTAAATGGAGAATCTTTGTCTTTACCTTTTGATCCTTTAGGCCTGCCTGCTTGCTTCTTCTTGGATTTACCATCTCCCTTCACACCCAGCAGCGGATGGACTTCTGTGGAGGGGGGAAAAGGGCATGGCAGGGTGAGCCAAGGTGCCCTGGCAACACACCCAGCACCCAAACCTGGCACTTCCAGCTCCTCGAGGGGCTCCCGGGGAGCTGGGGAGGGGCTTGGGCTGAGGGCATGGAGGGAAAGACAAGGGGGAATGGCTGGGATGGAATTCCCAGAGAAGCTGTGGCTGCCCCTGGATCCCTGGAAGTGTCCAAGGCCAGCCTGGATAAACTTGGAGCAACCTGGGCTAGTGTTGCCCATGGCAGGGTGTGGAATGGGATATTTTTAAGGTCCTTCCCACCCAAACCATCCTGGGATTCCATGAAAAACTGCAGTTTCAGGATTCCTTACTCCTTCCAAATTTGCAGAGTTCCTGGTAATTAATAACTGTTTTAAGAAATGACTTCAAAGGAAGGAGAACTTTAAGGAAAGCCTTCTGCACTTCTGGTCTCCAGACCAAGCTAAAGCCCCCTCAGATGCAGAACAGGCCCTAAAACAAGGGCAGCTCCCACACACCATCGTTAGGGACTCCTTGGAGTTCGATGTTGGTGGTTTTGGGCTTCTTCTTTGGTGCCTGAGGGCCATCAGAGGAGGACTGCCTCTTCTTCTCCGAGCCCAGCCCCTCGTCAGTGAGAGAGCTCTGCACAGCATCTGGGGGAGGGCCATAGGGGTTCTCCTCTGGATCCTCCACCTCAGGAGCAATGGGCAGGTACAGCAGAGCCTTGGAGTCCTCCAGCTCCTCGTCACTGGCAAGGAAAAGCATTTGCTTTCATTTGAAAATGTTGGTATTGTATTATTATAACAGGTCATACAGGGAATTTGAGAGATGTATTTTGTATTATTGCTTTGAACAGAACAATCTTTCACCTGCTACAGAAGGCAGCAATGGGGTCCACACTGGTTACATCCACTTCTTCATCTTCTGCAGCATCAGCACCTGAGCACCAGGAAAAACCACAAATTAAAGGTAGTAAAGAAAAGCCCAATCCCTCAGAAAGGAGGAGACTGGCTGTGCTGAAGTGTCTAAGTATGTAAAAGTGAGAATTGAAGCGGAAAACAACCCTGAAGTATTTCCCCTTAAATCCACCAGGGTTTTATTTCATTTCCCTATGTTCTAATACACACCTACTGCTAGAACCCACCAGTAACAAAGAGAGAGGGCTTAAAATCTTCAAACTGTTTTCTTGCTCTCACTAAACTAGTTCCAAATCTGATTAAATCAAGGCTTAATTCCCTCAAGCCAACATTACAGTGGCTACAGAAGGTGCTAAACAGCAAGGAATTTAAAGATGGGAAGTGCTGCAGTGAGGAGAGCTGAGGATGCTCCTGATTTCCACAGTTTCACCCTGGGCCTTTCCTATTCCATGATGTTTTCCATGAGTTTTGGGCACCCCCACGTGGTGGCTGTGCTGCCACACAGGCAGAGAAGCAGCAGCAGCTCTCTGTGCAGTACCTGTCTGCTCTGGTTCACTCTTGTCTTCATCCTCAATGTCAAACTCTGACTCTCTCTCTTCATACTCCACATTCTCATCCAGCTCCTTGAAGTCAGGGGCAAAGGCACTCCAGTTTTCCTAAACCACAAATCCAAAAGCATTTTTACTCACACAGAGCAACAGCTCCAGAGAGGATTCCTTCACTTACAACCCAACCAAACACCCTGGAGGGATTTAAGAGACCTGTGGAAGTGGCACTTGGGGACATGGGGCAGGGGTGGCCTTGGCAGTGCTGGACTCTAATCTTGGTCTTTTCCAGCCTCAATGGTTCCATCATTCTACAGTCTCATTCTCTACATTGAAATCCCACAGGACCACCAAAAATCAAGGCTCCTTCAGGTCCACAGTCCCATAACAAATCCTGAACTGCACAAGTTACTTCCTAATGAAAATCCAACACTGTTGAAAAGGGATTTAATAAGGGATTTCAACACACAGCAATTAATCTATAAGGATGGAAATCACTGTGGAATCAGAGAATCCCAGACTGGTTTGGGCTGGAAGGACCTTACAGATCATCCCCCTCCACCTTCCACTAGCCCAGGTTGCTCCAAGTTTATCCAGCCTGGCCTCGGACACTCCAGGGGTGGGGCAGGCACAGCTTCCCTGGAAAACCTGTGCCATGGCCTGTTCCCAAGGGAAGCACCCAAAGCACTCACCACTTGATTCTGAGCCCATATTGACACGACCCCACTGGAAATGGAAGCGATGATGGGTCGCACAGGATGCCA
This sequence comes from Dendrocincla fuliginosa, assembly GCA_035047845.1. Taxonomy (NCBI): domain Eukaryota; kingdom Metazoa; phylum Chordata; class Aves; order Passeriformes; family Dendrocolaptidae; genus Dendrocincla; species Dendrocincla fuliginosa. The sequence continues at coordinate 3,178,091 of JAWWMO010000078.1, read as the reverse complement.
CTGGATGCATTGGGAGGAGAGAAGAGGAGAAACTTCATTAGCAAACAGAATTAAGAAAGCTTGGTTTGCAAAACAACAAGAAACTTTAAGAGCAGGCAGTTTTCTTACTGCTACATCCAAGAGCAGCTCTCCTCTGGTTCCATGCAGGATCTTCACCAGGTTCCCAATGCTCTTCTCCCAGATGTACAGGGCGTGTTGTCGTGCTGAGCCTGCCACTATGTACTCCCCATCTCCAGAGAAACAGCACTTCTTCCAGGGTGTCCTGAGAGCACAGGGAGCAACACAGGGTCAGCCAGGGCACAGGGTGCAGGATGCTGGAGTGGGCTTGATCTTCTCACTGGGATCTGACACACTCCCATCTTCAGATAATACTGAAACTTCACACTGTGCCAGTCACGTTTAAAATAAGGGCAATCTGTCCTCTCCCAGAGCATGAAACTGAACCCTTCTGCCAGACTGGACAGCTCTGAGCACAGAGACCTCACCTGTTCACAGACTCATGGAATATCCTGAGTGGGAAGGGACCCAGCAGGTCCCAGCCCAACCCCTGGCCCTGCACAACCCCAAAATCCCACCCTGTCTCTGAGTGTTGTCCAAACACTCCTGGAGCTCTGGCACGTTTGGGGCCATGCCCACCACCCTGTGTCCCAGAGGGGCTGAGGAGCCAGCCCAGTGCCTGTCACCTGTTCACCAAGTCCTGCAGTTTCTGCATGGGCTCGGGCTCCCCGTCCCTGCCACAGGTCAGGATCTCCCGCCCGTCGTACACGCGGATGATCCGGTCGGCCGTGTTGATCAGGAAGCAGCTGGAGGGAGGAGGGCACACAACGTTAGAAGACTGAGGGAATACAGAGAATTATGGAGGTTCTGGAGGCCTGGTGTGCTCTGCTAACCCCCCTCCAGCCTTCTCTCCCCCGAGGGGCAGTGGAGTGGCTCACCTTCCTTTCCGAGCAAACTCAATGGATTTGATGGCTGTGGTGTTGCTGGTCCCAGTGGTCACTCTGAAGGAAGCAACAAGATCCTGAGTGTCTGTTTTTAAGACCAAGATCTGAAGATCAAGCAGACAGAGAGCAATCAGTGTCTTCCTGGTAACTTGTTCCCATTCTGGTCCTTTCACATCAGCCCCTGACCCTGCCAACAGGACCCTCAGCACCCCACAGCCGGTGCTGTGGCTCTGCCACTACAGAACCTCCTGTGACAAAACTCTGCCTCAGTTACACTGCAAAAGGCTGCAACAAACGTGGTCAGACAACAGCAACACAAAGGCCTAACTCAGACTAAGATCACAGGATCAGGGGCTGGAAAATCCCTGCAGGATCTCAGAGTCCACCCTGTGCCCAATGCCCACCTTGTCCCCCAGCCCAGAGCTCTGAGTGCCACAGCCAGTCCTTCCTTGGGCACCTCCAGGGATGGGCACTCCAAACCTCCCTGGGCAGCCCCTGCTGGAGCCTCACCTTGCCCTTGGCATTCCCAGTGTAAATGTATTCCCCTCTCCTGTCAAAGGAGGCCACCACGTTGAGGTCAGAGTCATCATCCACGGGCAGCACGACATGTTTGGAGTCTGACAGCGTGAGCATCACTGGTGCTGACTTCATGGGACACACCAACACTCTGTTCCTGCAAGGCACAGTAGGAAGAGCTGGTAGTTCCTCCTCTGGAAAGGGATTTATAGGTTTAGAAGCAGAAAAAGGGTCAATCTACACCAAGAACTACAGAGTATCTCTGGGTTTTTATTACAGAGTATCTCTGTGTTTCTCTTAGCTTGTTACTGTAACAGCAAAATGGCACTAGACTGGTGAGCACTTCACTTCCTTCTTTCCCTGGAAGTGTCTCCAGATTTATGCAGGAATTTTGAACTCACAAGGATATTTTATAAACGCATTTCCAGGAATCACAAAATCAGAGAGTTAGAGAACCACAGAACACTCCAGTCTGGAAGGGACCCCCAAGGATCATCGAGTCCAGCTCTGAAGTGAATGGGCTCAAACCCCCAGCCTGGGCATTATGAGCACTGTGCTCCAAGAGCTCATTCCCTTCTTTCCTCCCTGCCTGGTACTTCCACAACAAACAGAGCTGGCACTTCCATAACAAACAGAAATGACATTTCCATAACAAACAGAGCTGGCACTTCCATAACAAACAGAAATGACATTTCCATAACAAACTGAGCTGGTACTTCCATAACACACCTTATACTTCCAGAACAAACACACCTGACACTTCCATGACAAACAGAACCAACCCTTTCATACCACACAGACCCACAACAAGTCCAGGTCCTTCCCAATCCCAACACAACCCCCCAAACCCCATCGATTCCTTTCAGAACAACCACTTTGCCAGTAACCAACCCTAAGGAATCAGCAATCCCACCTCAGTGGGAGCAGCCCAGGCCTGTCCCAGAGCACTTACTGGTCGCGAGGGTGGTACTGGACCTTGAGGATGGGCGAGGGGAAGCGGAAGCGCTGGTCGCAGTCCCCGGACAGCACATCCCACTGGGACACGATGTTGTCGGTGGAGGCGCTCACCAGTTTGTGCCCGTCCCGGCTCCAGCTGCAGCAAGGACAGCAGTGCCAGTGAAACCTGCCCCTTACAGCCTCAAAGCATGCCCAGCCTCGATTCAGCTGCCAGGACCCAAATGCACTTGCAGCTCTCCCAAAGGGAAATGTCCTGGCAGGGAGCAGGGGATGGCAGCACCTGGCACGCCCAGGGCAGCTGGTGCCCAGCAAACACACATCCAACAAGGATCCCACACTGGTTTGGGCTGGGAGGGACCTCAAAGACCACTCAGGGTTTAATAAAGGATTTCAACACTCAGCAATTGACCTGCAAGGATGGAGAGCACTGGGAAATCATGGGATCCTCGGGTTGGAAGGGATCCTAAGGATCACCACCTTCCACTAGCCCAGGTGGCTCCAGCCTGGCCTTGGACGCTTCCAGGGATGGGGCAGCCACAGCTTCTCTGGGCACTCTATGCCAGGGCCTGCCCACCCTCCCAGGGAAGGATTCCTTCCTAACATCCCATCTATTCCTGCCCTCTGCCAGTGGGAATCCATTCCCTGTGCCCTGACTCTCCACCCCTCTCCTGGAGCCCCTTCAGGCCCTGGGAATGCCACGTTTCAACCCCGTTCCTACCCCAGGTGTGGACACAGACACCTCCCAGCACAGCTCCCTCTGGCACACCTCACTTTCCCGCTGCAGAAACCCTTCCAAAGCCCTCCCAGAGCCTTCCCTCCCGCAGGGCAACCCTCCAGGACAAGCCCAGCCCTCCCGGCTGGAGGGGCAGCCCCGCCCCGAGTGCCCGGCCGGGCGCAGCACTGTGACCGACCAGAGGGAGCACACGGGGTGGATGTGGGCGCTGATGATCTTGGCGATGCCCCTGGTGAGGAAGTCCCAGATGACGATCCTGCCGTCGTTGCAGCCCACGGCGAGGAGGGTCCCCCAGCGGTTGAAGGTGCAGGTGAGGGCCATGCTGATGCAGTCCAGGGTCCCGTCCGCCTCCTGCGGGCACAGCGCGGCGCGGGGGGCGGGTCAGGCCGCGCCGCCGCCCCCACGGGCCGCTCGGGGCGGGAGGAGGGGGGAGTTACCTCGGGGTAGTTCTGGCCGAAGGACTCTGCGGGGCAGCCAAAGGGCGGGCGGTGAGGGAGGGATGGAGGGGGCGGCGCCCGGGACCCCCGAACCCGGCCCGCCCCGCAACCCTCCTGCAGACGGAGCCGGTCCCATTCCCATCCCCGTTCCCGAATTCCCGCTGCCGTCCCCATCCTCACATCCCCGTTCCCTGCACGACTCCCGTTCCCATTCCCATCCCCATATTCCACACCCCCATCCCCGTTCCCATATCTCCATCCCCATCTCCCACATTCCCCCATTCCCCATTCCCGTATCCCCATTCCTCTATCCCCGTCCCCATCTCCCCCCCATATCCCATATTCCCCCATCCCCCCTAATAACTCCTCCTACCCCCCCATATCCCCATTCCCACACCCCCATAACCCCCCATATCTCCCTATATCCCCCCTATGCCCCAATAACACCCCCTATATCCCTATCCCCCCCAATATCCCCCATATCCCTTATAATCC
>JAWWMO010000078.1:3147178-3164257 GCA_035047845.1 Dendrocincla fuliginosa | reverse complement strand
TTCCTCATGGGAAGGATGGTCAGGCCCTGGAAGGGGCTCCAGGGAGGTTTGGAGTGCCCATCCCTGGGGTGTCCACTGGATGTGGCACTCAGAGCTGTGGGATGGGGGACAAGGTGGGCACTGGGCAGGCTTGGAGATCCTGGAGGGATCTTTTCCAACCTCAGTGATCCTGTGAACTTGTGCTTTTACCTTCCAGTTACAAGGATAAAAATGGAATTCCTCATCACCCCAAGCTCTATCCAAGCATGAAGCAGCAGAGTTCACACAGGCCTCTGTACCTCTTCTAACATTGTTCCACAGGTGATCTTTGCTTGCACATCTCTCAAAAGCCTCTGGTAACTTCACGTGGCCCGAACAGATGTACCAGAAGAGAATTCCAAAGGCATAGACATCCACTGAGTTGTCATACTTTCCTGGGACAAAAGCACACCTGATCAGCAGAACAAACATCACCTTCACCCCAGAAACTGAGCAGGCTGAGAACTGCTTTAGAGTTCCCCAAGCTGAGCTTCATGGGCCAGTGCAGGTGCACAGATGTATTTCAGGGTTCAACACCAACAGCCTGGAAGACAAAGCTCTGCCTGGCCCAGGATGTCAGAGCCAACTCAAACACTCCACATGACAGAACAACTTGGAAATTCCTGACAGGGGATCTTGCTGAAGTGTTTGCCTAAGAAAGTCAAGTATTTCCAGCTTCCTAATAATTTAACTTTCCAATTGCAGGAGTATTAATCACTTCAGCAAAGCTTATCAATCCCACAGTTCTCTTTGAAGACTGATACTTAAAATACAAGAAAAAACCCACACAGCATGCATTGGAATGGAAACCCAGGTAATGTGAGTTGGGGCTTTTTATTCCCTTTCCCCTCATCGTGGCCTTCCAAGCTGCAGGACAGCAGTGGGTGCAGAGGAACATACCTGTGAAGAGCTCCGGAGCCATGTGAATGGGTGTGCCCACAATGCTGCCAGACATCATGGCCTCTGGTTTGCAGAACCCCAAGTCAGTGATTTTGGCCCGATTCTTTTTGTCCAGCTGGAGAAGAACCCACAGAGAGGCAGCTGATAACCACACTGCTCAGCTCTAGGGTGGCCTCTTCACCCCAAGGTCCTCCACTGTTTATACTGGAAGGGCTGGGCACTTGTTTTTGACAAGCTGCTCTTGGACAGTCAGCTGGCTGAGCTCAGGAACAAGACATGCCTCCACTTGGCTTCACCAAGGGTGTGGCTGGGATTTAGCAGAACCAGGAACTGGAAATCCCACTTGGAGCTCAAGCTGTCTACACTCAAGAGAAGTCACTCCACTGCTCCCTTTGCCCCAGGCCTTGTGCCAGCAGAGGAGTCAGGGAAGCCTCCAGTGCCAGCCCAGCTGTGGCTGAAACCACCCCAGCTTGAGAGATCCTGCAGGGAGGATCTGTTCCTTCACTTGAGCTTCTCCCTCCCCCTGAAAAGATCAGGAAGACTCCAGCATTAGCCAGAGTGTTCCTTACCAAGACGTTTTTCAGTTTGATGTCCCTGTGCACCAGCCCCTGACTGTGCAGGTACCGGATTCCTTCCACCACGTCCAAGGCAATCTGTAACCGTGTCTCCAGTTCCAGCCCAGCCTGAGGGACAAACACACACACATTTAACTCCTGCAACTCACTTTTCCGTACCCTCATTTACCAAACCCATTAAAAACAAAGCAATCCCAGCTCTGCCTTATTTAGATATGGATTTTTTAAATTACAGTATCATGGAATGGTTTGGGTTGAAGGGAGTTTAAAGCTCATCCAATTCCACCCACCACAGGCAGGGGAACCTTCCACAAGTCCAGATTGCTCCAAGCTCTGTCCAGCCTTCCTTGGACACTTCCAGGGATGGGCTTGGATGTACAGAATCTATTTCCCACAGACAGGGGGTGTTGGTACCTTCAGCCCTGTGTAGAGGTCCCTGTGCAGCCGTTCCATGATCAGCAGGACAGCAATGCTGGAGCCTCCTCCATAGCCATAGTCTATCACAGAGCCATGGAGGTGCACGAGCCTCTCATGTGTCTGCAGAGACCTGGAGAAGGTTCAGCACACAAAACTGGTCATTTTTACCCCCATTCCCTCCAGCCCAGGCCAAGCCTCTCCTAGTAAAGGGAACATGCCCAGGAGCTGCAGCTTCAGCACAGCACTAAGGTCCCATGCAGCAAAAATTCACAGTCCAGAGCGCCACAACAATACAGAGCTGTCTGAGCCAATTCAACTCAAAAAAGCCCTACTAAAGGTTATAGTTCCAAAAAAAATCCTGTATTATTTCAGCTGTCTGTGCTGCAGCACCTGCCTGCAGCTGTTTACTGAAAACAAGCTGCTTTCTGCACTGCAGAGCCATCGTTTTCCTTGGTGGGTTCAGACACTTTGGGAAAGGAGGGATGATTCAACACCAGAAATCAGGGGAGAAGAACTGTTTGCTATTTTAGTCTATTCATTCTAACTTACTCTGCAAAACAGCACGAATTTGAACAGCACAGACACCAGAGAACCAGCTGAAGGCAGGGAGGAGGATGTTTGCCCACCACTTGGTGCCTGTTCCACTTGGCAGTGACCCTGGCAAGGTGTCTTGCCTTGGCTAGGAATGGCAGCTTGGCATTCCATGGGGTCAAATCACTGATTCCAGAATAAAACTAGAGGAGGTAATGCAATTCAGACATTGGCAGCACCACTGGACAGGGCACTCAGGGCTCTGGGCTGGGTGACAGGGTGGGGATCAGGCACAGGATGGACTCCATCTCAGAGGTGTTTTCCAACCTAAGTGACTCTGTGAAATTAAGGAGAGCTATATGGAATGAGAAAAGCCCTTAGGATACACACCTCATGTAGTGAAACTCAAGTGCAAGGTCGTTCCAGTGCTTCTCATCTGGAGGAACAACAGATTTGAGGGCGCAGGGGAAGTGCCCTCCCCAGCTGTCACACAGGTACACCACTCCGTACTGCCCTCGGCCCAGCTCCCGGCCCAGCTTGGGTTTGCCTGCAAGGCACAACAGCCAGCCACTCAGACACCAAAACACAGGGATTTCTCCTCCTCATGCCCACACTGGCAGCCCTGAGCCTGTCACGGGCCAGCAGCAGCATCCAGAGAACCAGGGATGTGTCAGCTGGAGGCTCACGGAGTAGCTGAGTGAAAAGCAAAACACCCCTCCTCCTCCTTCCCCCGCCCTGGTGCCCGAGGAGGGGGCAGGGATGGCAGCACAGGGCCCAGGGTGCTCACCATGCAGCAGCACATCCTGCAGGGACCTGCTCTCCAGCGAGAGCCGGGCCAGGCGCGGAGCGTGATCCTTCCGCACCTTCAGCCACAGGTCCTCTGTCCTCTCCAGCCTGCCCGAGTGACCATCTTCCAGCTGCAAGAGACACCACACACTGTCATCCTGCTGCTTTGGAGCCACGCTGTAGCAAGGCTGTGGATGCCTGAATGTGTAGTTTAAAAATAAGACCTTTCATTAGAGCTCTCGCAGCAGCTCGGCCACCTCGCCCTGCAGAACCAGCTGCTCTCTGAGCTCCTCCTGCAATTAAAGCCCTCCCTCCCCTAAATAGCAGAGCACAGACCCCCCTGGCCAGCTGCCCACACCCACCTGCCTCAGAGAGGCTGCAAAAGCCTCGTGGGAGCTGTTGAGCCTGGTCCTGAACTGGCTGCAGATGCTCTTGGCCAGCTTGGACGCGCTGAGGCTCTCGATGGCATCCTGGGCAACCTTCCTCTTCCAGTCACTGGTGATGGCAGGGGGGCTGACCCAAGTGATGCGCTGGATTATCTGGGAAAACAGCACACAAAGGCCAGGGGCAGTGGAGTTACTCAGACTGCCCATACCCCTGGTACTAACACATCACCTGCACACATTGCTGGGCTAAATCACTACCCTGGAGTCATTTCCTAACCATGTACTCAGAGGCTGGGCAGGTCCTGGCACAGCTTGCCCAGAGAAGCTCTGGCTGCCCCAGCCCTGGAAATGTCCAAGGCCAGTGGAAGGTGTCCCTGCCCATGGCAGGGGGTGGGAGTGGGTGAGCTTTAAGGTCTCTTCCAACCCAAACCACTCTGGCATTCTATGATTCCAATCCACTCCAATATTGTTCTAAATCACAGTGATTAAGAGGTTTGGTTTGTCTGAGTTAGCTGCTCAGTTCATTCCTAAAATCCCACCATCCCTTCCCATCAGACCAGGAACAGCTCCAACAGCCACCACCTGGAAAACCACATGGCTGTGGTGCAGCTTGTGGGCTGACAGAGCTGGCAGCACCAGCAGGAGCCCAGAAAGTACGGGAGAGGGATGCTCCCAAAGGGGCAAAACCTACAGTGAAGCTTCCTTTAGCTGGACAGAGTGTCAAGGTATGGAAATCCCAAATGCTGGAATGCACCACTTCCTGTAATGACTGGGTGATTAAATTGTCCTGCCACACCCTTTATTAGAAGCCACAGAAATCCAGGTGCTGCACAGCCAGTCTGGATCCCTGTCCAGGCTGCAGGAGGGATCTCAAGGTTTGTGACCACTCACAGTGTGCACTGCACCTATCTGGGGAAAAGGCACTTTCCTCTCAGCCATCCCCACCAGGATCTCAAGAGGGAGAGGGCAATGAAGGGCACCCCCAGCTCAGAGCAGGGACTGCAGCAAGGTGAATGGTTTAACACACAGAACTTGGAAACAAACCAGAGCAAAGCTGGTCTGCTCTGGGGGGGAGAAGAGTGAATCGACTTAAATCAAGATACAGGGCAAAACAAGCAAACAAAAACCCACAAGAAACCCACAAACCCAAATAAACAACACTACTCCACACAGTCACGAGTTTCAAAATGCCCTTTGTTCCTTTGCTCAAGAAAACACTCAGGAGGTCTTTGCTTTAAATTAAATATTAGAACCACAGAATCCCAGATTGCTTTGGGTTGGAAGGGACCTCAAATACCATCTTGTTCCACCCCCTGCCACGGGCAGGGACACCTTCCATAGACCAGGTTGCCCCAAACCTGGCCTTGAACACTTCCAGGGATGGAAATCCTCAGGAATAACTGCTGAAGGTGCCCATACCTGTTTGATCTGTTCCCACAGCATCCTGGTCACCGTTGAGCCAGAGTGAAAAGTGACTTCGACATGATAAGCTGCATTTAGAATCTGGAAGGCAGGAAAAGATGTCAGTATGGGAACTGTGCAAGCCCTAAACTGGGTTAGCCCCTTGAAAATGAAAAAATGGTGCTCTGTGGGACAACCACTTGGTTATTCATTTATTGTACTGAGCTCAGAGGTGTTTCTAGGCTGTAATCTCATTATTATTATATGCAGAGTCAGGAAAATTAAGTGTTAGGCCCTTAAGTGACTGTTCCCCAGTTTTGGCACCTCCTTTAATGACCCCAAATCCCACATATTCCAGGGCTGTGTCCCTCTGATTTCATGGGCATCTCCATGTCCCCCCAGCCTCACTGGGTCAGGATAAGGCCAGTGATTTAGAAGACTCCAAACAGCCATTCCAGCCACTGTACCTGTTTGAGATAATTGCTTGTGATGTGCACAGAACCATCCTTTGCCTTCTCCATGCTCCTTGCAGGATGTACTGAAACCTCCCAGGACTCCTCCAGGCTCTTGAGACACCTCTCCAGAGTGCCCACAAAGCTCTCCCTCAGATAGTCCACCGAGCTAATTAACTTGTTGGCAACTGCTTGGTTTAACCGAGAAATGATCAGCTCCTGGATCTGCTTAATGCAGCACTTGATGTCCTTGGAACTGACGGGCTCCCCATTCTCAGGAATGATGATGTCTGCACACAGGAAAAGAGAGAAACACCCTTTGTGTCCATCAGTGTGGGAACAATGACTCCTGAGAGCTGCTCTGAGGGGCTACAGAACACCCAGCCCAGAAGCTGCTGCTCCAAATGCCATTTTGCCTTTTTTTCCCCTTCTGAAATCCCTTACTTCAGACCCAAATGTTACAAACTAAAGGCAACAGCGTTCTCAAGGCACAGGAAAAACCTCACGAGCAACAGAGTAACATCCCCTGGCTCCTGCAAAGGGGAACATTTTGCATGTCCAGTGCCACAAAGCCAGCTTTCCACAAGGTCCTAAAGCCAGTCCCACAGATCCTGAATAAGGTGGTATTTCAGTGGTATACCCAGTTTCAGGGAAGCTCAAAATCACACCTGACCAAGGTGGGAAACATCATTTTCTTTACTTCCAGTCACTGGTGTTGGAATTCACAATTCTAACACCTCATAGGCTCTACACAAGACCTACTACAGCTTTACAGGGATGACCAACTATCACCTCAATAATCCAAGAGCAGAAGCACAAGGCTGTGTTTCTGTCTAGATCAGGAAATCCTTCCAGGCACTGCTGGATGTTGAATGTTCAGAGGAAAGTGGTGTTAAGAGCCACACCAGACACATGACATTTTTCCTGGTGCCTTGGGAAGGTCGATCACCACTTGGTATTTTTAAGCCAGCACTGAGCAAGCCCTGCTCTGTAACCACTCAAAAATACTGTTACTCCCAGGAGCTGCGAACCTCCTCCCTGGATTTTGGCCAACACCAGTCCAGCCTGCTTAAAACAAACCCAGGGATCAGCAGATGGCATTAGCTCCTCAAAATAACACCTCCCTTCCTTTAGGAGAGTACTCCAAGTGCTGAGAGCCAAGCTACTCCAAGGGATGTGTGTTGTGCAAATAAATGCACACAAGTATTTACTGCAGGGGTTTCATCCTGTGCTGCCCCTGAACACACTCCTGCACAAGCAGAACCCTGAGCTCTGGCCCTGCAGTGCTCCAGAGCTGTGGGAGTGGGACACAGGGAACACAGGAATCATTCCCTGTCCATATAATAATTCCTAACACCTGAACAGGTGCAATGAACTCACTATAAGTTAAGCAAGTGCTTGTTTGCTGGGGATTTGCAGCATGCCAAGAGGCTCTGCTGCTATTAAAACAAGCTCTTGATGAGGACATTTTGCATGGACACTGCAACGTGGTGACTTCAAGGAACAGGAAATATCTGATGCATTTCCCATCTGCAGAGGTAAAAAGATCCAGAGCCCAAACTGCAGGATTGAACAGAGAATTACAGGATGGTTTGGGTTGGAAAGGAACTTAAAGCTCATCCCATTCCATCCCCTGCCACGGGCAGGAACACCTCCCATGAGCCCAGGTGGCTCCAACCTGGCCTTGGACACTTCCAGGGCTGGGGCTGCCACAGCTTCTCTGCCCAACCTGTGCCAGGGCCTGCCCACTCTCCCAGGGAGGAATTCCTTCCTAATATCTCACCTAACCTTCTCTGTCAGTTAAGCCAACAGTTGTTTCTGATTTTATTTTAAAAAGAAAAACCTTTCCCTGCCATCCCAGTGAGCTGCACATCCTTGGAACAGAAGTGGTTGTTACAGCACACCTCTGGCAGGCAGAGAAAAGCTGTGGAGCATCAACCTACAGATGTTCCCTTTGCTGTTTGTGACAGACCACACTCCTACAGGCAGAAGTGGGATGGCCTCTCACCCTTCCCAGCTTACACACCATCCCCTGTGCTTCCAGCTCAGAGATCCTGAGTCCTGGGGCTGGAAGATGTGGTGAGAATTCTCACATTTCCCCAAAACACACACTCCATGCCAAGTGTAGGCCTTGGGAGCACAGTATGTTGTGTTGATTTCCTTTCTTTAAAGGAAAACTTTACCTACCCAGAAAGATTTCATTTTGGAAGGCTCTACCTCCAAGTGTCTTATGGGAAACTCTCTCCAAAAATATCAGGCAGAAAGCACAAATTAAGCCCTCACTGCTGACACTGAGCACTGAAACTGCTTCTTTCCTTAGGGCAGATTTATTCCCAAACCTCAACACACACAGTGAGGCAAAGTGGAGAGAGTTGGTTTGTTCTTCAGCAGAGCAGGGAATTAAAGCAGTAAAATATCTTAAAGGCAGAATGGTGCAGCAAGCTCTTGGGGGGGAAGTCTGATTCACAAGCAACCTCTTCAGGCCTCTCATCAATTAAGGATGGAGCTTTTTATCCAGGAGATACTACAAAAACCATTTTGGGTGTATGAATTGTGAATTCCTTACAGTCTCTTCCCAGATCATCACCCACCCATCCCCTGCAGAAGACAAATACTTCTCTGCCACTCTCCTTCAACCCCCCCCTCTTCATCCCCCTCTGCCCTGCCTGTGGTTACCTTTGAACTCCATGTTAGCAGCATCCTCCAGGAGCTCCTCCTTCATGTTGCCCAGAGTCTCTACGATCATGTCCTTCATCTCCTCCTGCTTGCGGTTGGCGATGCCCATGAGGGACTCGTAGAGCTCGTTCTCCTTCCTGCGGGTGTACTCCAGCCTCTTGGGGGTGATCTGCAGGTCCCTCTGCATGTCGAAGGCCTGGTTGATGAAGATGTTGAGGCAGCGACAGTGGAGCTCGTTCAGGCTCGTGGCAGCCTCCACCAGGTGCTTCTGGAGCACCTGCCTGGAGAAAGTGCTCAGCAGGCGGAGCTTCTCCAGCTGCTCCACCAACATGCTCTGGGCACCGGCGGCGCCGCAGCCGCAGTGGGTGCTGCTCAGGTACTCCAGGTCCAGCAGCTGGCAGTGCAGGGAGGACTTCTCACCCTCTGTTCTTCGCGGAGAGATCAGCTCCCCACCGGCCTCGGGCACGCGGAAGAAGAAAATGGGCAGAGAGAACTTCTCCTTGATGGCCCTCAGCTCGTGCTCGTCCGAGGGGGAGAGCTGGGCCTCGCTGATGGCGAAGGTCACCACGGGCAGCACCTGGTTCACAAACTCGCCCAGCGTGGCCTCGGCCGGCTGGAACCCCCGGCACGGTGCCACCACCACGTCCACCTCCTGCCAAGTGGGGAGGGAGAGGGGAAACAGGGTTTGTGTGGGTCCTCACAGGCAGCAAAGGGCAAATCCCAGCCCTCACACGGCATCAGCTGCAGGGCTGATCCCACAGGGATGCACCCCCACGTGCACCAGTGCCCTCTGACTGCAAAGCTCCCATTTCAGACCAAGTGCCTTTGAGCTCGAGCCCAGTTGAGGATAAAACTTCCAAGAAGTGTCCCAGTACCACAGAGTAGCTGGAATTCTTCAGCTCGTGCCTGCCCCATTTTGCACCATCCCCTCGTGTTGATGTTTCCCAGACATCCACGCTGCCAGATTCCCATGAGTGGGAAGCACTACACAAGCCACTGCTGCCAAGACAAAGGCAGCACAACAACCACCTCCAAAGAGCTCAGAGCCAGCAGAACAGATGGCTGTGACATGTTTGGTTCTGTCTTTAAGTCCAAGCAATAGCTAAAAGATAGATTTTATTCAGTTATTTTCTTCCTGCACAGTTTCACTGCTGTGGCATCACTTCTTACTAACCCTACTGAAAAGGGCCAGTTTCAAACCTGCCTCCTTCCCTTCCAAGGAGCACGAGAGTCCCCTCTGGATGTGCAAGATCAGTGTTAAAATTCCACATTCCACTACTAAAACAAGGAAAGGAAACGCCAAAGGCTTTGAACCGAAGAGAGAATTTAAGTAGCATCTTTGGTTCGTAATAGAGGGTGATAATTAAGAATTCTTCAAACATTTTTCTGCACCAGAAAGACCTGACCACATCTCCTGACCACTCTTAGAGCTCTGAGGAAGGCCCTCCTGCCCCGGGACTCCCCAGAGCTGCCCCCAAACCTGGCTGAGAGCAGGAGCTGAGCAGAAGGGGATGTGCAGGGCTACAACATCCACCAGGAGATGACTCACAGCAGCCACTGTAAACAAAGGAGGAAGCCAGAGCTGTCTCCAGGAGACAGGGAGAAAACCAACACACACAACCCAACACCACGAGCAACTGGCCCTGCTGCTTCCACAGAACCTCACAGCCTTTTCCAAAGAATGTTAGAATGACAGCATTTCTTGCCCAGCCCTTTTTTTGGTTTCTTCACCCCCACAGATGTCCTAGAGAAGTTTAAGCACATCCAGGCAGCTCCACTATTAAGGACTGAGGCTTCCTGTAGGGGAATACCTGTGACTCACCCTGGATTCCCAGGATTTTTAAGCTGGTTCTCCCAAGGTCAGGCTGCTAAAAACACCCTTGGACACTTCTCACAGAGCTGGAAGCACAAAACTGCTGTCAAGGAACTTCAGCTCTGCTTTCCTCCTCTAACAGGCCCTTCATAAAACACCAAAGCTCCCCACTTGGCCATCTGAACACCAGGAAGGCAAACACTGGAGGGGAAGCTCTGCCACCAAAACAGGATGCAGAAGTGCTGCAGACACCAGTGCAAAGAGCAGAAATGAAACCCAAGGATCAAGTAGATCTTGGCCTACAATAAGACAAGTGGAGCCTCCACTGGATGCTCTCAGGGCCCACTGAGATGTGCCAGCTTAGCAAACCAATAGATCATTCCTCATTTCCAAAGCACTTGGAAGCATTTCTTTGCTGCCTCCCCAGAGGGCCCTGTCCTGTTTTGCCAAGCTCAGGGCAGTTTGATCCCTGTTTGCTCAGTTACCTGGGGGGCTCAGGGCTAACCCAATTTAGTCCCATTTTTACCCAAACTCCTGCTATGACTGAAGGCCCAGCTCAGCCTTTTTCTGCACCAATTCCATAGTGTGCCTTCCAAGAGCAGCCTGTGACTCACTGAAGTCTGACAGTTACTGCATTTATTACACAAGGGAGCTCATTTCATGCCTCCCTATTAATGTGAGGTACATTTACACCCCTAGATTCTGCTCAGAATCTTTTTTTGTTTTACACACGCTTCCCCCACCCATTTTTGCTGAAATCTTGCCAGTTTATTCTGTTTCCATGGGGATCTGAGGCACCAGTTCAGTAACAGAGAGAATCCCATGTGAGAGAACTGAACTCTGCTGTCCTGGGCACAACTTGGATTTTAATCCCATTCCTTGGGGAGGAATTTCATTCCACCTTTGCTGGAAGGTAAAAAACCTGTGAGGTGCCCACACTCACCAGCCTGAGGAACAACTCTCTCCCCTGACCATGAAAAAGATACATCAAAAGCCAGCAAAACTGGAAAGAGAGAACAGGTTTCACATGGCTGGAAGAACAATTTCAGAGTCCTGGCATTTCCAGTGTCTGCTACTCCCAGTTATCCCAGTGCAAAGGGGCACATGGAGACCACTTCAAGTGTTTGATGCTGGTTTGTGGCAGGACACCCCAAAGCACATCCCAAAATAACCTGCAATGAAGAGTATCTCAGCCAACATGAAGCTTTTCAGTTTTCTGTGTTAACACTTCCAAACTGAGTGTATTCCTTTAAAAATACTTCTTTATATTCCTATAAACTATGTTTGGATCTATATTAAAAGCACTCTCAAGGAGATCAGGGCACATTCCTCCAAGTTTTAAGCTGGATAAATTATCACCCAGGAGCTACTTAACCACATCCTTGCCATTGGTAACAGCTACTAATTGATGTGCCCTGAATCACTGCTGCAGCACCTGGACAAACACAATAAACCCAAATTAATTCAACTCTTACTCTCCATTCATTTGCCAGCTTTGTCAGAGCAGCTGAACATTCTTCTTTCTCTGGTAAAACTTTTCAGCCCAAGATTCCCAGTCCCACAAAGCAGACTAAGGCAGAAAAAGGGTCCTTTTCAGCCCTGCTCCATCCCAAGGAAAACCAGCCCTTCAAGGAGCCCATTTCAGCTTCCAGGCACAACTGAGAAGATTTAGGGAAAGAGTCAACTGTTTCCTCCCACTATAAATCTAATAATCTGTCTGGCTAAATGGATTATTCCCCATGACCCAGATGAATTCCTGTGCACAGCATTCCCTAAGGAATAGAGCAGCTTTGCCCAAGGTTTTCCAGCCCTGATATTTGATGTTTAAAACCTACCAAGTTCACCTACCCAGGAGCACAAGGTTCCCACAGCAGCTGAGCCATGCAAAGGAAATTTCTGGCTCCCTCCTCATTCCCTCCTCTGTGACAAGTTTGGATTAAGACATGGAAAATCAAGGATGGTGCCATGCTGGATGTCAGGCTGAAGAAAAACCTCTCACACTGCTCCAGTAGCAGTTTAATATTAAAACCAGGAATACTCTACACTTGTATTTGATTTATCTCCAAATAGAAAAGTGGTTTGGTTTATTTGGATACTGTTCACTCACAAATAATTTAGTCTTTCTTTACTGGAATAATGGACAATGTTCAAACAATACCAAGGTGTTTGAATATCTAAAACATGGGGTTATGAAACACAAAAACCAGATGAAAATACAGGGATTTTAGGGAACAAAAGGGGTAAAATTCAGATTGATCTCCCTCTGTCCAGAAGCTGCTGAGCTCCTTCAAATGATGTGGGCCAATCTAAACCCTACAGATCTGCATCATGGTAACATCCTGGATGTAATTGTAATTAAGACTCCAACTTCTGTCCCACAAGTAAAGAAAAAGCAGAAGTGCCTTCAGAGCTGTTCTGCAGACACCAAATTTTGGGCAGTGTCCAGAGCCCTCCTCCATTCTGGCTCTGGACACAAATTCCACTGGTTACAGAAGCCCTGTCCACCCCAGGCAGACATTTACTCCCACTGCTGCTTGGTCTGCACTGAGCAGAGCTGGGAACACTCATCAGTTACAGGGGAGGGATAAACCAGCTCCCAACAGGAGGCCAAACTCTGGAATTTACCAGGAATTTAGCAGGAAGCTGTTCCCAGCCCATCACCTGTCCAAGAAACCAGGATCTTCTATCGGCCTTCAAAAAATTGTGTTTGTCCTTCAGGTCCTTGAATTCCCATCAGGAATCCTTTGAATCCATCTGAGGCCGTGATTCACCCTCCCTCTCCTTCTATTGGAAGAGCTTTTTATTCCACCAGCCCTTTTCAATTTAATCTCAGTAGCTGTTCTCATCTAAATGTCCTAAATATAACCAAGGCAGACAGAGGGATCTTTGTCACTCCCAGGAGAAGGCTGAGGGAGGGCTGCACACTGCACAGAGCCTGAGCTGGGCCAGGATAAAACCCAGGCAAGGAGAGGAGATGGGCAGCTAAATACTCTTCTATGCACAGCAAGGCAGGATTTGGGGAGCAGAAGATCCAGAACAGGCAATTCCTTTGCAGCACCAGCAGCTCCTTGGGAGAGGAGGGGAGGCCTCACACACAACATGGCCCTGCTGTCCTTTCAGAGGGTGCTGGAAGCCAGAGAGTCACTGCAACACTGGGCTCATTAGGACAGGCTTAAATTTAGCTACAGACTGGGTTTGGGGAATGTCTGTCCAGCTGGGTCTTCATTTTCTGCTCAATTACAATCATGTCTCAATTCATAAATACAGAAAAAATGCCTTGTTACTTTATTGTTTAGTTATGAAGTTCATGATCTTACTCATGTGACAACAGGCCATATTCTTTGCATTTAATTTATATTTAATGATTATCCAGACATTGAACATCAAAGCCAAGTTGGACAGGGCTTAGATCAGCCTGGTCTACTGGAAGGTGTCCCTGCTCCTGCCATGGACACTGATGAGCTTTAAGGTCCCTTCCAGCCCAAACCATTCCATGATTTTAGGAGTCTGCCAACCACAACACTCCAGAACTGCAAGAACTGCTCAACACAAGATACTAAGTGCAATGAAGGAAGGCAGAGAAAGCTCTGGAATAAACCCCTGAACTTTAAAGATATTTGTAAGCACCAAACCACAACACCCCAGAACGGGAACACATTTTATGGACAAATAAAAGGAAAGCCCCAAAGCAAGACACGACCAGTGTTAGAACCAGCACTGAGATCAAACTCCCACCTTCACCTTCCAGTGACAGCACAGAGAGGCAAAAAGCCTCTCTCCCAAAGGGGGTCAGGTTGGAACTACGAAGCTTTTTGCTGACAACGAGCTCTTCAGGACAGAGATAAAGTATCTAACATTATCTGACAGCTTCTGGCTGCCATGAGGCAGCAAGGCTGGCTCTGAACAGCCTTGGAACAGAGGGAAATTTTAGGACACTTGGAGTTCCAAGTCTGGCTTCTGAGCTGGATGGAAACACGACAGAGGAACGATAATGCCAAGGGCCAACACTGCAACAAAAGCCCATCAGCCCAGACAGAGATGACCAACTAAATTCCCAACACCAGGCTCCAGCTTGTCTTTAATTAAAAAACTCCTCTGGCTCAGAGGTGGCACCACCTGCTGTGTCAGGCACTGGGCACATCCCGTGCCGGGGTGGGACAGGGAGCCCTGGTTACCTTCAGCAGCGAGTAGGGCAGCATGACCTCGAGCTCGGCGATGCGGTGGGCGGGGTCCTCGGGGTCCCCGTGGATCTCCAGGTCCTCCTCGGGGATGGTGTCCCAGTGCCCCCTGTGGGCTGCCAGCATGTGCACCAGCTCGTACTGCTCGGGCAGGGCCAGGCTCAGCCGTGTCTGCGCGCCGTGCGTGAAGCGGATGCGCCGCCGCCGGCAGTGCTCCTCGCTGCTCACCTTGGTGGTGGGCAGCAGCTTCTCCCCCAGCAGGATGTTGAGCAGCTGGCACTTGGCATTGCAGTTCTGGCCGAGGATCAGCAGGCAGGGGTGCCAGCTCACGCTGCGCTGGAGGTGCTCTTCCTCGTGGGGAGGGAAGGAGATGAAGCTCTGCCCTGGAATTGAGGACGGGCGCGTTAGAATGGGGTGCGTGGATGAGCCAAGCCCTGCAGCCCAAAGATCAGACATTGCTGCCCCACAGCCCACCCAGAGCACCAGGAATCTGCTCCTGAACCCTGGAGTGTGTGCCAGTAACTCAGCATTCCAGCTGCATTCCCAGCAGGTTGATTCCCACCAAGCCTTTGAAAGGGTTAGCTCCTTTTCTCCCCAGCATGTGGCACAGGGTGGGGGTTTGGGGTGTCTGTGCAGGGCCAGGAGTTGGACTTGGATGATCCTTGTGGGTCCCTCCCAGTTTGGGATATTCTATGATTCTGTTCCACTGGAAAGAGTCCAGTGGAATCCTTCAGCAGCTTAGTGGAAGATTCATCGAAGGCCCAAAAAGTCAAGATGGAGCAGCTGTCAAAGTCAAAGCAACTGAAGGTTTAACTCTGCCCTGGGCTGGAAGGGTGTTTCACCTTTCTCCAGAGCTCCAGAGGGTCACCAAGGCCAACTCTTCCAAGGTTTTATGGCTTGGCTCTACAGAACATTCCTGTCCCGTATCAGAAATGCAATCAGCTCTGAATCAGTGACAGCTCCACCCACACTTAAAACATCAAATATTTCACATCTCCCAAACCCCAAGAGTGCCACTGCTAAAGCCTGTTGACCAAAATCTAGGAATATTGACATCAAAGCAGCAAGCCCTCCATTCTGGCCCCAGGGAAAGGCATTCCTGCAAAATTGCCTCTGTACATCCAGACCAAGGTTGCTGAGGTACAGCAGGAGAAGTAACACCCTCTGCCAGCAATTCCCTACGACAAACAACCACAGCATCTCCAGAAATGGTCCCACTTGCAGCAGCCTGGGCAGGGAAGACACTTTGGTAAGAGCCAGAAGGTTCTAGAGCAGCCTGAAACTCAGTGACAGTCACACCCTCAGTGCACCCACAGCAGACACCTTTGCTAACCTGGACAGCTGAACTACACAGGCACAGTTTGCCACACACTCCTTTTAAGAGCAGCATTGGAGCTGCAAAAGGAAGTTACTCAACATCTGTATCTCCTCCAGAGCAGCAGGACTCCCTGTAATCACCCTCCTTACTCACCAGCTGCAGCATCATGGACTAGGAATTCCAGGCTCAGTGGGATGGAACTCCCTGCACTCACCTCACTGGGTTAATCCAGGCTCAGGACTGGGTTTAGCTCCTGGGTTCTTTTACAAGTCCTACACAGAGCTTTGCCCACACAAAGCTTTGTGTTAGCTCATGCACAGCAATGGGATAAGCCTGGTAGAACAAAATTCATGGATACAAATAAATCCCTCATCTACTGCACTTCAGGAACACCAAACAGCCAGTTCATGGGCCAGACCTGGAGGCACCAGGAATGAAATGGCAAATGGAGACAGCAGGCCCCAAAACCTGCCAAATTGTAAATGTGACACAGATTTCAAACCACCACGACTGCCCTGATATGGGGCAAACTGGCAAGAACAGCAGTTTAAAGAGAGAATCAACTACAGCACAGCAGGAGCCCCAGCAGGGATTTTATAGGGAAGGTCCTGTTTCACCAGGGCTATTAAAATTCTTCTAATGAGTCATGTTCTGGCAGCCAAAATTGCTTCAGCATCTCAAGCCCCAAGAAAACAAGATACTCCCATGTACCAAGATACTCCTCAACACTACAAACCAACTTAAAGAGAACACAGCGTATTCTGGTGCTCACTGACCACTCCATTCCTCTGCTTTAATTAAAATCAAATTTGGAGCAGCACCATGTGAAGTTGCTTGTGTCTTAGAGCAGGTTAAGGCTTCTTTAATACCTTGCCTAAAATTTACTTTTCCTTCCAACTCCCATCTGAAAATAGACTGCTGGAGGAGTTTTTCCACCCCAACACCAAGGTGGCTCAGCAAACCCCTCTCCTGCACCTCTGCCCCACAAAACCCTGCGTGCTGACCCTCAAAAAATCAAGTCTGGGAAAGGTTAAGAGAGAAATCACTTCTCCAAGTGTGACTGACTCTTCTAACTGTTCCTTAAACAAGCCTTTCAAGATGCACAGCCTTACAGAGCAGCCACATCAAGTGACCAAAGGGCCAGAGCTGCCCAGGAGCTCACAAAAGATCAGGATCTGCAAAAACCCACAAATAGCACATTTCAGCCTTCATCTACAAGATAAGGAATTTCTTTGATCTGGTAACATTCATTGAACCTTCTCCTGGAAGCCAGACTCGCCCTTCAGCTACCAAGCATGAAAAAAAGCAATTCAGACAGTGCTGTGCAGGCAGAGCCTTCTCTGCAGAGGCTTTGGGAGAGCAAAGAGGAGGCTCTGAATTTGTGGGTAATTCATGATAAAAACTGATTGAAATAGAGCAGCTTCACTGAAATTACTGAAACCCAGCATGCATATAGAAATAGAATCCTAGACTGGTTTGGATTGGAAGGGACCTTAAGGCTCATCCCATTCCAAACCCCCTGCCATGGGCAGGGACACCTTCCATAAGCCACATCCAACCTGGCCTTGGACACTCCCAGGGATGGGGCAGCCACAGCTTCTCTGGGCACCCTGTGCCAGGGCCTGCCC
>JAWWMO010000078.1:3129386-3140698 GCA_035047845.1 Dendrocincla fuliginosa | reverse complement strand
GGAGCAGCCGCCCGGGCACGGCGGGATGGAGGGCAAGGCCGGGGAGGGGGCGGCGGGCGTGGTGCCCGAGGCGGGGGCTGCCCCGGCGCGCTCCAAGCCCCCCGACCTGAAGGTGAGCCCGGGGGGACACGGAGGGGTGGGGGGGGGGATTTGGGGGGATCGCGGTCCCCGTGGAGCGTCCCGTGACTGAGAGCCCCGCGGGGTCAGCCGTGGGATGGGGCTCGGGGGGGTGCTGACCCCGCCACAGGTGTGACCTTGGAGGGTACGGGGTGGATCCGGGATGGGGGTGCTCCCGGGATGGGGACCGTGCTGGGATGGGGAGGCTCCCGGGATGGGGATGGTCCTGGATGAGGATGATCCTGGGATAGGGATGGTCCCAGGATGGGGATGGTCCTGGATGAGGATGATCCTGGGATGGGGATGGTCCCAGGATGGGGATGGTGCTGTGATAAGGATGCTCCTGGCGTGGGGGTGGTCCTGTAATGGGGATGCGTCTGGATGAGGCTGCTCCTGGGATGAAGATTGGTCCCAGGATGAGGATGGTCCCACGATGAGGATGCTCCTGAATGAGGATGCTCCTGGGATGAAGACTGGTCCCAGGATGAGGATGGTCCCAGGATGAGGATGCTCCTGAATGAGGATGCTCCTGGGATTAGGGTGGTCCTGTTATGGGGATGCTTCAGCATGAGGATGCTCCTGGGATGGGGATGGTCCCGGGACGGGGATGCTCCTGCATGAGGATGCTCCAGCGATGGGTGCCGGGACGGGGATGTCCCCGGGCGGGGTGACAGGGCTGTCCCCTCGGCAGAGGGGCTATGCAGCCCCCGGTGCATCCCTGCCCGGTGCGGGGGGGTCGCTCCGGGAGGATCCGGGGCTGCGGCAGCCGGGAAGTGACGGTGTAGAAATGGCCCCGAGGCTTCTCCTGCCGGGCCTTGGGGCCGTGTCCGGCTGACGAGCAAAACAAGCCCCGCGGCTCCGCAGCGCTGCGGGAGCGAAGGAGCCGATCCCGGCGCCGGGAGGAGGATGGGGCGATCCCGCGGGAAATCGGGCGGAAAATTCCCGCGGGTTTGGAAGCGCAGCAGCTCCGACCCCCGGCGCTGTTCAACAGGGTCCCGCTGGAGAGGATGCGCTGGGGTTTGGATCCTGCAGAGATGAATTCCCTGCAGGAAAACCCCAGGAACTTGGGGGTTTTCAGGCTCTGGGGTGGCCGTGGTTGAAGGTGGTCACGCCGTGCTGGTGCAGAGGTGCTGCTTCCACCCTCTGGTTTCAAAAAGACCTGGGAAAAGTGGAAGGTGTCCCTGGTCACCCGTGGGCAGCCTGGGATGCGGGGAGGAGCCCCTTGCTGTGGACACCCCAGGCAGCTCCTTGGCCTAGAAGGTCTCCCTGGTGCGGTCAAGGTCGTGCAGATGCTGAGAAGGAGATCCAGGAGTGCCAGGCTGCTGCCATGCCTGCAGGCATCCCTTCCACACAGGCAGCCAGGAATTAAACCCCCTGTTCCTACTGAAGAACTCGGCTGTTCTAAGCACGAGAAGCCCCGTGGCTGCTGGATGGGACACACGAGGCCTTTTCCTTGATGTCTTCAAAGCAGCAGCTCCTGCTCCAGAGGCTTTTTGGGCTTTGCTGTCGTGGGGTACAAAAATCAGCTGGAGGGGAGAGCAAGGGCAAGGGCATCCCCTGGCTGTGAGGGTGGGCAGGCCCTGGCCCAGATTGCCCAGAGAAGCTGTGACTGCCCCATCCCTGGAAGTGTCCAAGGCCAGGTTGGATGGGAATCTGGTTTGAAAAGTGTCCCTGGACCTGGATGAGCTTTAAGGCCCCTTCCAACCCAGACCATTCTATGACTCCATGACTCTGTGATCCATGGGGATGTAGTGCTCAGGGCCATGCAAGGCTGGGATATCCTTCTCTCCTTACCTCGAGCAGGCTTGGCTTGGCTTAGCCAAGGTGGAGCTTCTCATGCACATCATCCCTCAGCATCATGCCCCGTCCTTTCTCCATCCCACCTGGAGCTCTTTTCGCCTGCACAGAGGGTCAGAAAGGGGTGAGAACGTGGGGCAAAAGGAGCTGCAGCTTCCAAGGGCTGTGAGCAGCACAGCCAGCATTCCTGGGTCGGCACATCCAGCCTGGAGCTGGAGCTCAGCCCACTCCGCAGCCTCATCCCGCTGGCAGCACCAGCCGTGGCCAACTGCCCATTGATTTTATCGACCCGAGCGTGATACCCTGATGCAGGTTTGCTTCCAGTGCTCACCTTTAACACGTCTGGAGCTCAGCAATTAATTACCTGCATGGAATAAATCCTCAAGCTCGCTTCAGTGGGCAGAGCAGTTGGAAAGCTGTGTCTGGGAGCTGCCCGCAGCACCGGGCGCTCTGCCTGGCCCCGCCACAGCCACCACGAGCAGCCACTTCCCCTCCTGCTGCTATAGTTTGTGGCATCTTTAATATAATCTGAGAGTTTTCCTGCCCCAAACCCCCTCTGGAGCTGCACAGTGTGGTGGGGCCAAACAAGCTGGTCCTTGGTCCCCCTGCTGTCCCCAGGCTGGTGCGGTGCCACCCACCAAGCCGACAGACTCATCTCCCCGTGGAGCAGTGCAAACTTCCCTCTGCTGCCAGCTGAAGATGGATTTGAGCTGGCAACCTGGAAACAACAGGCTGTCTTGTGTCGTCTCCATCCCTGAACCCCGGCAGATCCACGGCAGCTCTCCCTTCCCCAGCCCTGACTCCATCTCCAGTGCCGACAGCGAGGGCTCCATTAGGGGAAAAGAGGAAAAATAAGTTCTGGCAAGGAGAAAAGCTGATGTGTGGCACACAGTTGTGCTCAAAAATACCTCTGGTGGCAGGGAGTTCTGTGCTCTGCAGCAGAGTGACAGGATCCATACAAAACCCTGCAGAAGGAGACATCCAGCCTCTCGTGGCTGCCGGGATGTCCCACCACCACTTGGTCCCACTCCCACTCCCCCCAGGCATCTCTGAGCTGAGTGTTTAAACCCCCTGGGTCTCTCTCTCTGTTCTCCCCAATGGTCTGATCTGCCCAAGGCCTGAAAGTTGAAGCCTGGCATCATTCCCATCTCCAGTTTCATGATCCTGGTTTTCATGGCTCCTGCCTTTCCTGCCTTTCAACCCGAAAGCCAAGATCAGCAGGAATCCAGAGGCGTTGGCCTGAGCTCTTCCCACATCCCAGGGCCTGATCCAAACCCCACATCCATGGGCAAAAAGCTTCTCCTGGGCTTTGTGCACCTGGGGAGCCTCTCCTGAGGAGGAGGCAGATGAAGGCCAAGGGGAGGTCCCACCACAGGACATTCACTTCCCAGCACTGGGAGCAATGGGATTGGGACAGGAGTGGCTCCAGGGGATGGAGTGAAGCACAAACCTCCCATTTCCTCCCACTCAGCTAGTTTATTTTTTTCTGGAGATCCCTTGCTCTGAGGAGATGGATCTGAGGGTGGAGACCCCCCCGATGGGATCCCACATCCCACCCATGGCAGTGCAGGGAGGATGCTCCTCTCCATAAAGGTCACCAGCCCCTGTTCTAAACCCGCAGGTACATTTATATTTAATCCCTGGCACGAACAATTTTCCAGGCATATTTTGGTCCTGAAAGGACACGGCCAAGGTGAGCTGGCTCCCCTGTGGTTCCAGGATGGAGCTGCTGTCAGGCAGCAGAGCAGCTCCAGTCCCTGGAGCAGCCACATCCATCATCTCCCCGGGGCATGGCTCATTCAGCACTGCTGGGCTGCTGGCAGGGACCCCCGTGGGTCTGTGCTGCCCAGCAGGACCCCCGTGGGTCTGTGCTGCCCAGCAGGACCCCCGTGGGTCTGTGCTGCCCAGCAGGACCCCCTGGCCCCTCAGGGAGAGCGGAGCATCCTCCCAGGCAGGGTGTTCCCTGGAGTTTGTGCCGGCCACAGCGGAGGGGCGGGAGCCGAGGATGGAGTGTGTGGCTCTCCCAAAGCTGCATCCCAGCAGGAACAGGCTCCTGTTGGTGCTCCATGCCCAGCTGCCTGATGACCCCAAATCTGGTCCCCCAGGATCCCCATCCTTGTTTCCCACCGGATTTCAGCACTCAGCACCCCTGCAGTCTGTTCAGGAGGGGACAGCCATGGGAGAAACCCCTGTGAGCTGCCACTGGTTGTTCCCTCAAGGAGCACATCTGTCTCCTCTCAGCACCAGCAGCAGAGATCTCACCCTGCAAATGTCACCTGGGATTGGGGAGCTCGGGGAGGGTCTGGAGCCCCCACCCCTGGGCTGTGTGTTCCCTGTTTTTTGGGAGAGAGTTCCAGGAGCTGCGTGTCGCTCCAGCATGCTGGTAGTGCCTTAACCAACATGACTAACGTTTGTCACATGTTTGTTCTCTCATCTGGCCCCAGGAGGAGCAGTGTGAGTGTGTGGGGGAGTGCTTTATTTGCCATTTTAGAACATCTCCACGTTCTCCTTGCCGTTTGTGGCAGCGGGAGGAGCGGCAGAGCTTGGGATGCTCTGTGAGATGGGGCTGAGAGGGGCAGCGGGGTTGTCACCCCGTGGGGACCACTCTGAGCCTGTCCCCCAGCACGGCTGGGGGTGCTGGGTGGTGGTAGGACCGTCAGGATGGGGATCCATAGGAGGATCAGCTGGAGGAGGCAGCAGGAGGAGTGGAAACCCCACGCAGGGATGAGCAGGACCTGCCGGGGTGCTGCTGCTGTGTGGGGGCTCTGAGCTCTGGGCTGGGGGGGGATTGAACCCCCTGTGCCTTAAAATAAGGAGTGCTGAGGGATGGGATGGGGTGGGATGGGGTGGGATGGGATGGGATGGGATGGGATGGGATGGGATGGGATGGGCCTTCCACTGTCTGTGCAGCGCTCCCAAGAGCTGCTGAGTCTTGGCTGGAGCCTCTGGGCGGGCCAGGGATATAAATAATTAATAATAATAATAACAATTGAGCAGGATTTCACAGCATGTGGCCGTGCTAGAAGGTCGTGGCAACAAGATCCCCTCCTTGTGTGTCTGTCTGAAAGCCGAGTAAGAGGTTTGGATGTCGGGGCAGAGCTGGAAAACCATTTAGTGAGAAACTGGGAGGTTTCAGTGGCAAGAGCCTGGCACAGCCTGAGCCACAGTGGGCAAGGGCAGCATCTGACTCTCCCATGGGATGTTGCCAAAGAGCAGAGTCCAAGACAAAACAGTCATCCACGTCACAAGTTCCCTGCAAGATATGGGATTTTTTCCAAAAAATGGGGTTTTTTTTTCCAACTCTTCTCAGTGCAGAGCAGGGGCTGCTCCTTTGAAATCCCCACCACCAAGCAGGACACCCCGGCTGCATCAATGAAAAAGCCCAAGGAAACAATGATATTTTTGGATTAAAATCAGGGTGTTACAGCTGTCCACACTGAGAAATTAATCTCTGTGCCCATCGCATCAGTTATTAAGCAATGGCTGTTCCAAAATAGCCCGTGCAGACTCTGGTCTGAGCCATGGGCAGTTTGGTGCCAGAAAAATGCCTCAGCTTTGGAAATGCAGGAGTATCTCAGAGTAGCATAAGAAAACAGAGCTTTTACATCAGCAAATTCTCTGCAGAATCATTTGTTTGTGGCCACCACTCCCAGCAACTTAATGCAGGCAAACCTTGAGCTTGAACAAAGTTGGTCCTGTGGGTTCCAGCTGGGAGGAACAGGGCTGGGATTCCTCTGCTTGCTTCCCTCCTCCTTTTTTCCATGGAGATCCCCTGCCTGCAGAGCCCCTGAAAGGTTCTTTCAGGAAAACTTGGAAAGGGCCTGAGGAGGGTTTGTTTTAAAAGATTCACTTCAGTCAGGTGGAGCTGTTGGACCAAAAGACCTGAGGGCTTCTGGCTCTCACCTCCACGTTGCTGCTGGGAAAACCTCTTCTCCTTTACTGCCAGCTCCACTTTTAGTTTGTTTTCATCACCCTCAGGGAAGGGAGTTGATTGTTTCTTTTCACTTGGACCTTCTAATGGGCTAATTGTGCCCCTGAGGGTCTGCCATGCCCCTGAGGGGAGAAATCTGGGGGTTTATAGTTATTACCTACCTAATGCTGCCTCTGTTTCCATAGAGACTCTATAAATAGAATAAAATTTAAATCACTATTTCCTGAAGTAGTGGTTCAGCACCGTAGAGTTATTCTATATTTCCTAGGAAAAACCAAAAGGATGGATATTTTCATGATGAATGGCTAAGGAAAGGATTAGAGGCTTTGCCTGCAGAGTTGGGTGACACAGGATCTCATTGCTGGCTCCTTGTCAGTGTTACAGGTGTGACGACAATTAGCCCCTGATGGATTTGGGCCTTGTGGCTTTAATGCCTGGGATTTTTAGGGGAAGGAATCCTTTCTGTATGGCCATGAAATGCTCCTCAGGCTGCAGCTCCTGGAGGTCGTGTCTGGAACATCAGAGCTATTCCAAAACCCGGAGCGTTTGCCAAGTGTCCGCTGGGGCTGCAAACAGCTCCTGGTTCACACTGCTCTTCCAGCAGGACTACATGGCAGCAGGAACAGCATCCCTGGGGACAGTCCTGCCACAGTAAATGGGAGGTGAAATGGCCCTGGACGTCAGCAGGGTCAGGATTGGCGTCCTCAAAGTGGGGAGTGACTCCAGAAGCGAGACAGGGAACAACAGGGCAGCCCTGTGCCCTGTGACCTGCCAGGTTCCTGCCACTGGGGCTGCTCCGGGAGGGCAGAGGGGATTTTGAAGTCCCAAGAGCCTTTATTTGCTGCCTGGCAGTTGTGGTGGTCCAGGGATCAGGGATGCTGGGAGTTGCTGCCCATGCTGCTGCCCCCTGAGTGCCCACACACTGCAGAGGGCACCCAGCCAAAATCTCCCCTGGATGCAAATCTGGGCGTTCCAGTGGCTGCAGGGAAACCTCTCCGTGCTGACCCGGCTGTAATCGGGAGCACCATCTGTTCCACCATCCATATTGCATGACTTCCCTGTGGCCACATTCCCTCCTCCCCATTGCCAGGAGCCCTCAAGGGAACAGCCCTGTGCTCCGTGGGAATGGCATTCCCAGGCCCCTGGCAGAGGGAGACCTGGGCCAGCAGCGTGTCCCCAGCTCCTGCTGGAAACCAGTGACTGCCCACCAGGGGCTGGATTTGGTGGCACAGGGCCATGAGCTGTGGTTTGACCCCCATAAGCCAGCCCAGCCTGGACCATGGAAAATCCCATGGGGGAAAGCACCCCACATGTCAGAGAGCAGGAGGCTCTTGTGAGGCTCCAAGGCTCGGAGTAACTCTGGCATTTCTAGGGAAGGAAAAGGCAGCTCCATCCCTGCTGCCTGCAGGGTCGGGGTCTCTGGGCAGCGTGTTGCCTTTAAAGGGTCTTTCTCCTCCTCTTGCTACTTTGAGGGGTAACCAGAGCTCCTCAGGGACCTTCCCCTGGTGTGGGGAATGCTGGTGGAATGTGCACCTGAGCCATCCCAAGCCACAATGCTCAGCCCTGTGCACCAACAAAAGGCCACTAATATTTAGGGTTTCCATGGGTGTAAGTGAAGTGCTGGCTCATTCTCTTTTCCTCTGTTCCCTTTGGGATGCTGTGGGATCTCCAGAGCCCTCCAGGAGCTCTTTACCCCCTCTGGCTTTGATTTCAGTTCGGTGTGAGCGTCCCTCGGAGCTGTGGGTGCCGTAACGGGGCAACACCACCCCTTCCCACCGCTCACAGGGGTTGCCCTCCCCCTTCTCCCTTCTCCCACAGAAAATCCAGCAGCTCTCCGAAGGCTCCATGTTCGGCCACGGCCTGAAGCACCTATTCCACAGCCGCCGGCGCTCGCGGGAGCGGGAGCACCAGAACTCGCAGGACGCGGCGCCGCCGCCCCACGGCGCGTCCGACCACGAGTCCCCCGACGAGAAGGAGCGCTCCCCGGAGATGCACCGCGTGTCCTACGCCGTGTCCCTGCACGACCTGCCGGCTCGGCCCACCGCCTTCAACCGCGTGCTGCAGCAGATCCGCTCCCGGCCCTCCATCAAGCGCGGCACGAGCCTGCACAGCGGCAGCCGCCGCGCCAAGAGCGGCTCCCTGGAGCCCCAAAAAGGCAGCCCCCACCTGGGGCGCAAGGCCCCCCAGGACAGCAGCCTCACGGCCATCCTGCATCAGCACCAGGGCCGCCCCAGGTCCTCCTCCACCACGGACACTGCCATCCTGCTGGCCGAGAGCGGGGCTGTCTACCTGCTCACCGAGGACACCGAGTGCCTGGCTGATAAGGTAGGGCTGGAGTGTGGGGGGAGATGATGGGGCTCAGCCCGGAGGAAAAGAGGCTCATGGGGGGACCTTCTTGCTCTCTACAGTTTCCTGACAAGAGGGGAGAGCCAGGGGTGGCTGGGCTTTGCTCCCAGGCAACCGGTGACAGAACAAGAGGGGACAGCCTTAAGCTGCGCCAAGGGAGGTTTAGGTTGGGCATTAGGAAGAGTTTCTTCACAGAAGGGGTGATTAGACATTGGAAAGGGCTGCCCAGGGAGGTGGTGGAATCCCCATCCCTGGAGGCTTTTAAGGAAAGTCTGGATATGGCACTCAGTGCCCTGGGCTGGGTGACAAGGAGGGCATCAGGCACAGGGTGGACTTGATGGTCTTGGAAGGCTTTTCCAACACAAATGGTACTGTGATTCTGTGGCTGCACCTAGTCTGGGGTGAGAACACGCTGGGGAGTCGGGGCAGGACAGGGTGCAGAGCACCCCAAAGTGCTGTTGGGATGAGATTGTCCCTCGGACCAGCACTGGTGGCACTGGACAGCAGATGGGAACCAGTCGGGTCTGGAGCTGCTGGGGCTGGTGCTCCTCTCGTGGGGAAGTGAAGGCCAGTGCCATTCCCTGAGTGGGGTCTGAGGGAGAGAAGGAAGGACCTGGCAAGAGTCTGT
This sequence comes from Dendrocincla fuliginosa, assembly GCA_035047845.1. Taxonomy (NCBI): domain Eukaryota; kingdom Metazoa; phylum Chordata; class Aves; order Passeriformes; family Dendrocolaptidae; genus Dendrocincla; species Dendrocincla fuliginosa. Next base: position 3,131,879 of record JAWWMO010000078.1, on the reverse strand, counting down.
GCCAGTGGCATGGCACCCCTGGCATGGGGTCTGAGGGCATCTGACAGCCCAGTGGTGCTGAATGGCTGCAAACTGATCCAATCCAAGGTGATTTTTAAACCAGTCCATGCCGAGCTGATGGGCAGGGTGGGGTTTCCATCTCATATTTAGTGGCATTAATTATGAACCAGCTGAGATTAGTGCAGCAGGCAGCACGGTGAGTTCATGGGGCAGGCAGGGAGAGGTGCTCCAGGGCAGTGGCCAGGCAGGGCTGCCAGGGTGGGACAGCAGTGGGGTGTCAGATCCACGTGCTCCCCCAAGCCGTGGGACCCAGCAGGCACAGGGAATGAGGGCGATGCTTCCCACGCACCCCCCACCCAAACTCTCCTCTCTTTTTGTTCTCTGAGAGGGAAATCTGACCTGGAGACTCCTGTTGCCCTCTGAGCTAATGGAAAAAGACTCAACCAGATACTTTTTCTTTCTGTTTTCCTGGGCAGTGGCAGTGCCAAGCTGCAGCTGACGCTCACAGTGTGCAGCGAGTGCCAACCCTGCTCCCCTGCCACTGCTGGACGTGGGAATCTGGTCCCAGAGGATAAACACATCATTGTATCAGCAGCTTTGCAAGAAATGACTGCCCAGGTCCTCCTCTGCCCCCTCCAGGTCCTCCTCTTCCCCTTTATTGTGTGCAAATCAGGGCACCCCGACCCTTCCCTGGCAGTCTCTGCTCCTCCCCACTGGAATGCTGTACCCAGACCGAGTGCCCGTGCAGGGCCAGGAGCACCAGGTTGTTAATTGGAGCATCTGCAGCCAAAATTTCTTCCGTGTGGGCTGTGGCATTGCCTTGCAAGGAGCCCAATCCTGCTGAGCCCTCTGGGATTATGGGCAAAGCTTTGATCCCACTGGGACAGAAGCATCCAGAGGGAGGCAAGAGCAGAGCGGGCCTGTGTCCACTCCCAGAGCAGCACAGAAAGGGGATGAATAATTGACTGCATATGACACAAAGAGCAATAAGAGGAGAGGCGATACTGGGGCCTTTGTGAGGCAGTGGAAAAATAACCTATTTAGAGAAACAAGAGCTACGTGATATTCTCATGCCGTATTATTTTTCCGTAGCCCTCAGGAAACCCTGAACCTCCTGCCCTGGAGCAAACCAGCTCCTTTTCCTCAGGGAGGGTTGCTGTGGCCGTGCCCTGGTCTCCAGCACCCCTGGCAGGAGGGTGGCACTGGGACTTTGGGCCAGCAATTGTTTGGCATCGCCCCTGCCTTGTCCTCAGGGATCTGACACCTCCTGTGTCTCACCCTCAGGGGGTCCTGGGGAAGGGCCATTTTCCCCTCACAAATTTCATGCTGAATTTTGCACCCATTGCATAAGGAGCACACTGGGTGAATCCCTCGTGGGATCACTCAGCCTCAGCATAGCCTTATCAGCAGCTATAGATTTATTTTTTTTCCTTTTGTTTTCTTCTTAATTTCCTGCAATTCTCCCTTTCCCTGCCCTAGTTCTTCACCTCCAGTCCCTGATGGCACCAGGTCACCCTCCACCCTGTTAGGGCCTGGCACACAGAGTTTCTCCCCCTGGCACCCCCTAGTTGCCCCCAAAAGCAGCCTGTGGTGTCAGGGAACAGCTGGGGTGGCTGGAGAGGTACCATGGAACAGTCTGGGAATCCTGCTGGATGCCAGTTCTGTCTGGGGCTCGTGGTGTACCCCAAGAGGTGCCTCCTGTGCCCCTGTGCTGCCCTGGGGAGCACCTTTGAGGGATCAACCCCGCCTGGGGCCAGCAAAGGACTGTCACCTGCATCACAGGCTGGGGACAAGGCTTTGCTCTGCAGGGTGATGCCCACCTGGAGCGTGTGTTCGTGGGTTCCCCCCATCCCCAGCCCTCCACACCGCGCTGTGCCCACCTGGGGCGTGCGGATGAGTTTGGGATGACTCGGACATCCCCTGCCTCCTGCTGGCAGCTCGGGGCCAAGGCTTTGGGTGTCGGCTCCGCTCCCGGAGCCGTGTGTGCCCGCGGGGCTGTGTCCGGACAGCAGTCCCGGGGGCTGCGGGTACCGACACCCGGGAGCATCACCGGCTTCCAAACCCCCGCCCTCCCGCATCCCGCGGCTCTGCTCTTTGGCCAGGGTGGCACATTTGGGGCGTGCATCGGTGTCGGTGTGTCCCGTGCGGGTTTTCCACACCGGGACGTGCCGGTGGCACGTGTGACAGCGGCGGTGGCGGCGTCGGGGCTGGGGGAGGCTGCGGCAGGGACCGCGCGTGGCGGAGAGGAGGGAGCTTTCTCCTTTATCTCCCTAATCCCGTCCTGGTGACCCGCCAGGCCGCCGGCAGGGGCGGGCACACGGGCATTACCGGCTGGGACGGACAAGGAGGCCCCAGCACCGGGGGGGATCTCCCCGCAGCCCCCCATCCCTCCGGCACCAGGGGGGATCTCCCCGCAGCCCCCCATCCCTCCGGCACCGGGGGGATCTCCCCGCAGCCCCCCATCCCTGCTGTCGGGGGGATCTCTCGCAGACC
>JAWWMO010000078.1:3099972-3112231 GCA_035047845.1 Dendrocincla fuliginosa | reverse complement strand
TGGATGGCACAGCCCTTCCCTCCGCAGGATTTCGCTCTGCTCCCCATTTGGGGTTGGTTTGCGCGTCCCACCAGTGCCACCCAAAGGTGCCCGGGGTGCCCAGGTCCCGTGGCGTGGGGTGAAGGTGACCATGCAGCTCTGTCCCCCCTCGCCCTGCCTCGTGTGTGTGTGATCTGTCACCGCAGCGAGCCTGGATGGAGTAATAATAATAAATTGCTTTGGTATCTCGGGGGTAATTGCACTTAATGGAGACGAACGAGGCAGTGATTTATCTTTCCAGCTGCACGAGCCCTGCACCATAAAATAATGTACCTGCTGCCCTCAGCTCCCAAAATATCCCCTGGGCATCTCCCAAGGAGGGGAGCACCGAGCCCTGGAGGGACCCAGAGCTTCCCACCTGCTTTTTGGGGTGCTGCTGGCATCGCCTCACCCCCGATTCACCCCTGCTCACCCCGCTGCCAAGCTGGGCATGGAGACCCTCACCCCGGCACAGCGTGGGGGAGTCTTCCCAAGGAGGAGAGGGCTGGGGAGGAAGGGGATTGGGGGGAATGTTGGCAATCACCAGTGGGAACGATGCGGGACCCCAGCCATCCCCTCCCCCCGGCGGCGTGGCCAGGCTTAGGCCGTAAAAAGAAAGAGCTGGTACCAAGGATAACATGCCTCGCATTCCTGCGCTGTCTCCGGGGGAATTTCGACTGTTCCACATGAAAAATACTCCCTGCCCCCGAGGTCGAAGTGTCTGGAGGAGGAAAAATTTCCGAGCGGAAAAGCTTAAAGCGGTGCAGAGCCACAGCCAGCAGCCAGCCCCGGGGCACTGGGGCTCACCTGGAGGTGGCCAGTGCCAGCATAACAGGTGCCAGGGCCACCATGGCAGGTGCCAATGCCACCATAGCAGGTGCCAATGCCACCATGGCAGGTGCCAGTGCCAGCATGGCCAGTGCCCGTGCTACTGTGGACCATGCCCATGCCACTCTGACCAATGCCAGTGCCACCATGGCCAGTGCCTGTGCTAATTTGACCAGTGCCACCTCCACCATGGCCAGTGCCAGTGCCTATGCTCCTGTGCCCATGCCACTGTGACCAGTAGCACTGCCACAGGGTGAACAGCAGCACCTCGAAGCTTGTATGGACCTGACAGCCCCAGGGGAGGTGTGAGGGGAGGGAAAAGCCCCGAGTTCACCCCCTGAACCAGAGCAGAGCTCCGGTGGATCCGGCTGCTGTCACACTCGTGGCCAACCTAATAATTTAATTGCACGTTTAAAAATAAATACTTGTCTGGGGTTGGGGGAAAGAAAGGCTTACTGAGGAAAATGGAGAGGAATTTAATTAAGGGCAGTGCTGGGAATGTTTCTACCACAATAAAGATAAGGAGGATCAATTGCTGCTTCCTAGGATCAAAGCAGAGGGCTGGAGGGGGGAAGCAGGGCTGTCGGGAGGCTACAAAGCACCGGGGAGGGAGGGAAGGCACACAGGGGAAAGCGGGAGAAAGACAGTGAGATAAGATTAGAGAAATAATTGATCGTGGGCCCCCGAGGGCTGACGGGCTCACGGGGCCATCGGAGCCTGGCGGAGGCTGGGGAGGGTCCAACTGTGTCCTGGACCCCCTGACCCCGACACCACCCGGCAGGAGCAGGGAATCAGAACCGTGGAATAGCCTGAGCTGGAAGGACCCATAAGGATCATCCAGTGCAACTTCTGAGCCTGCACAGACATCCCAAAATCCCACCCTGTCCCTCAGAGCATTGTCCAAACCCTCCTGGAGCTCTGGCAGCCTCGGGGCTGTGCCCACTGCCCTGGGGAGCCTGGGCAGTGCCCACCACCCTCTGGGGGAGGAACCTTTCCCCAATATCCAACCCAACCCTCCCTGCCACAGCTCCAGCCGTTCCCTGGGTCCTGTCCCTGCTCACACACAGCACAGCTCAGTGCCTGCCCCTCTGCTTCCCCTCAGGTGGAAGTTGGGAAGGGGCAGCACCTTCAAACCATAATCTGCCAAGAGCCACTGCTGTATCCCCCAGCAGCCTCCATCCCCCAGCCCAGCGCTGCCCCATGTCTCACACGGGAAAGGAGGGAAGGACCGCTGGGAGCTGCAGGGGAGGGTGATTTTCCCAGCGTATCTGGTTGCCTGTAAATGCAAAGAAGCACCCAGAGAGGTTTCTTGAAAGGGCTGGACCTGGCAGGTCCCGAATTTGGGACGCTGGTGCCCAGCCAAGCCAGGCTGGGAGTCCTGATGATCCAGCGAGGCAGCGCTTTGCATCTTCAGGCACCTGAGGAACTGTGTGACTGCAGCTGCTCCAGCTGGAAAAGGGGAACACCGAGCCCCACCTCCCACAGGACCCACCGTGGCATTGCCAGGAGGGTAATGCTTCTCACTCCTGGTGTTTGCATGGGCTGGGACATCACTGGTGTGTCAGGAGCAGCTTTGCATCCCACCAGGAACTTCCTACAACCCCGACCTCCCCAACTGCTGCCTCCGGAGAAACGGGCCCTGCTCTTGCCTCACCTGCTTTTGCACAGAGCTGGGCCTGCACCTGGAGAAAGCAGTTCAGCCGGCTCTGGCGAGGAGGAACGAGCTGGCAGCCTGGCACAGAGACAGCATCTGGGTGTGCCACGGCCCCGTGGAGCCCTGTAGCTGCCCCGTTCTCAGCGGGCGATTGTGCCTGGCCGGGCGGTCGAGCCAGCGGGGCTGGTTCGCCGTGTCCCCGTGGGAGCCCCGCCAGCTCCGAGCCTCCCGTGCCTGCTTTGCACGCGTGGGAAGTGCTCGGGGAAACACTGGGGGATTGTGGGCATGTGGCAGAGAGCCCTGCAGCCATGCCCAGCAACCCTGGGGCTCAGGAAGGGGTGGGATGTGCAGGGCAGGGTGTTCAGGGGAGAGGTGTCTGGGGACAGCTTGGAGGGGCAGCTCTGATCTCTGCTCTCTGTGACAGGACCCGAGGGAACAGCTGGAGTTGTGTCAGGGGGGGTTTAGGCTGGATATCAGGAAAAGGTTCTTCCCCCAGAGGGTGGTGGGCACTGACCAGGCTCCCCAGGGCAGCGGGCATGTCCCCAACGCTGCCAGAGCTCAAGGAGTGAGAGCTCAAACACTCTCAGGGACAGGGTGGGATTTTGGGGTGTTTGTGCAAGGCCAGGAGTTGGATTCAGTGATCCTTGTGGGTCCTTCCAGCTCAGGATATTCCATGAGTCTGATTTGTGGTTCTCACACACCACCAGCTCAGGACAGGCACAATGGGGTGGATGATCCTGCAAGTGATGGGAAGGAGAGGAGGTGGCTTGATGATCCCACAGCCACAAACTGTGCTCCAGCAGTGCTGGACCTGATCCTGCTTCCCATCCTGCTGCAGAGAGGACCCAGCCCTGGCACTGCACATCCCAGAGCTTCTGCCATGGAGAGATGGGCAGAGTCACCCTGCTCAGAGAAGTCCCACTGGCTGACCCTTCTGGCTTGAGGAGCATCACCACAGCTCTGGGGCTTCAGGGTGGTCACCAGCACTTGGCTCTCTGAGTTCTCAGGCAGCATCTGGGATTACATTTTAGGTCTTAGGCTCAGATTTGATCCAGCCACTCCGTGTGCTCCAGGGAAACAGGATCAAAGTTTCCGGGTGCCGTTTCTCCCCTTTTTGGGCCGCTCCAGGCTGCAGCAAAGTGCCATTGAAGGCAGCAGGACTTTCATGTGGGGATTTCTCTTCTTCAGATCTTCAAAGAAATCCAGCAATCAAACAGGTAGTTGTGGAGGCATCTTTGAACAAAAAAGCCCCACTTTGAAAGAATCACAGGCAAAGAAACATCTAAACTTTGTTGTGTTAATTGTTCCGGCACTCAGAGTTATGACAAAATGTCTTAGAAATATTGTTGGCTCTGGGCCCACGATGTGTCAGACAGACAGAAAAGACTCAGGCAGAAAACCTGAGGAAGAGAAAACCAACAACGGGAGATTCCTGCGGGAAGGGACAGTGACAGACCACCATGGCCAGAGGGGAGATGACACCTGGGGCATCCCTTAGAACTGGCAGCCCATGAGGACTGGCTGTGACCCTTCATCCGTGTTCCAGCGATGTGAGAACGGTTCTGGGAAGAGCCAGAGTGCCCTGGGGGACAGTCGTGTGCATGGCTTCTGCTGCAGGCTGTCCCTGGGGGCATCCCCCCCTTTCCCACACCGCGTCTCCCCGATCCTGCTCCTCCAGCCCCACTCTGAGCCCCAAATATGGGCTCGGTGCATCCGGGCTCCCCTGCACAAGCCCGGGCAGGAGCACGGGGTGACTCAAGGCCCCGGCAGCTGCCCCGGGCCAGGGGAGCGCCCACAGCTCTGCCGGGAAACCCGCCCGGCCCCGGCACGACCTGCTGGGAGTGGTGCTGGAGCCGCTCGCTTTGCTCCCTCCACCCCCAAATCCTCTTTTCTCCCCTTTCCCAGGGCGCTGGGTGGGATGCTCATGGATGTCACACAGGGATGGGACTCCCAAACCAGCCCCCAGATGAGCAGGGGTTGTAGGTCTGGGTGTGGTGCAGCAAGCCTGGGGGCCAAGTGACCCACTGAGCCACAGATACACCATCCACCTCAAACCTCCCCTTAAAATGCCCTGGAAATGCACAACTTCCATGCCTGAGAATCCCTACACCTGCCCTCTGACAACGTCTGTAGCACCAGACCCTGGAGTGCAGCACCAGGGATGCACCAGTTTGCGCCAGTACCCCAAGGACCAGCAGGAGAGGTCCAGGCTGTCCCCCAGTTTGCAGTGGCCCAGCTTCTCCTGGATAATCCCTTGGGACAGGGAGCAGGGAAGTTTACACTGCTCGGATAAAGCCACAGGGCAACGCGCTGCGCTCCAAACGCTCCAGCATCACCTCATCACCCAGGATAATTTATCTTTGGGTGTTTCTCCCCGGTTCCCTCTTCCCCAAGCCATCCTGGCAGGAGCACAGCTCCGCTCCCACGCGCCCTTTGGCAGCAAAACGCAGCAGGTCGGCTGAAGTCACCCCCAAAAAATGGCATTTTCTCAGCAAAATGCTGCTCTGAGGTCATTTTCCCCCGCCTCAAACACCCACGGCAGGGATGGGGCGGGGGGGATGCGCTCAGCGGCCCTCGGGAGGAGGGAGGGAAGCGGAGGGTTTGCCAATGCTCGGGATGAAAGGGCTGGATAAAAGAGCCCCTAATAATGGTGGTGGTCTGAAAGGGGGGCTCAGCCCCCGGCTGAGGGGGGCGCAGCTGCCAGACGGGGGGGCAGAGGCAGCGGAAACCAGGGCTGGGATGAAAGGAGCGTTTCCAAGGGCTGGTGGGGGAATGTCGCGAGCGGGGACACAGCGTGGGGAGGGGGCAGCAGCAGGGATGGGGACGGTCACTGCACCCCCTCCCACCGAGTCCAGGATGCCTCCAGGCTCAGGACCCCCTCATTGAGTCCTCCGACAGCGTTTCCCACCCCTCGCCCATCGCCGGGACCCAGGATAAGGCAGGAGGGGACTCCGGAGCAGCCGCGGGCTGAGGTGACCACGACACCGCTCCCAAACCGGCGCAAACACCGGTGCCACCAGCAGGGACACGGCGTGGGGTGGGCAGCTCCAAAACCAGCACAAGCGGATGTTTTCCTGCGAATCATTAACCAAGCAGCGCCGCAGCGCCCGGGGATGCTCCAAACCCAAAGCCACAGACTCTTCCCAGAGAGGAATCTCAGTCCCTCAGTGGTTTTCACAGCTCAGCCCGACCCCGCGTCCTCCTCGGGATGCTCCCGGTGCCCCCCGGCTCATCCCAGCCCGCAGGGCACCGAGACTTTGCCCTGGCTAAGCTGGGTGCCCTGGGAGCAGCTTTAACCTCTCCTGCGTTTCTCAATGGCTCGGGAAACACGCGGGGAATGCGCGGCGGGGGGCAGAGCCCCGCGGGACGAGGGTCGGCATTCCGGGCAGGCAGCCCTGCCACCCTCCTGCCCCTGCCCCTCGGCCTCTCCGCCGGGCTCCAGCCCTCAAATGGCTCTCATTAACCCGAGTGGAAAGGGGAAAGTGTTACAGGGCTTTATGGAGCAATAGAAGGGGTTTCAATGCCGCAGCGGGAGAAGGGGATAAAGGGAAAGGGCTGCAGAGGGGGCAGCCTCGCTGCTCCTTCCCCCAGCTGAGGCACCTGCAGGCGCTGTTGGAGGGGAGGGCAGCTCCTGCAGCCAAAACCTGGGGATATTTCACAAATCCGAACCCACCCCCCTCCAGGGACAATGGTTTGGGAGCAGAGCTGGGACAGAAGGGCTGCCCAACGTAAGGAGGGGGGACAGGGGGCTCCTCGTCCCCCACAGCCATCTGCCTCCAACTCAGCTTTGCCCAAAGTTTGGGCTCTGCTTGGTCAGCAGTAGCTGCTCAGCCCTAAAAACCAGCCCAACCTCCCCCCCGGGGGTGCTGAGCTCCCACATCAGGGATGTCCCAGCTCAGCACCACCCAGCACTGGGGAGGCACCAGTTAAACCCAGTTCAGGGATGTGCTGGAGCACTGGAGGGGCTGAGTAGAGGCTGCAGGGAGGTGTCACACCTCACAGGATGTGTGTCTGAGCACACTCACCTGTACTGGAGGGAAACTCAGCCCCTCAGGAGCAGCACAGGAGCCACCAGGCTGGGACAGGCAGCCACCCCCATCACACCTCCCCCAGCAAGCAAGAGAACAACTCACATTCACCATTTGCTTTTAATTTAATGGTTTTCTCCAGGCCACGGTGTAGGAAGGAGGGAAAACACACACACACCCTGGAGAAGGGAAAAGGGCCAGCAAACACAAGGGAATAGTGCAACGGAGCCTGGTGAGACAAGGACACAGACACCTCCCAAAAAACAGCCCTGGGAGGCCGGTGTGGAGCAGACACAGCCCGTGCTGCTGACGCTTTGCATCAACTTGGACAAGGGCAATAAATAAAGTCACAGTGCCTCACCAAAGGCACCTTTTTTTTTCCTCAGCATTACAATAATAGATGTTGGCATCAGAGCATTGTCTCAGCCTGGGGTTTTGGCCACATCCAGTTGGTTTCTCAGCACAGCAGAGGAAGAGCTGTGGCCTGGGTGGTTTGGCCCCCGTTGCCAGCACATCCCAAGAGCCCAGCCCATGGGCAGCACCTTTGAGCCCCTCGCCAGGACCCTGCTACATCTCCAGCTTGTTTGAGGTATATCACCTGCCCCATCCATGACCTTGTGCAGCCAAAAAAACAGTGCAAAGAAAAAAAGAGTCCCTCCAGCCCCTTGGATTGAGATGAGATGAGCCTGTGTGCGAGGGGAGGACGGCAGCGAGGAGCCCACGGGACCCCCCAACCCCTCCACGGGGGTCACTCGGAGCTTTGGTCCATTGAATGTCCTGGCCCTGGAGCATCCCCGAGGGGCACGAGGCTGCCAAATAAATACATGGGACGTGGGACAGCAGCACCAGCAGCCCCGGGGGCAGGGAGGGCTCGGCCCCCTCCCCAAAATGCACCACCCCGGGGTGTACCCTCAGCTCAGCTTCCCTCCGACGGCCACAGCACAGCGGTACCCCTCGGTGACACTGTCACAGCCCGCCAGGGACACGATGCTCTCTGCCAGGGGGCTCCGGCAGTGGGTCACAGTCCAGCGGCGCAGCCTCCGCCCTTCCTCCAGCTCCTCCTCCTCCTCTCCCAGCCGGAGCAGGCTGTCGGCCGAGACGCAGCCCCGCATGCCCCCGGTGCTGGAGGGCACCCGGGCGGGCAGGTCCAGCTGGTCGAAGGACTCGGTGGACAGGATGCTGTCCTCGCTGACGGCGCTGGACGGGCGGGCACGGGGCGCTTGGGGCAGGGGCACCTCGCTGAAGCCCCCGAAGCTCTGCCCGGGGGGACTCTCGGGCTCCGTGCTGCTCGAGGAGAACTTGCCATTGTGCTTGAGGATGCCTTTGCGGCGGGCAGGGAGACCCTGCGGGCCCTGCCCCGGCGAGGGGCTGTCAGCAAACACCGTCCCGTCCAGGTCCAAGCTCCCCGCGTCCAGGACATCCCCGGACTCGCAGCACTCCAGGGATGAGTAATACCCTGACTCCCTCGTCGAGGGCTTTTTCAGTATTCCCTTCTTGGGCACGGCCGTGGGCACTGCTGCGATGCCCGTGCTGCAGGGCAGCATTCCAGAGGACAGGATCCGGCTGAGACCCGCAGCGACCCCCTCGCCATCCTCACCCCTCGCCTCTCCCGCGGGCGGTGCCGGCGGGGGGCCAGGGCTGGGCACCTTCTGCTCACAGGAGTTTCTCTTCTTCAGGATGCCCTTGGGCCGCTTGAGGATGGACTTGGAGGGGTTCTCCGGGACCACCGCCGCCTCCTGCAGCGCGTGGGACACGTCGTTCTCCTTCTTGGACTTCTTGAGGGAGCGCTGCCGCTCCAGGGTCACGCCGGGGATGTGCTGCTTCAGGAAGCACCGCACCTTGGAGCTGTTCTCCAGGAGGGGCCGGGACGAGCGGCGAAGCCACTCTGCCACCGTGGCCAGGGGGGACTCGCTCTCCCGCAGCAGCTCTTGCTCCCCAAGGGGCATTTTGTAGCCCCAGTTGACCCACCAGTGCGTGGCGATGTCCTCGATGGTGGCACGGCGCTCTGGGTTCACCATCAGCATCCACCGGATCAGCCCACAGGCGTCTGGGGGGGACAGGCAGGTCAGGCACCGAAGGGAACACAGCAAAGAGGGGGACACACAGAGGGCTGGGGCTCTGCCTACCTGACAGCTTCGTGGGCTCCCGGTAGTCCCCACTCGTGATCTGCTTGACCAGAGTCTTGTAATCATGGCCATCGAATGGCATCGTGCCGTGGACCAGGATGTAGAGGAGAACACCCAGGGACCAGCTGTCCACCTGCCAGAGGGACAGAGGAGCCTGGAGGGGGGGGCAGCAGGACCAGGCTGTCCTGGCCCCCACCCCACCTGGGCAGGATTCCCTGCCAGAACCTCAGCGGGGGCTCCTGGAATGACAACACCCCCAGACCGTGGGGCAGAACCAGCCCCAGCCACTTCCATCCCCCCACACCCACCCCACTGTGGCTGCCCCCACCAACCATGCTGGGTCCAGTCTCAGGGAACCAGTTATCCCAAACCACCCAGTGCTTTCCCCAGTCCAATTCCCACAGACAGGACTGGGGCACAACCTACCTCCGGGCCCTTGTAGGGCCTCCCGTTGATGATTTCGGGGGATGCATACAGGGGGCTGCCACAGTATGTCTGCAGAAGTTTGTCCTGCTGGTAAACGTTGGACAGCCCAAAATCTGCAATCTGGAGAGACATTTCCAGCTGTTATCCAGCAGCAAAGTTTCCCTTGTGCAGCTGGAGCAGCTTTGCCACCTGAAGCTCTCCAGGTATGAACCTGGCCCAAACCAGGGCTGCCCTTGGCACCCTCAGTGTCCCCAGGGAGCACCACCAGCCTGGCTTTCCACCCCCCGAGGTTGCTCCTGTTGCTTTCCCCCTCTCAAAAACCTTGTCCCAGCCACTGCAGCAGCTGCCCTGTGGCTCTGCCTCTCCATCCCACCACCAGCACTGGGAGCAGAGGCAGCTGGAAAGGTGAGGTTGGAGGGAGAGCTGCTGGGCTCTCCTCCAGCTCATTCCCAGCCACCCCAGGCTGTCCCCATCAGCTCCACCTTGCACACAGGTATTCATTATCCTCATTACACCTGTCACCTCTCCCTGGGCAGGAGCTGCAGTGGCTGCACGTGAGCTCCTCATTGCAAAATTATCCCTTCCAGAGATAAACCCCACAGCCTGTTATCACCAACCACACGGATCCCTGGCTGAGGCCACGCTCTGCCCTCCCTCCCTGGCAGCAGCAGCAAAAAAGCATCGCTTGGGGCCAGCAGAGCCAGAAACTACCCCACAGTTCCCTCCACCAGCCTGGCTGGTCCTTACGGGAACTGGCAATTTCCCCTGGAGAAACTCATCCAGCTTGTTGTGCCCTGACCTGGGCGCTCAGACTTTGCCCTCTTATCAGCAGGTAAATATAAGTTTTATGGTTTTACCAGCAGCTCTGAGGCTGTGCCACCTCTCCCGCCCTGCTGCCAGGCTCTGATAGCAGGGGCAGGCACAGGTGCCTTCCTGGCTCCCCATCTGCCAGGCAAACAGCATTCCAGGTGATGCCAGCAGTCCCAGAGCTCTGGGAACCAAGTCCCTGGGGTTCCAGAGTGTTGTGGCCACCCCCAGTCCCTCCACGCTGGGCAGCACCCCCTGGACCCCTCGCTGGGTGGCACCCCAGGCTCTGCCAACCCCTCACCTTGATGTTGCCATTGGCATCGAGCAGGATGTTCTCCAATTTCAGATCCCTGTGGACGATCCCATTCTGCAGGAGGGAAGGAAGAGCCAGGGTTGGTTTATGGAGTACTTGGCCCCCAGTGAGGTCACTGCCCTTCACTGGCACACACACACAGGGCACAGGAGGGGCAAGCAGCCCTGGGTGTGCCACCAAAGACAGGCTGGGAACCACGTCCCAACCTGGGCGCTACCAGCTCCCAGTGCTGCTCGGAAATACCTGCACCAGGTGCCACCCTGGGCTCCTCCACCCTCCCCAGCCTCGAGAGCACCTGGTTCCAGCTCCTCCAGGGCATGGTGGGCACAGCCCCGTGCTTTGCCAGGACCTGCTGCTGCTCAGCTAAGCAAGACCCCAACTTGGTTTGGCTTCAGGGGGTGTCCTGCAACCCCCTGTTCCTGCCAAGGACCGAGGCACGTCCAGGCACAGCCTTGGAGCATCCCCAGGGTGACCCTTTGGCTCATCCCACAGCCCTGGAGAGGGCCCACAGCTTCCCATTCCCTTCAGGAACAAGACAGGTGACCCAGGGCTTGCCTTCCAGCCCCACAGACAGCCCTGGGCGTCTCCTCTGGCTGAGTGGGATGGGAGGTGACAACTTCCAAGCCATCTTAGTCACCCCTAGACCACAGCAGCCACAGCCAGCATTTCCCAAAGGCTGCTGGGGTGCAGCCACACCCCTCAGATAAGAAGCAGGATTAACCCTTCTCCTGGAAAAACCAAAGAGCCACGAGCTGCCCTCACCTCCCAGCCCAGGCTGAGCTTCCCCATGGGGTGCTGGATCCCTCCCCAGCCCCGACTGCTGCACCTCTGACCCTGCAGAGCCCCCAGGAGCCGATCCCACTGGATTCCCCCAGGGAAGCAGTGGGCACTGTGGTGCCAGCCCACCTTGTGGCAGTAGTAGACGGCAGACACGACCTGGCGGAAGAAGTGCCGCGCCTCCTGCTCACTCAGGCGCTGCCGCTCGCTGATGTAGTCGTACAGGTCGCCCTTGCTGGCGTATTCCATCACTATGACGATCTTGCTGCTGTTCTCAAACACTGCGGGACACGGGGGAGGCACAGGGTGTCAGGAGGGGTGCTCAGAGCTACGGGAATTCTCGTTAGCATGTGCCTGTTAATGAGCACTGACTCACTGCCCACCCCACTCCCCTCCCTCAGCCTTGGTGTGGGGGTTTCTGCAGGTACCTGCAGGTCAAGGGGAGACCACCAGAGCTGCCACCCACACCCCCCAGTGCCACAAGGGCTGCTGGCCCAGCAGCTCTACGGTCACAACGCCCAGGAGCAAGGGCTGTGCTGTGCCAGAAGGTGAGTAAGGCACTGGCTCTTTGCTAGAAGGCCCTGCCAGGGGGGAAGGTGACGGTGCTGGCACAGCTCACAGCCTTCCTGCGTGTTCCCATCGCTCCCAACGAGGCTCCAGCTCGAGCCAAGAGCGTTTTCTTCCTGTTTGCAGAAAGCTCCCTCAATATTTTTGAATTCCAACAGTCGGTGTGACTCAGCCATCACAAACACTGCGTAGGAACTGCCAACCCACTTGCTTTTGTTTGGAGGACAAAAGGGCTCTGGGTCCCTCACATGTGCTGGGAAGGCAGAGAGAGCCCAGGCAGCAGCAGAGCTTTAGCCAAAGGATTCCATGTCTGCAAAGCCTGACCCAGCTGGAGGTCTGGGCTGAGTCTGGTCATAGGTAGAACTTGAGAAATTCCCCTTCAGCTGGTGTTGTCACAACACCCCGGGAGCAAAGCCCAGCCCTGGCCATAAAGCCAAGCCCAGGAGCACCAGGAGCTCTCCCAGCAGTTTGGTTTTCCAATGCCCCAGGGGAGGGAAAGGGGAAGACTCCAGTACTGAGATTAACTCCTGCCTCGAGCTGAGGGCAGAGCCATGGAGGTTCCCATGGAGCAGCACCAAGGCTCCCAGCTTCAAAAGGAAACTTTTGGGAAAAAGGAAACGAAAGCTTTCAGAGCTGGATTCCCCCTCTGGGCAGGAAGGGATGGGACAGGAGGGCTATTTCTGGAGCAGGTATTTCCCCTCACTGCTGCTCTGCA
>JAWWMO010000078.1:3060864-3091905 GCA_035047845.1 Dendrocincla fuliginosa | reverse complement strand
CCCGGGGCCGGTACCGGGGGAGGGGGCCGGGGCTGCGGGGAGACCCCCGGGCAGCGCTGCGAGCGGGGGACACACGGGCACGCGTGGGGAGGGGGGGCCCACGGGGCGGGGTACCCCGCGAACTGCGGGAGAAGGGAGGGTGTGCGGGGCAAGGCAGGGAGAGGGGGAAAAGGGGTGTAAAGGGGTGTCCCGCAGGCTGGAGGGAGTTGAGGATTTTGCGGAGGGTGATGAAAGGAGGGATTTGTACCCAAGGGATGGGGAGAGGTGGAGGATGAGAGCCCTGGGAGGGTCAGAGGTGGAGAGGGGCTTTGGACAAGGGCATGGAGTGACAGCACAAGGGAGAATGCTTTCACACTGCCAGAGGACAGGGTTAGGTGGGGTATTGGGGTGAAATTCATCCACATGAGGGTGGGCAGGCTCTGGAACAGATTTTTCAGGGAAGCTGTGGCTGTCCCATCCCTGGAAATGTCCAAGGCCAGGTCAGACTGGCCTTGGAGCAACCTGGGCTAGTGGGAGGTGTCCCTGCCTGTGGCACGGGGGTGGAATGAGATGGCCTTTAATGTCCCTTCTAATCCAAACCATTCTATAATTCTCTAATGTGGAGCAAAGCACCTGGATGTCTCACACCAGGAGAGATGCAGGGACAGATGGACACAGACATACAGCCCGTCAAGGCACACATGGACAGACAAGGATTGCTGCAAGGAGCACCCAGGACATGGGGGAAAAAATGTATTAAGGGCAAAAACAGAGAGAGGAGAGGCTTGGGCGAGCACAGCCTTTCCATGCTGGCCACAGGAGCACGTTTTGCCCTCCTGGACACGCAGGCTGGGAGGGAGCAGCGGAGCCTGCAGGGGGAAAGGTCTGCTGGCTGCTGAGGCTCCCACGCAAAGGCTCCTCACGGACGTTCCTGGTTAACTCAGCAGCACCTTCCCGTGTGGTCTCTCTGCCCCTGTGGTAAATCTTTGTTTTGAGATATTAAAAGAATGCAATTCTTTCCCAAAGCCGCCAAAACAAAAGCTCTTGCCCAGCTCTGGCATGTGTGAGGACACACCGTATTGATTGAAGAAAGAGATAGCTCCGGCATTACTCACCCCCGCACTCAGACCTGGATTTTCCCACCACTTCCAGCAGCTCGGGGCAGCCTGGCAGGCTGAGGCAGAGCAGGGGGTCCTGCCTGTCTGCCAGGGATGATCTAATCCAGCACAGGCCCCTCTCTTCTCTGTGGGCTTTGTGTCCCCGAGCACAGAGGTGACAGAGGATGGAGCTCTGTGATGTCCCCGGGCCCGTTTTTAGCATCTCTACATCAGGTTGAGACCCAGGCGGGTGTCACAGTCCCCTGGCTGGTGTTGCAATCAGGTGCTGAAGGACTGAGGTTATAAAATGGCCTGTTCAGGACATCTGCCCCTCAAGGGAGATGTTACAAGAGAGACAGGAGGGAGTCCAGGTAAATGGACACAGTCATGCACCAAACTGCTCATCCACGGCTCTGATCTGTCTCAGTGCTGTTCCACACACATTAAATACCATTTTTACCCAGCTGGGGCACACAGGTACCTTATCCTGCCACTGTCACTGCTTTTTACTGCCAGTGGCCCTGTGGCACCTCCATTCCTCACGCAATGAACCTCTTGCAGCTTCAGGCTGGCCCTGCATCCTTTCCCCCTCAAAGCTCCTCACAAGCCAAACACCATGGGAAAATCTCTCTCCCCATTTTAAAATTAGCCCAGGACATCCAAAGAAGATACCAGGCTGCAGCAGTTGTGATAATGAATTATTTACTGTGCAGAAACAGGAGCCCTTTCCCTGTGACAGTGGCCAGCAAAGCCCATCGGGAAGATAAACAAGGCGGAGATGAGATTAACTAAACTGCTGCAATTTCAAAGTCAAAGTAAACAGATGGGATCCTGTTCAGGCACAGCCCAGAGATTGCAGAAGAGCTGAGGAGGGAAGGTACGAACCTACCTTATTGCAATCAACAAAGCAATTTCACTTGCCTAAGAGGAAAGTGTCGGTGTCTGTGCCTGCCAGACAGAGGGAGCTCACCCAGCACCGCTATCCCCAGCTGTGGGATGGCTCCCGCTTCAGCCCACCCGGCCAAGACACCTCTTGAGCTCACATTTAACTTCAAGCACGAGTTTAATACTCCCGTTGATTTACAAGGATGTTTTCTGGAGGCTTTCCCCGCGATGAAAGGAAGCAGAGCCTTGAGTAGCTTCTCTTTCTGTTTTGACCTGATAAATCCTTCCCTGCAATGTTCTGTGTTGGCGCTGATAGGAAGGCTTAGGTATGTGTTTGTTCCAGAGTGGCTCAGGAAGCCTATTTTAATGGAAATGCCAAGGGACACGGATCTAAGCCCACTGGAATCCACTGATAAGGTCCTCCATCGTAACACTACTCTGTGGCTTTCTCAGCAGTGGGGAAATCCACCGAAATTCCCCCTTCCTTCAGCCTTAGAAACCCCAAACAGGGGTTCTCCCGTTGCCTCAGTGCGTGTCCACTAAAACCAGCACGAAAGCCAAGGAGGAATTTGGCTGCACGTCAGAGAAACCTGCTCAGAGCTGGGCTCCTCGGCTTGGCTTTGTCATAACGGAAGCTCGATTTACTTGCAGGCTCCTGACTTTGTATTCATTTATTTATTATTTTAAAATAAACCCTATGGCCTTCCCTTAGTGCTAAAAACATCCCCGTCCTGGTCAGAGCCTACAGCTCAGCCTTTGGACTCGGTGGCAACAGGCTCTGCTTGGCTCTGTTGTGGATTGGTAAAGGAATAAACTTCACCCAGAAGATTTGCTTACAGATGGGAGACCCCCCACGGGGAAAGAAAAAGCTCCACAAGGCATTAAAATGCCAAAGACCACAGAAAGTTTAATGATCACCCCTCCTGACTGGCCTTCCAGGCTCAGCATTCCTCACCTGCTGCCGGGTAGTGCTCAGGCAGGTGTGAAACCCATTGCCCCTCTGAAAACACAGAGCAAACTGGGTTTGCTCTGATCCTCCCACTCGGGTGGCCCATCCATCAGCAGAAGAAGGGAAACACATTAGTACCAATGGGAGCCCTTTGAAAAGTAATTTATGGCCTATCACATCTAATGAGCACAGCAGAGGCCACCTCTGCTCCCCAGCACTGCAGCTGGGGGTTCCTCCAGCCCCCATCCATCCATCCATCCATCCATCCATCCACCCATCCATCCATCCATCCATCCATCCATCCATCCACCCATCCCTCCACCCATCCATCCATCCATCCACCCATCCATTCACCCATCCATCCATCCATCCACCCATCCATCCATCCACCCATCCATCCACCCATCCATCCATCCATCCATCCATCCATCCATCCATCCATCCATCCATCCATCCATCCATCCATCTTTCCATCTGTTCTGGGTAGAGCCAACCCCATTTTTTACAGCTTGAGATGACTCAGTGGGCAGAATTTGTGCCCGCTAATCTTTTGTAAGGACCATTATACAAAACTTGGTCGTGTTTTCATCCTGGTCCTGCCATCTCTCCTTATCACTGCCAGTGTGGGCAAGGAGAGCAGAAAGGAGATAAGAGATGTACCACAGGCAAGGATGGATCATGACTGGAGAGAGAATATTGCCAGTAGAAAAAGGAGCAGTGAAGCAAAAACTGTAATGAGGAGTGACAGGGTCGGTGTCCTGCCCACTCTGCAGCTGAACCAACCATGGAAGGTCCCAGAACTCATTTCCCAGATGCTTTTACAGAACAGCCCCCCCGGATCAGTGGCACTCCTCTTTGGATCACTAGATTGATGAGCTTTTAGCCCAAACTGTGATGAACCCAAGGACCAGCCACTTCAAAATATGAATTTATCTTCCTTGGGGTTTTAACCATCGTGTTATCAGGTGATAACATGATCTTTGCTGTTGTACAGTGTTTGCCTTAGAAATGGCTACAGATAGATAAGGGAGATGAGCAGTGTCTGAATGACACTTTCATCTGAAACTTTGCTGAACAAAAGCCAAAAGAGCATCTCCCACCCAAACCAAGCCCTGTGACTCAGCAACAATAAATGCCAGTTCCTATGGCTGAAGCCCCCAGTTACAACCAGCAACCCCCAGTTACCCCAGGCAAGGGGTGGCAGGGGCTGAACAGAGTCCACACACAATTTTCTCCTGTATTTGTGAGTTTGGAGCAGTTCTCCAGGCTCTTCTCCCCTCTCACATACACACCAATGCTCTCTCTAACACACAGTTGACCATCAGTAAGGAGATACAATTTTATATATATAATTAATAAACTACATTATTATATATTTTTCTTTTATACCATGTCTCCAAGGCCCCCTCATTCTTCAGATCAACCAGTTGTACAAATCAGCCCCCCCAGGTTGCTCTCGACACGTTCCCAGACACTGGGAGGTCACTGCAGGGCAGCTCACAGCACGTGGGGCTGCACAAATGCCGAGGCATTTATAAAAAAAATAAGCAAAACTCCCCTCCAAAAAAAAGGCTGGAGCTTTTATTTTCAGGGCAGGAAGTGTCTGTGTCTCGGGGTAGTGACTCCATATCCGTTCCAGCGCCGGCGGATGCTGAGGGAATGGTTTGTCTGCTGGCAGAGGGAGCAGCCAGGGGTGACTCCACTGCTGGGGTCCCACATGTGCACAAGGGGGTGGCAGTGACATGTCCTGGTATTTCCCAGTGCCACTGCACCTCTGGCACTCCATTCCCAGCTATCCAGAAAGGAATTCCTGCGTTGGAGGGTTGGGAACCTGACAGGGATGGGCAGTGTCCCAGTGTCCTGGTATTTCCCAGTGGCTCTGGAAGCACAGAGGAGCTCTATTCCCAGCTATCCAGGGAGGAATTCATGGCTGCAGCTCCATGATAGCATTCACACAGCACTGGACTCGGTTTCCCTCTGGGAAGGGTTGGCCACAAAGGCAGAGATAGCCCCAAAGAGCAGCAGTGACCCCAAAGGGCAGCAGTGACCCCAAAGAGCAGCAGTGACCCCAAAAAGCAGCAGTGACCCCAAAGAGGAGCACTGACCCCACAGACCATTGTCCCCAACAACCATGACTTGCGTGTTATGGGTCCATGGCAAGGCACAGGAATCATTTCTGCTGGAGGTTGTCCTGAGGAAGTTTCCTGTTTATGCAGACAAAGTCTGCTCGGACACAATAAGAGATGGTTTTTGGCAGGAGGGCCAGCCCAGCCCTCCTTGGCCACTGTGTCGGAGCAGCCACCGGGGCTGGGGCTGAAAAGCCTCTCAGTAAACTTGGAGCATGGGGAGTTCAGGCGAGGACACGGCCACAGCCAGCTCTGGGATCTGTGGAGCCCCAGTAGGTCACTGGGAAACACTGGGAATTCAGCTGGGTGTGGGATAAAGGCACTCAGAGAGCAGAATGGGCACCGAGGGTGGTGGGCACGGGGGCCTGTGGAACTGGGGGCTGGCTGGGGTGGCAGGACCAGCTCAGAGCTTTCTGCAGCCTCCCAGGGACAGGAGGAACTGGGTGACAAAGCCACCAAAGCTCAGGGACAAAGAATGTCACAGCACAGCGTTCAGGGCACTCGCTGTACCGAAACGTGATCCTGTGCCAGGGCAGCTCTGAGATAATACATATATTAAAGAAAAGAGAAAAGATACCACAGAAAATTGCCAATCCATTCTGAAGATTGCTGCCAGTGATTCTCCAAAGCAGGTCAGACTTATTACATATTGTGGAAAGGGAGCTGGGCTGAAACACAGTTATTTTGTATTTGATTGCTTTATTTCTAAAATATGCCCCTTGCAGCACCATCCACAGTTTCAAGGAAAGGTTCAGCTGCTCTGACTTCAGCAGGTCCTCTGCGCTGAGATCTGAGCACTCCCCTAAAATACGGTCCTGAAGTGGCATCTAAATGGGTTTTGAGCATGGACAACAGACACCAAACTGCTCCTGCTGTGAGACGAGGTGGACACTTCACTCAACTCCCTGTCCCTGAAGAACAAACACCACAGCTTGGTTTGAGTTTGTTTTGAGGGTAACCCTGCCCAACGTACCAGGGCAGCCTGGAGGCCACAAAACCTCCCGTGAGAGCAGGAACAACCCCAGGCAGGGCAGTAGCTCCTCTGGAGCAGAACAGGGAGGAACCACACAAGCCACGATGGTGCAACAGGACCTGGTGCGTGTCTGCCACCCACTGAGCTGGGTAATGTGTGAATTCATGCACATACCTCCCTGAGAGCTCAGGGAGCAGCTCTGCCTGTCACAGCTGTGCTCAGACAGCAGGACCTGCTGGAGGTGACAGTGGCTCACAGGTATGTGCTCTCGTAACCTGGGCGCAGTGCTGGGTGAGCCCAGACCTCCCCAGGTGGGAATTCTGTTGGCTCAGGTGCCCTGGGAGCACAGAGCAGCTGGAGCTGTTCCACTGGGATGCACACACAGCCCCCTGGGCTGTCACACCTAAACCTGGTCCCACGGACACGTGTGCCAAGTGGCACATGCACTGGCAGTGCCAGGGGCTGCACTCACTGCTTGGTAGGTCTGTTTGCACCAACACACACGACTTTCCCCTCTGTGCACACAGACTCACACCCCCCGTCTCTCAGGGCACCTCTGTGCATGCCCAAGGCTGAAGAGACAAACCATTCCAGGGAAAAGTGGGATCTGTCACCACCCATCGCCCCAAAAAGTGGCTCTTTGCCCCAAACAGCCACCAAAGCTCAGCCCCCACTGCTGGCAATCCCACCAGAGGCCACATTTCCCTGCACTGGTTGTATCACTGGGCTCAGCCTCTCAGCTGAGGCTTCACCCTGTCCCTCCAGGCACAAAGTGTATCAGTTCCCAAGGTGGAAGCACTCAGCATCATCTCTGGGAAAGCACAGGCAACATTTATCCAAGGAAAGAACCTCTGCAGCTGTCTAATCTTTAGGGATTCTCTGCAGAGCTCAGGGAGCTGCAGCAGGAGGCTCCAACCCCAGAGACCTTGCCCTGAATTTCTCTGGGCAGAAGCTTAAAGGACTGTTTGGCCCCAAGAGCAGAATTCAGCACTGTCATAGCTGCTGGAAGGGGTTTGCACTCAGAAGGGATGACTGGGAACAAGATGCTGGAGGAGATGCGTTTCCGTGTCACATCAAGCTATTTGCTGGATCCTTATGGTGTTAGCCAGGAGCTCTGCCCAAAATGGGCTTCTGGAGCCATCCCATCGGTGTGGTCCATCACTGCCCGGCCAGGGCAGCGGGATGGCTGCTGGAGCTGCTGCTCCAGCCTCAGCTCAGCCCAGGGGTGCCATCTGCTGTTCGGAGCGCCGGGAGCCCAAACCAACCTCTTAAAGCCGCTTGAACAACACAAACCACCCTGTGCCCACAGCCAGGAGCACCCGACCCACCTCCCCGCTCCCCAGCCTCGGTCAGGGTCACATCTCCATCACCTGTAGGGTTGGCACAGCCCTGTCGTGACAAACAGCAGCAGGTTGTCTCCTGCTTCCCAGGGCAGCAGGAGCATCCCAGAGCAGGGCAGGAATGCAGGTGCAGCCGTGAGAACCATCAGTGGGGAGACTCGATCCTCCAGGGAGTGCCACCCTCGCTCCTCTGGGCTCTCCATGGCTCCATCGGGGGGGAAATGCCCCCCAGCCAGGAGCACCCAGTGCCACCAGCCCCTGGCTGGGGCTCTGCAGCTCCAGGGATGCACCAGGACCGTGTTTGGTCATGAGAGCTTGGGTTTCGCTACAAAGGCAGCTGACCTGGATCTGCTTCTCCCGACGTGGGGACTCAGAACTCTTTTCTCCCTCTCTGAATGCTCAGCACATCCCCGGCTTTGATTAGTGACTGTCACCCCCAGCCCTGTCCCCAGTGCCTGTCATCTCTTCATTAAGTCTTACAGCAGGGCCATTCCCATGACACTGCTTTGTCTGTCACTCTCTCCAGCCTTTCTGGAGAGAGAAAGCAAAGGATCAGCCTCCAGCTGTGCTGCAGCCAGACAAAGGCAGCAGATCCCTCCTCCCCTGCTCCCGCTTAACAAAGCACAGCAGCCCCGAGCCCCGAGCCTGGGCCAGCAAGGCTGAGCCGAGCTGAGCAGGGCTCGGGGCTAATGAGAAGCCAAGAGCAGAGGAGCATCAGGCTGTGCTGTGTGTGGGAAAGGTTCCTTAAGGACAAAGGAAAACTCCTCATTAATAGCCAGACCCTGTGCAGAGGCAGCTGAAACGGAGATGTGCTGTGCTGGGGGATGTGGGGTTTGCTCTAGAGGAGAAGGCTCCTCTCTCCCTCCAAGCCTCCTCCATCTTCCTCGAATTTTGGTAGTTCTAAGGGACGATTCATGAACATTCTGGGGTCAGGAGGCAGCAGCCCAGGGCTGTACATTCAGAGGGGTGCTCTTAGCACCTTCCCTCAGCTCTGCCAGACCCAGCAATCCTTGAGTCATCCAGGGATGAGATCAGACAGAAACACTTGGTCCTGGTGCTCCACTCAGCATGCCCTGCAGCCTCACCCACAGCAGATCCGGTCCTGGAGACCTCCCTGACTGCAGTGTCACCATTGTCTCAGCTGGGCTCCCTGCTCCTCACTAGGGGAGCACAGCAGGCAGCTCCTCCATCCCAGAGCTGTGCCCAGTCCCAGGGGCAGCTCCTCCATCCCAGAACTGTGCCCTGTGCCAAGGGCAGAGCTCCATCCTGCCATCAGCTCGTTGCATTTATCAACCTTCCAAACCACGGTGCTTAAATGAAGAAAGCATCAGCCCCACAGGTGGGAGCGTGGCAGGGGATGGGGACAGCAACCTGGTCTCGTGGAAGGTGTCCCTGTCCCCGGCAAGGGGGTGGAACCGGCTGGTTTTGGAGGTCCCTTCCCCCCAGACCTTTCAGTGATGCTGTGCCAGGCACTGTGCCCAGCCGGGCAGGTGGGATGCAGATCACGGGCAGGTTGGGAGCGGCAGAGACGGTGCCTTTTCCCCGCCGTCCCAGCTGCGGGATGCGGGGGATCCAGCCTGGAGAAGGAGCCTGGAAGCGGCAGGAGCGAGCCCCGGTCCCCCCGGCCGCCGCACGGTGTCCTCGGCGCTCCGCGGCGACGGCGGGACCGGCACCGGCATCGCCGAGTGCCCGCACCTCCTGGTGACACCGGGGCGACACCAGGGCGACACCGGGGTGGCACTGGGACCCCCCGCCACGCAGCCCACGGGCCGCCTTAAAGGAGGGATGTGATGCCTTGGAAAGGAATCAGCGATGCGGCCACAGCGCTGCCCATCCCTGGAGGCGTCCAGGGACAGGTGGGAGCAACCTGGGCTGGGGGAAGGTGTCCCCTTTACGGTCCCTCGCAACCCAAAGCACTCTGTGACTCCACGATCCCAGCCTGCACCGACCCCACCCTCCCTTTTGAGTCCTTGTCCCCCATTGTCACACAATCATACCCCTCACACAGCCCCGGAGCACAGAACGGGCTTCTCCTAATAAATTTTTAATGGTGCAACTTCTACAAGCTAGACTTGTATCCCAAAAACTGCCTGGGAAAAGTGAAACCAAAGCAGAGGCAATGGCCAGGGGTGCCTGGTTTGTTGGGCCATGACCAAACCCACTGCCTGTCCCCGGGGTGAGAGCGTGCCAGAACCAGAGCCACAGCTCCGTTTTGCTCCTTCCTCTCAGGGCTGAACACAAAATCCCAAATCTTTAAAGCAGCTGAAAACAGGAACGTTGTAACTTGAGGCTGCCTCCAGCTGAAGCCCAGCAAAGGCTGGGCTAGTCCTGTGCCAAAAGTAAGGTCTTCTCTCTGGCCAAACCAGTCCCTTGGACGTTCATCCTCCAGGGAGCACCGGCAGCTCCAGCTGCTGCCAAAGGGACAGGCAAATGCTACAGGTTTGCAGGAAAAGCCTTGCTATGAAGGCAAAAGAACGATCCCCTGGATCTGCTGCAGGGTTGGAGTGTCCCTCCTTGCAAGCCAAGGGGATCTGTGCAGGGAAAAACAGAGACCCCAGGATGCTCAAAGAGGGCAAGACCACAACGGTCCTCCCTGAGACACCACTGCCCTGCCTGGATATTCATTCCCAATCCTTTGGGGGTGGGCCAGGATGGCTGCAGGGAGAGCATTCCCATGCCTGGATCTCCCGAGTCCTTCCTGCGGGCAGGACACAGCGCCGAGAGTTCCTTCAAGTGAATGTCCCCACGGAGCTCTGAAGGTGACTGGAGGGGACCCCTGGCCAAAGGGGGGGTCCCTCCAGGGGGCTGCACCAGCAGTGCCCAGCAGAGGAGCAGCAGCCCGGGCTGCTCCAGGGCTGAGCTGCCAAGCCCCCAGGACAGCTGGGTGATGCTCACCCGGCGCCAGGAGCTGCCAGCACCACCACCACCACTGCTGGGGCCAGCGAGGGGCAGGTCCTGCTCCAGGCAGGATGCAGCGAGGAATTCCAGCTAGGAATCAGAGAGGCAAAGGGCCTC
The DNA here is from genome assembly GCA_035047845.1 of Dendrocincla fuliginosa. Lineage (NCBI taxonomy): Eukaryota > Metazoa > Chordata > Aves > Passeriformes > Dendrocolaptidae > Dendrocincla > Dendrocincla fuliginosa. The sequence continues at coordinate 3,081,541 of JAWWMO010000078.1, read as the reverse complement.
CACGGCCGTGCTCAGGCCCTGGCTCACCCCCCCCACGGCCAGCAGGCAGTTCCGCACCACGATGCTGGAGCAGGCGCAGCGCGGGGTGGGCATGGGGGGAAGGCTCTCCCACTTGTTCTTCTCGGGGTGGAAAGCCTCTGCAGACTCCAGGACAGTCGGCTGATTTCCTGGAAGCACAAATGGAGGCACTGGGTTACCTGGGGATAACCATCAAGCATCCCTTGTCTGCTCTGTGCCCTACTCCCTTATGGGGTTTGTTTTCCCTGCTCCCTCCAAGCAGTCAGGATCAGGATCTCTCCCCTTTATAATGACAACACACAACCCACACTTGCTTTAAGAATGTTCCCACCACCCCCAGTTCCTCACCTAGTCCCCCAGCCACGACAACTCTGCCTTTCAGGTACCCAGCCACGAAGTCTGCTCGCCTCTTCTTCAGGTAGCAGGAGCGCTCCATCTTCATCCAGCCACCTGGGGGGACAGGACACACTGGCTGTTATGGGAGCATCCACTCCTGGAAAGCAAACTGCCTCTCTGACCTTCTGGCCTCTGGCAGTGCAGTTTTGCACCCTGGGGTAATCAAACCCCCTGAGATGGGTCAGGTTCCTCATCACCAGGTCAGGAGGGAGCTGTTGGATCCAGCTCCATGCTCTTCCCTTTCCACCTGCTAATCCTGACTGCAGGTTTTCCCCTAGGCTGGGGCTCAGGCACCCCCAGGACTCAGCAGATGAGAGCCCCGAGCTGTGCCCACGCCGAGCCCCCTCCCTGCCCCTCTGGGACAGCCCCACCTTGCTCCATGTCAAACATGTCCACGGTCCTCATGAACTTGGGCTGCCGGTAGAGCCGTCCCTGCCGCAGCCCCCCGAGGCTGAACAGCTTGTCCTCCGTGGGCACGAAGCTGGAGAAGGCCCTTTTGTTGGGGATGTTGGGAAACTTGGTCCACGACCTGGTGTCCGTGTCAAAGACCTCGAAGGCGTTGACGGCGTACTTGGACTGCCTTCCACCTGGGAGGGGGGGAGGAAAGGGCTGGCTCGGCTCAGAGCAGGGACCACAGGAGCCTCCCGGGGCAGGGGGGCTCAAGTCACCTGCACAAAGACCCGCTGAGCCAGGGAATTTTTCACCTTTGTGCTCCCTCTCCTTTAGCAGGAGGTTCATGGCATGAAAACGCTTCACTCCTCAGTGCATCAACCCCCCAGTCCTACGGCAGGGGCCGCTGGCACAGGAAGGTGTTTAGTATGCACTGGTTTAATCAAGACAAATTCACAGCAGAGCAGGGATCAGGCTCGGGGAGCCTTTGCAATTCAGATGAGCTCAGATCCAGCGAGCCCTGGCCTTGCTGCCAAGCTCCTGAGAGCAGGAGAGCAGGAGCAGCTGCTGCTCCCCCTGCCAAAGATCCATATTATCCTTCCAGCCATCAGCCACAGATGAATACAGCTATTCTCAGCTCAGATGCCTTTGAAGGCAGAGCCTGAGCTCGCTCCTGGGCTCACAGACTGTTCACCAGCAGCAAGCAAAGTGCAAAAGAGATCAAAGACTCTTTCCTGGTCACCCCTAAAGCCAACCAGGGCTGTCTGGCCATTGGAGAAATCAGGATTTCTGTGTTTTGATCTGATGTACCATTTGGCCATGAGCTGACAGCAACATTCCTCTGCCTTAGCTTCCAGTTCTATGAGGCAAAACTAATGAGAATCATCCCCTGCATTTCCCAGCCACACAGGTCTTCCCTCTGCCAAAGGCAGTCCCTTTGTGAAGCTGCTGCTGATATAAAATGCACAGAAGTGTTTATTTATTGAAGTATTTTGTGCACTAGTTGAGTCCAAGGGCTTTTAGCACAGACACAGGGCTGCAAACCGAGCAGGCAAAGACCAGTGTACCCTCATCTTCCAGCAGTGTGGGGAGGGGGAGAGGGGAGCCCACCCTCCCAGCACATACCTGTGAGCCCCCAGGGTGCTGGAGGGGCTCCTGTGGGTGCTCACCGTGGAGCTCGGAGCCCAAACCCACCTTAAAAACCCCACAGTGTTTCTGAGTGCATAAGAAAGCAGGGGAGGATGGAGAAGAACACCCCCAAAAGCCTCTTCTAGGGAGGTTCCCAGTGCTCTGATGGAAGGAGCTGCTGCCTGAGGAGGAGGAGGAAGAGGAGGAGGAGGAGGAGGAGGAGGCAGGGCTGGTCCTTACCCAGCACGTAGATCTTGGTGCCCCGCAGGAAGGAGGTGGCAGCGTAGCGGGGTGTGGGCATGGCTGCCAGGGACACCCAGATGTCCTTGAGCATGTCGTAGTGCTGCAGGAAGTTGTGTGGCCGCAGGTCAGAGCCCATCCCACCCGCTGCATACACTCTGTAGTCTGGACAGGGTGAGGAGCAAACCAAAAAAAAACCCCACAGAGTTATCAGAGAAAAGCACCAGAAATCCCGCCCTGCAAAAACACACCTGGCCTCTCACCCCGAACTGACCCTGCCTTATCAGTCAGCAGAGCTCATGCTCAGACAAAAAAAATCATCTCCAGGATGGTAAACATTATTTTTAAGCATTCCTTGACGGTAGCTTTTAAAGCCACTTTAAGCAAACAAACCAAGCAGCTTTCAAAGAAGCTGCCTGGAGATTAGATCCCTAATCCGGGGCACGGCGGGGGCTGGCTGACCTCGGGAACACAACTCCCAGCCCAGGCTCTTCAAAGCACACCAGAGGAAATCAATGCTCCACAGACGGCCTTGGAAACTGAGAAATGAGGTGGGCTGATAAGGCAGAGCCTCAGGGGCATTGGAGACAGGGGGTGTGCTGTCAGAGCTGGACTGGGCAGGAGCCCCCTCCAAGACCAGCTCTCCCTTCTCCATTTTTGAGCCCATGACCATGAAGATAACTCTATCCTGGCTGCTTCTGGCTTTGGATCAGAGATGTCTCTTCAAACCAAACTTATTCTGTGGCTCTGAGACCTTCAGCCCAGCTCCAAACCCAGGCAGGTCCTCCCAGCTGCACTCAGCCAGCAGCACCATTCCTATTTTCCAGCACTGCGAGAATTCACTCAAAACCCTGAGGGAGTTGGATTTGAGACCCTGGAGCTTGGACCTGTCCAAAATACCCCCAGATACTAACACAGCCACGGTCCTTGTGGCTCCAGGGCTGACAATACAGAGCAAGCCTGGGTTTATCTATTTTCAGCCTCCTACAGAACATCTTTAGCAGGTGGGATGTGACAAACACAAGGTTCAACTTCTAGAAGCACCGATGAGGTTTTGGAGAACAAGATAACCCTGTGCCCTCCTCCAGAAAGCTTTTGTGCCTGATGCACTGACTGATCACACAATTAGGTTGGAAAAGACCTCTAAGATCACCAAGTCCAACCTTTGGCTGACCAACTGATGCCCCCCCTCCCCACCCCACGGGTGGCCCTGCAGGTGCCCCCTTGCCTTTTGCTGTCACCGAGATGCCCATGGCCGCCTCCCTCAGCGAGCTCCTCTGCTTCCACTTGCCCTCGTCGATGTTGTACATCTCCACCACCTTCAAGGGCAGCTGGTTCACCCCGACCCCCCCGACCACCATGATCCTCTTGCCCAGGGTGGTCACGGCCACGCCGGCCCGGGCCGTGGGCATGGGGGGCAGCGAGGTCCACTGGTCAGCCTCGGGGGAATAGACCTCGAAGGAGTCCATGGGGACGCCGTTGTCATCGCAGCCCCCGATGGCAAAGACCTGTCCCCCGGCCTCCACCAGGGTGGAGTAGACCCTGCGGCTCGGCAGCGGGGCCAGGCTTTTCCACTGGAAGTCCTTGGTGTTGGCCAGCTCCATGGTGAGGGGGTTGGTTATGCTGCGAGGCAGAGCAGAGGCTGGAAAAGACCTCCCAGGTCATCGGGTCCAGCCCGTGCCCGATCCCCACCCAGAGCTCTGAGTGCCACCTCCAGGCGTTCCTTGGACACCTCCAGGGATGGGGACTCCAAATGTCCCTGGGCAGCCCCTTCCAACCCCTGACCACCCTTTCCATGGATAAACTCCTCCTCATGTCCAACCTGCCCCTCCCCTGGCACAGCCTGAGGCCGTTCCCTCTCATTCCATCCCTTGTTCACTGGGAGCAGTACTTGATTCCCCCTGGCTCCCCCCTCCTGGCTCCCCCCTCCATGTGTCCCTTGTTATTCCTCCCTGGCTTTTCCAGAAGGACATTGAGGGACTGCAGCGAGTCCAGGGAAGGGAATGGAGCTGGGGAAGGGTCTGGAGCACCGTGAGCAGATCAGGGATCAGAGCATCCCTCCCTCCCCACCGTCCCCTCTGCCACCCCCCCCCTCCAAAAGCAGCACCACTGGTACCTTTCATTGCATCTCCATTAATCCTGCAGATCCAGACCTGCCTCAGAAGCTCAAGCAGAGACCGATCCTAAAAATAAAACAAAACAAAGGAGGTGGGGAATAAAAAAGAAAAGAAAAACAAGAAAAGAAATAAAAAAGGCGAGAAGGTTGGAGTCAGTTTGTTATTTGTTATCCTCTTCCCGAGCATCCCCACCCCCAGGTGACATTCAAAGCGAGGAGGCTCCAAGCATCTGCTCACTTCCCTGGCTGTTTCCCTTCCTCCTGGGGAACTTTTCCTTGCATCCTCCTTCTCTGACCCCATTGATTCCTCCTCCAGTAGATCCCCAGGCAGACCCCGAGGAGAAGCCCCCCAGTGACCCCCACTCCCAGCTCTCCAGCCCAACCCACACGCTGGGGAGCCTTGAGGGATCCCTGGGGGAGAGGCACAAGCTCTGGCTGGAAAACCACGGTCTTTACTTTCATCTCCTCTCTCTGAACGTCATTAAGCGTGATGCAGATGAGTTTAATTAGTGCAGAAGGACAGAGAGAGGGCAAAGAGAGAGGAACAAAGGCAGTGTTCACTCGCCCAGCGCCAAGTAAAGGGTGTTTTGCTCTGAACATCCCCACCTTCACTGTGTAATTGGGGTTATTTAACAACTGCCCTTAAACCAAGCCCGAAATCCTCTGTGCCCTTGCAGGCACAGCAGCATCTCCCAGCACGTGCTGCCTGCTCAGACCTTTGGAGATGGGACTGAAGGGCAGAGTGAGGAGCTGCCAAAAAACACCCTACAAAGGGATCCTCCTGGCTGAGCCTGCTCTGGTCTAGGACAGCATCATTCCCTCTTCTCCCCATGCCCAGACTCCTGAGGCTTTTCCCCGTGGTGGAGAAGACCCTCCCTGGCAGCAGAGGGGGCCTGGCTGCTCTGCTTTGCTGCAGAGCAAATCTTGGGAGCCCCTGGAGCAGAGGGTCACTCCTGGCCCCATGTCCTTTTCCCCAGGAACCAGCACCTCAAGCCCACCCTCAGCCCAGTGGGGATGTGGGGTGGGATTCAAACATCCAGCTTGTTCCCTTCTATCACAGATAGCCAAGCACAAATGAAGTGTGATGGCCCTTGGGTTTCTTAAGGGGATGGACTCCCTTCTCCCAAAAAGGAGAGTCACACTTGTTCCTTATTCCCTGCTGCTTCACCTGGAGCAGAGAGTGAAAAAGGGGGATGAGCAGAACTCCCTGAGCCAGGAACAGGTCACCCCTCCCAGGACTGCCAGAGCTGGCCGAGCCCTGGCAGCCAGAGCAGCCACAGCAGTAGCTTAGCAACAGCCACCTCCAGCCTCCTGCCATCCATCCCTGCCCTCGGGATGATGCCCATCCTTTCTGGGCATCACACCACGCAGCGAGGAGGCTCCATGGAAGGGGAGAAGCCCCTGCACACAGGCTGTACCCCAGCCCCGTCCTGTGAGCAGCACACAGGGAATGCCACGTTATTGCTCCTAGAAATCCGTGCCTCTTGTGTCCATCAGGGGACAGAGGTGGCCCTTGGACCTCAGGCAGGTAAAACAAAGCATCCCTGCAAGCTCCTCATCCTGGGGCTCAGCCTGCAGGGGAGACCAGTTTCCATGGTTATTTTAGTTCCTGCATCTCCTCTGAAAGTGGGAATTAGAGCAGGGCTGCCAGAACACATCCCTGCAAGTGTCCAAGGCCAGGTTGGATGGGGCTTGAAGCAACCTGGCCTAGGGAAGTTGTCCCTGCCCATGGCAGGCTGCTGACCTTTAAGGTCCCTTCCAACCCAAGTCACTCTGGGATTCCATGATTCCATAAAGAAAACTAAAAGCATCAGTGAAACAGTTCTCACAACTGGACTGAGATGCCACAAAATCCCTCCCCATCCAAGTCTCAGCTGGCACAAAAACCAATCAGTGCAAGCAAGGCTGGTTATTTTAACTTCATCTCCCGAATAAATGTCAGTAGTCCACTAAATATAATTTATTGCATCAAGAATGTGGTTAATAAAGTGAAAAACCCTCCTTGGGCTGTCACCCTCTAACAGCAGGACCCAGTGTGGGCACATCCCAGCTCCACAGGGCAAAGGAACACAAAGCAGCAATAAAAAGCACATCAGGCCACACTTCCCCTGTTCCCAGAACCTGAGGAGAAGGCAGCAAAGCCCAGCCTGGATCCCACCTGCTGCTGCCTCCTCCCCACGAGCATCCCCACAGCAAAGGGATCAGCTCCAGCGTTTGTGCCTTGGCAGTTCCAGCAGCTCTGGGCCACTGCTCTCAGGAACAATGGATTTCTTTCCAGGTGAATATTCCTGCATTGCCACGGACTAATTCAGTAAATTAGCAAAGCAGAGCAGCTCCTGTTTCCAGAAACACGACTGGATTTGCATCCAGACATCCAGAAGTTCTTTTCCTGCCCTGTGCCTCAGTTCCTCCAACCCCAAAGTGCTGGGATGAGACACAATCAGCATCACTCAATGTCTGACAGATACAGAACCCGGTTGGTGCCAGGCAATTTCTCTGCTGTCATTATAAGACTATCCAAAGCCTGAGAACAATTGTCTAAAATAGCCTAAAAATTCTTTTTCAACATATCAGCACACAGAGAGTGACTCAAAGCACTTGGAGATGGCTGAGGGTTTCTCTGGGGTGCTGGGCAGGTCCTTCCTGGGAATAAGGAGAGCAAAGACCTGGAAATTCAGGGGTGATCCCAGAAGGGCAACCAGCAGCTGCCAAGAGAGTGACATCCACACCACCCAACAACTTCCAGCAACAATTCCCTCTGCTCCAGGGACAGGCACCACCACAGAGGCAGGAACAGGGGCAACCCAGTGGAAATAGCACACAGACACAAGCAGAAATCACAGCTCCTGCTCCTCAGCACCAGGTGGGAGGGAGCAGCTCCCCTTCCAGCTCCGTCTTGGCTGCCTGTGCTCCATCAAATCCAGAGCAGGAGAGATGACACAGCACAGGCTCCAGGCAGGCAGCTCAGAGGACACAATTCAGGGCAGGCAACCCTTTCTGCCCCAAGGACCAGCCGTGGTACAAGGCCAGGAGGGGGATCCCCAGGAATTTCACCCACAGCCAAAAGGAGGGTCGGGCACAGCCCAGCTCAGCCCTGCCTGCTCCTGACCCTCCTCCCAGTGCCACTCCAGTTACAGCAACACTTGGGTGCTTTCCTGGAGCTGTTCCAGGCACAGGATCCAATGCACAGTTTGGAGAAGGGACCAGCCCCTGGGGAGTGTCTTCTGCTCCTCAACACCTGTGCTGGAAGTCAGCAGGACAAGGAGCATCCCAAATAACACATGGCAAAAGTTTCAGGTGTGGGAGCAGCACCTCAACCTCCCCATCAATCACAGTAATTGAAGGGAGCTGCTTGTCCTCCTGGAAGCAGATAAATGTGGTGGTGTAACCACCCTCTGCACTGCCAGACAAACACCAGCCTGGGGTGAAGGGGCCCTTTGCAGTAAATAAATGATCCTTAAGGCAGCAGAGACAGGAAACACAATGTTCACAGAGGCACAGTTCCCAGGAAGCTCCAAGTCCACATTTACCCTCTGCTCAGCACCCAGAAGGGAACCAGAAATCCCTTCCACTCCTCCTGCAGGGATAAAGCTCATTTCTCAGCCACCAAATCCATTTGCAGAGCAGCCCAGCACCCCAAAAGACACAGATCTCTCCAAAGCCCCACCACTCCTTCATGGCTCTGAGTGGCACCAGGATCCCTGGAAAAGCCTGGCACCTTTGGAAGCCCCCAGCACAGGGTAAGCCCAAGCTCCCAGCCCACAAAAGCAGCTTCTCCTGGGGTCACCTGGCGAGAGGTGCTGTGTGACCCAGCCCAGCACCGTTTCTGGGGACACAATAAGGCACTGGCAGCCTTTCTATAAGCTCTGACTATTATCCAGCCCAGCCCACAATGCCATGTAATCCTGAGTCTGGGTTTGCAAATAAATCCTACCTTCAAGCAGAAAAGGCTTGAAACCCTCTGAAAACCAGGGACTCTGGTGCTTTTGCTTCTCCCTTGCTCAAACCCTGGCAGCCGAGGCTTTAAACAGAACATGCATGAAATTTCCAGCCTGGTATTTCTGACCTCTCTGCATCAAGTTTCCTTGCCATAGTAACAGTTACCCAGAAAAATAACAACAACAACAACAGCAACAAAAATCCACTAGTTCCCTGCTTTTCCCTGCAAATCACCCAGCTGGCAGAAAAAAGGCAAAGGCAAGGAGGAAAACCATTAGGACTGGAAAAGAATTAATTATACCAAGCAAAGAAAAAGCAGCAGCGCTCACAAGCAGCTTGTTTTGTTCTCCTGCCCGAGCATCCTCTGCAGACACCCCGAGGTCCAGTTTGGAGGCTGTGACCCATCTGACCTCCCCTCTCGCCTTCACCCCTTCCCTCCAGCCCAGTCCCTGGAGACCATTCCCACCCTCCTCATGCCAAAGGCAATTTCCTGCAGCCCTTTACAGGAGCAAGGCAGGCGGGTTGTGGAAGGAAATATTCCCCAGCAGCCCTGCAAGCACCAGGATTTCGGGAGCGATTGCAGCTACGGGACAGAGAGAGAAGATGTTCCCTTTTCTTTAGCACAAAGAGCCCACACCAGCCTTTTTTTTTTTCCTGTGCATGTGAAGAATCAGCAGAACAAGCTCAGATTTGCTCACATCTCAGTTTAGCTCAAGAGTTATAATTTTAATCAAAACCCACCTGCAAGACCGAATCCTTCCCCATCCAACTCCCACCAGCATCCTGCATCCCTCCCCTCGCCCCCAAAAAGCTGCCTCTGCACAAGCAGCTTCTCTTTTGCACGAGTCGAGCACAGAAGGGCTTTTTTCAAGCCCTGCAGCCTCTCTGGTTGTGTTTCCAAAGCTCCTGTTACTCGGTATTTCGGCTGCATCCCTGCAGAGGGAAGGGAAGGAGCTGGGGCCAGATCACAGCTGGGGGGAGGTCACGGCACAGCCCCAGCCCTGCCAGGGCCTGCTCGGGGAGAAAGGCTGGAAAGATGGGATTTGGGGGTTACTGGGGGGAGAAAGATTGAAAATACGGGATTTGGAGGTTACTGGGAGGAGAAAGATTGAACATACAGGATTTGGGGGCTACTGGGAGGAGAAAAATTGAAAATATGGGATTTGGGGGCTACTGGGAGGAGAAAGACTGAAAATATGGGATTTGGGGGTTACTGGGAGGAGAAAGACTGAAAATATGGGATTTGGGGGTTACTGGGAAGGAAGAAAAAATAACAAAAAAGTAAGGGTAAACCCACCCTTCTTCACAAAAAGTAAAGGAAACCCCATCCTTTTTAACCCATTTTTTTGGGGGGGGAGAAACACGAACTCCAAGCTTTGCTTCTGGTCGCTCATCAACCTCAGGGAGGAAGCTGCTCCCCTCCAAAGCATCCCCTCCCCAATAACCCACTGACCTCCAGCGAGAAATCCCCTCCCTCCTGCCGGCCTTGCTGGGGAAGGACAGATGTACTCACAGCTCCGGGGACACCGCGACCCGATCCAGGTGGGGCATGGCCAGGAACGCCCTGCGGGTTCAGCCCCAAAATCCCCGGTACCCTCCGAGCATCCTCCCCGCTCCCTTCGGGGATGCGAGAGGCGCCGGGAGCGGCCGGGGCTGGGGATGCTGCGTGGGAGAGGGGGGAAAAAAAATCCCCATCAAGGCAGCAGCAGTGCTCTCCCCCCTGTGGAAGATGTAGGACAGGCACGGAGGAGGGTGTTTCCCCAGCTGGTCTCCTCCTCGGAGCGGCAGCCGCGTGTGCGTGCGGACCGCCAGCATCAGCAGTCCATACTTAAGCCTTTTATGGCTTTTATGGCACAGGATGTTCTGGAAGGGCGGCTCTCCCCCCGCCCGCCCTCCAACCAAACTCCCGGGGAAGGGAGAAGGGAGGGCAGAGCGAGGGGAGCAGGAGCTGGGAAGCTGGAGCTGCCCCTGAGAGGGGGCACAGCCCTTGGAGGGCATCCCTGGCTCAGGAAGGGATGGGGGGTCTTCCCAGGCTGGCTGGAGGGAGAGCCCATCCCGTGGATGTGCCACCCCATGGGCATCCAAGGGGGGAACCAACCCCAAATCTCTGCTCCCTGCATCCCACGGGGGGCTCAGAGGGTGCAGGAGCACGGGTGGGATGTGGGACCCTTGGGCCCGTTTCCCAGCCTGCCAGTCATCCCAGGCTTTCACTTCCCTGACCTGCTTCTCGAAAAACATGTCAAAAGCATCCTCTTCTCCTACGAGTGGTGCAGAATAAATTTGCAGAAAAGTCATTTCTAAGCAAAAGCCAAAAAAGATCCTTTCAAAGCACCTTCCATCAAACTTCCCAGCTCCTCCACACGGAGGAACATTTGTAGTTCAGCCCAGCAGATGTTCCTAATCCTTTGGGAACCCCCTGAAGGGGTTCTGGAGCTCTGAAAGTCCTTGGCAGCCCCAGGGAATTCTGCCTGTGCATCTTTCCCCACCATCACAGAGCTCTGAGCACACCTGGTACCCACAGAGCAGCAGCATCCCTCAAACCTGCACCTTCCAGGGATGGAGAACTCTTGTTTCCATAGCAGAGGGACTCAATTCCCCAGTGGCCACTTCCCTGGACCAGTGACAGTGCCAGAGGTGGCTGCAGGGGGATTTGAGCTGAGCCCCACAGTGACCCAGACAAGGTTTATTCCTGCCAACAGCTCCTGCTGGTTGGGACAGGCAACTATTTCAAAGCATCCCTAGCCATAAAATAAGAAAAATGAGGAAATCAACAAGAAGTTGAATCAAATGACTCTCCATAAAGCAAATTCCCATCTCCTGGCAGCTATTTTAATCTCCTGTTAGCTTTCCAGTGGGAGGATTCAATTTGGATTTAAATAAAACCCTCAAGCCCGGGGCCAATTGAACATGAAGATCTTCATTACAAAGACATTCACTCCTGAAGAAATTTTAGAAGATCCCATCAAACTGGATTTAACAGGGGGCCTATTGGCAATCTGGCATTAATGGACACTTAGTATTTGTTAGTTATTATTATTATTTAGCAGACTGGTTACAGATGGGTCCAGGAGCTCTGAACAAAGGCTTCCTGCAAGCTGGGAGCTCCTGCTTGCAATCCCCAAGTTTAATAAAAAAAAAAAACATTAGAAAAGGCTTTCTTAACCCCCTGAAGAGCTGAGTGTAGAAAGCCCCGTTTCCTGGGAGCAGGGAGGCCTGGGGAAGGGAAGGGGGGGCTGCAAGGTGCAGCCTGGTGGGGTTTTCAGGAGGAATTTCTTCATGGGAAGGGTGGTCAGGTGTCCAAGAATGGCTGGATGTGGCACTCGGTGCCCTGGTCTGGTTGACAAGGTGGGGATCAGTCACAGGTTGGACTCGACGATCCTGGAGGTGTTTTCCAGCCTAAATATTGTGGGATGAGCTGATGTTCAAGCCCCAGGGCTGGCAGCATCTCTCCATCCCCTTGTTACACCACGGGGCTCCTGTGCTGGGCACCAGCTCAAAGCTGCCTGGCACTGGGTGACCTTTGTGGCTGGTGGTGGCCCAGGGGCTGGGACAGATTGCAGCTGGTCCTTGTAATCACATTCCACAGCAGAGTCCACTTTGAAACCTGGTCCTCAACTGTGCTTTACAGAACCCCACTGAAACACAACAGCAGGTCAGTGTTTGAAGGCATTTTGGAGCTCCTGCTCTGTGGGCTGGGCTCCAAACTGGGCCTTGGCCCCACGTGGGGTTTTGGTTGGTTGGTTGAGATTTATTTTTTGGTGCTTTTTTTGGGGTTGGTTTTGGGGTTTTGCACCATCTTTCCCATGTCCTTTTCACTTTCCTTCCTGCTTTTTGTCTGCCTGTTTGGTTGGGCTCCCCATCCTGTGTGCACAGCACCTGGGGAGTGGGGCTTTCAGGTCATCCAGGGACCTCTTGATGGTAGGACAAACATGATGGATTGTGATAAAACAGGGAGCAGAGATGGTGGGACAGACCAGGGCTCAGGCAGAGCTCTGCCTTCATCATCCTCATCCTCACAGCACTACAGTATCTGATACTAATAACTTATTAAAACAAATCCTCTTTCATCTTTATAACATTTTATTTACCCATTTCAAAACAAAACAACAAAGTAACTCCAAAAAAACCCCTGATGACCTTTCCCTGGCCACTCTAATTTCATGGATGGATGGATGGATGGATGGATGGATGGAGCCTCATCTTCAGGGATGAACAGTCTGCACCAGCCAACACCTGAGAGAGACAAGAGAAATGAGAAAGCAGGGGAAGAGGGTGAGTTTAAATGTGACAAAAGCAGCTTGGCCAGAAACCCCAGGTGTTCCAACCTGCCTGCTGGATGAGTCAGACCCAACAGGCTGGAAAATAACTGTCTGTCTGGGAATGATGGAGCTCACACTCCAGATCTGTGCCTCAAAAAGCAGGAGAATTTTTTTTCCTGGCTGCTTAGAAATGATAAAGGAGGTGTCGCTGTTAAAGGGGAAAAAATTAATAGTCCTGAAAACCTATAGCACTTTCCTGCAATTCAACATCTGTTTCCATGGGAACAGCAGGAGGGTTGCAGGAATTCCTGCAAATTACACCAATAAGCCCAGCAGTAATGGTTTATTTACCTCCTTCTCACCTCACCTCAGGTTGAGCCAACTCCATCCAAGGAGCACTAACCCACTTCTGCCAGGGAAAGGTGTGTTGAGCTGCACTGAGGCCAGGAAAACAAGGGAAAGCAGCAAAAATCACCCCCAGAAGCCCAGTAAGAGGCTTTTCTTTTGGAAGAGATGAGGATGTTGCAGATAAAGAGGAAAAACATGACCTGCCCAGGCATCTCCCCCTGTGCCAGCAGGCAGAGATGGTGCTTTGGCACCAGCAGTGGAGAGCAATGCAGGGGACTGGAGACACCATCCCTCCTCCCCTGTCATTTCTTCCAGAGATTTGGCAAGCTGACAGTTAATTAACTAGTTAATTAATTAATTCTCCCTCCTGCAGGGCCCTGAGCTGGTTACAGTGCAGATAGTCACCTTAATGTGAGCAGACAGCAGCCAAGAGCTTCGGGATCTCTCAATCAGCATCTCGAACCCAGGGGGAGAAGTCCACCAGCTGTGTGTGCCCATCTGACAAACACAGAGAGACATCATTTCAGACAGGCAGGCACCTGGAAAGGACAGGTTTTGGGGGGAAAAAACCCACACCAAACCCCCACCCTCCTGCACAGGACCATTCCAAAGCAGCTCCACTCAGCAGCAGCGTGGCTGCCTCGCTGGGGCATCTGGCTTTGTGTGCTTTGTATAAAAATAAAGCACAAATCCGTGTTTCTCCACAATTGGGGCAAAGCTGTTTGCTGCCAGGAAAAGGGCTGGTAGACAGAGCAGGGCTGGGAGAAGCTGAGGGTGCCCAGAACACTGAGCAAAGCAGTTTGCTGGGATCACAACCTGCAGCTCCTCTGTGCCCACCTGGACAGCCCAACGAGGCAACACATCCCAGAGCAGGGGCCAAAGTGCCCCTGGGAAAGAGCTGAAGGAGTGGCTGAGCCAGGGAGGGGACCCTCAACAGCAGCATTTTGTCCCCCAGGCTTCATTTAATGTCCCCAATAATCATTCATGGGCCAGGCAGTGATAAGAGACAGGCTGGGTAAAGACTGGGCTTGAAAGGGATGCGAGTTTAAAAAAACGAATCAGTGTAGAATTCTGATTTCCTATTAAAAATAATATTCTAATAGAGTTTGGTGAATGAACTGCTAATCCACCTCAACATTTTTCACTGAAATTGGCGAGCAAGTTGTTTTCCTTTTCCCTGGTGCTTAAATTTTGTATTTAAAAAAGAGAAAGAAAACAAAACACTTGGAGGAGGTGGGTGGTAACGGGATGTCAGTCCATCAGTAATTCCATCCACACTTCCAAGGTGGGAACGCAGCAAAGCTGGGAGAAGGGGCTGAGGGCAAAGAGGGAGAAGTGAGAGAGTTCAGGGAAAAAAAAGAAGAGAACCAGCACAGAGCAGCAACCAGCCCAAGGATTTCCTCTGCTGCCACCCCAGAGTGGTGCCAAATCCAGTCCTCCTGGAGCTCCAGAGATGCCACATGTCCCCCTGACATGTGTGCCACCCCCAGGAGTCCTGGAAGCCCACCCTGCTGGAGTTTGATGGGAAGAATGGAAATACATGTGGGGTTTCTACCTGCTGAATAAAGAGAAAATTCCAGAGCAAACCACACGACTTCAATCTCTCCTTCAGGGTAAGATCTTCCAGCTCAGTTTGGGGCCTCATCATGTTGATGCCACAGGCAGATTTCATCCTGAACGTCAAGAACTGGGACTGGCTCAGGCCCTTTTCCTGATGGATCCAGGAGGGGAAACTTGAATTCTCCCCACTGACCTTACAAAGCCAACATCTGTTATATTTTAGCCTCAAGATTGAGTTAAAGAGGAATTAGAGCAGAATAGAAAAATAAACCCAAAAGCCACAAAGCTTCTGGTTAGAACAATCTTTTGAGATTGCCCCAAGTCCCAGGTGTTTTGCAGCTGGCACAGAGGGATCATGGAATCATGGAATGGGTTGGAAGGGACCTTAAAGCTCATCCCATTCACCCTCCAGCTCAGGGACACCTCCCACTAGCCCAGGTTGCTCCAAGCCCTGTCCAACCTGCCCTTGGACACTTCCAGGGCTGGGGCAGCCACAGCTTTTCTGGGAATTCCATCCCAGTCCCTCACCACCGTCACAGGGAAGAATTTCTCCCAAACAATCTAAATCTCCTCTCTTTTGGTTTAAACCCACTCCCTACGTGCTCCTGGCTAACCCAGTGCTGTTCAGCTCTCACACTGGACACCTCCTGCTCCCAGGGGGAGGTGTCTGGGATGCAGCAGGTGAGGAATGAACAGCACTGACATCTGGGGCACGTTTGGGATGTGCTGCTGGAGGACTGAGAGCAAAGGAGCACCAGCAGAACACTCGCCTGGTTGGCCTCGAGCTGACCCAGGACTGCAGGTCAGGGCCCCTTTTGATTCATGAGTTCCCTTGCAAGGAAAAAAACCACTTTCATGATTTTCTGAGAGCAGCAGGAGACAAGTCTCCCAGGGTTCCCTCTTCTGTCCGTGCAAAACTCAGAAGAATGGGAGTGTATTTTCACAAAGCTGCTTTTACAAAGGAGCTCAGAGCTGAAAGACCCTCTGAGGAGTCTGTGGACACTGTTCTGCTTTCAGCAGCCCAGCAGTAAATTCTAACAAGGCCACCCACGTTCTCAACCCACCTGAAGTTCCTCCCTTACAGCAGTGACCCTTCACCCCCCCCTAATTGTGAATATCTCACTTTAATGCACTCTTGGAACAGGTTATTGAACTGGTGTCCTGTCAGCCACACAAAGGCTCCTCAGACTTGTCCAGGTGTGAAGACCATAAACCACAGAGAGAGCAGCAAGATGGACTGAGGGAACACCAGTGGCCGTCTCTGTGCTATTAAAGTTGACATCACTTCCAACAGCATAACCAAAATCCTTCCCCAGAGAAGCAGCACAAAAGGACTGTGGGTTTAACTCCCTCCTCTTCCCAAAGAAAGCTCCTGGGAGTGGCAGGCAGGCCACAGAAGGATGCCATAATTAACTGATTGGGGGTAATTGCTGCATTTGTCATGAGCTAATACAAAGAACATCAGTTTATATCAACTTGTAATTTCCTTCATTTAGCTGTAGAGACATAAAATATTCATGCTTTAGTAGATTACTTACTTCAGTTTAGCCAGAGGCACAGGCTGCTGTCACTTTGAAGTCTTTTGTTTCAAAACTTACTCCAGCACTTCTGTCTGAATGAGAAAAAAGGGGGGAAAAGGCCTTAAAATACGAGGGAATGAACCTGAAATATCTATACCAGGCTGCACAATGTGATACTTTAAAAAGCCACAGTTCAGGCCACCTTTACAAGGGACATTCCTTACTTATTGTCCCGTGCATTGCCCGGAGCACTCTGTGGATCCAGATGTGGGGTGTGAGGGAGCAGAAATGATTCTCCAGGCACCGAAACGAGCTGATTCCAGCAACACAGAGGGCTTGGAGACAAAGGCAGCAGCAAAGCATCCAAACACATTTGAGCCTCTGAACCACTGGAGCCTCTAAACCCGAGTAAAGAAGTGGTTAAGAGCCCATTCATCTGCTGGGGATCACATAAAACACTCACTGATCCAGCCCCACACAGGAGAAGCAGTAAATAATCTTTGCCTTTAAATCATTTTCAATCACCCCACAAAGAAGCTGTGTTTGAACCAGCTCTGCTTTTGTTATGACAGCTGCTGTACTGTCAGATTAGGCCACTGCACAGCTGTTGGCTCAGTGTTTTTTCCAAACATGTCTAAACCGCTCAGGATTTGGGAAGGGTTTTTTTTTTTGTCAAACAGCAACAGAAATCACCCCACCAAGCTAATTGCTTAAACAAAGCTGGATATTCATTACAGTCTGCAGAATAAATGGGAATTGGGCTTCATCTTTGAAGAGAACTTCAAAGGCCGTGACAATAAAGAAAAGGTGGGGGCAAACCAGCTTTTAGTACGAAGGAACTCCCCAAAAGGCTTTTGGAGATTAAAACACAGAATGTTCTACTTGAGTAAAAAGAGTAAAAATCCCTTTCAGCTCAGACTTTTTTCAGAATATTGTAAGACCTCTGCAACGGTCCACCTCCTTCATTGCCTTTATTCCCCCTCCTTTATCTGCTCATCCAGAGTGCTCCTGCAGCAGGATTTTATTCCCTTTCCACACAACTCCCTGCTAGAGCCTCATTTAGTTGATGTTTTCAGTGCTGAAGGTGTTGCATTCAGCCATGTCAGCCTAAAAGAAGCAAATATATATAGATTTAAGTAGAGCCCAGTAATGCTCCCTAACTCCAAGGTAGATTACTGAGGTTTATTTGACACATCCAAGCCAGGGAAAGGCATGTCAAGAACCCAAAGCCAAGCCCAGCTTTGTCAGGGCTGGGTGAACACAATAGGTTATTTCCAGCAATGCTCCTGCAGCACATTTCCATATATATTACCCAGCCCAAATGAATCATTTCTGGCACAGGAATATTGTGCATGACTGGATGCAACAGCTGCTCCTTCATGCCTTGGTCTCTGGTGACCTGATTTTCATTATAACATTTGCCACCTCCATTAGGGGCAGGGGGGAAATAAAGCACTGCTGAGCTCCCACACTGGGTGTGTTTGGAGGAGCAGAGCTGCCCAAATCCACAGCCCATTTGCTTCCCCTGAGCAGATCTGCTCTTTAATGCCTTTTTTTCTGGATTCCTTTCTGGAACAATACTCCTTCCTTACTCCATGCTGGAGAGTAAAGCCATTGGGACAGGATAAAATGGAATTACCTGGGTAATATTCTTTGTTCTGTGTGGCTTGGGAGGTTCTGCCTCACAGGGCACCAAGTCACAGGCACAGACATGCCTGAAATCACCTTAGAAAGTGGGTTTATACAAACAGAGCCCCTTTGCCATCAGCACTCCCTTCATTAGGGCCATTGTCCCATGGGATTTCTCAATGCCTCCCAGAGAAAGGCCCAAGGAAGCCTCAGGAGCAGCCCAGGAGGGGCTGGAAGGTGATCCCACATCCCAGAGGTGAATTCTGCACCAGGGACCTCTGTCTGTGAGCCCACAAAGTCTGGGAGGAAGGAAGATGGGCACTGCCCCCCACAGATCACGGTGGGAACAGGCCACGTGGATCCAGGAGATCCCATAATAATCCATATTTATCTTTAATAGTACTTTTTAGCTTTCCATATTTACCTTTAATATTACTTTTTTCCACCCATAGAATCACCAAGGTTGGAAAAGACCTCCAAGATGATCAAATCCAACCTTCATATTAATTTCACTCTGGGGAGACTAAAGGAAACTAATACACAATACAAAGCCAGTTCTGTCCCACTGTGTCATCCTTCCACAAAGTACAATCATGGAATATTCTGAGTGGGAAGAGACCCACAAGGACCATCAAGTCCAACTCCTCACCCTGCACAGGACAACCCCAAAACCCCACCAATGTGCCTGCTGTGAATATCTAAATATTTAGACCTTACCAAGCTTAATCACTACCTCAAAATGCCACTGCAGCTCCCAGTGCTAAATATATATATTTATTTATTTATTGAAGCTTCAGAGTGAGGTTTAAACATTTCCTGCTGTCACCTTCCAAACAGCTTTAATATTACACATTTCACATCACTGTGGATATTTCCAGATAGGAGGTCATTTTTTTACCCACCCAGTTTTTCTTTAATTAGAATTGTTATCACTGAAGGCAGCACAGGGCAATAAAGACTCAATTTTCTATTTCTTTCAGTCTGCTGCTATTTTTCATCATAATCTTTGTGGCAACAGAAGCTCAAAGCATCATTCCTTTGTGCTATTATAAAGCAATGAAGTTCAAAGGCAAAGCCAGTCAAGACAAAAGCCAGTTAATGGGAAAAGATCAAGACTTCGGGATCTCAGGTGTGGACAACCCATCACCTGCTGAACAGGTTAAAGCAGCTCCAGTTAATGACCACTCAGAGGCTCCATCTGTCCTGCAGACCAGACTGTGCCTTTATTGTTCCTTCCAAATGTAGAAGAGGTTAAAATAACAACGTGCAAGGCTGAGGTAAAAGCAGAGAGACACTTCTGAGGTTGTAAAGGCTGGGGAAAGTCCTGTTTGGAGCACTGTGTGGCTGTGCTGCTCCAGCTCGGGGGTCCCAGCACGTGTGGATGTTGGAGCCAGTCCAGAGGAGGAACCAGGATGGTCCGAGGGATGGAGCAGCTCTGCTGGGAGAGCTGGGATTGTCCAGCCTGGGGAAGAGAAGTGTTGGGGTGTCCTCATTGTGGCTTTGCAGTGTCTGAAGGAGCTACAGGAAAGAAGGAGAGAAACTATTTCCAAAGGTCTGGAGTGACGGGACAAGGGGGAATGGCTTCAAACTGACAGAGAGGAGGTTTAGGATGGACACTGGGAAAAAATCCTTCCCTGTGAGGGTGGAGAGGAGCCGGCACAGATTGCCCAGAGAAGCTGCAGTGCAGGAGAAGGGGTTTGGATGGAGTCATTTCCCAATGAGTTCAACAGTGTGGATCCCACTGGGAACTCCTCCATCCCCTGGGGACACTGAGCACACCCAGCCGGGACCTCGGGGAATGCCAGGGGTGTTTGTTCCCAGGGGATGAGTGGGATCCCAGGGAACATCCACTGGGATCCTCTCAGTGATGGAAGCAACATTTCAGGGCCGAGTTTGCCTGCAGGAGCTCGTGCTGTGCAGACTCAGAGGGAGGTTTGGTAACAGGCTTTGAGAGGGAGAACAAACCTGAGCCACCAGGAGCCCCAGCAGGGCTTTCACCAGCCCTGGGCCACCTTGGGTCTCCTGGGCTGCTGAGGGGGGTAAGAGGGGCTGGGTTTTTTTGCAGTAGCTGATTTAGAACAGAATTACAGGATGGTTTGGGTTGGAAGGGACCTTGAAGATCATCTCATCCCACCCCTGCCATGTGCAGGGACACCTCCCATAGCCCAGGTCACTCCAACCTGGCCTTGGCCACTTCCACGAACGGGGTATCCATGGTTTATCCAGCAAACCCAACGCCCCACAACAGCTTTTCCCAAACACACAACTAAACCTTGCAGTCTGAACCCATTCCTGGGGCGATGCGACACCCCTGGCAGGGGCTCAGGGGTAAAAATCACCAGCGCCCACGGCCCACCAGCACACCCAGTATGTCCCAGTATATCCCAGTGCCCCCAGTATGTCCCACCCCCGGAGGGGACACCCCAAAACCGGTGGTGAAGGGAAAAAAACGCGGCCCCAGAGGGCGCAGTGACCCCGACGTGATTCGAACACGCAGCCTTCTGATCTGGAGTCAGACGCGCTACCGTTGCGCCACGAGGTCCCGCCAGCGCCACCTCCGCCCTTCCTGTAAGAGCCTCACGGCCCTCCCGCAAACCACCCCCGCACCCACCCGCCCGGTGTTCCCCCGGGCCGGGCCCCGCCGTGTCCCGGGCACTGCGGTACCCCGGGACTCCCCTCACGCCGGGAATGCCGGAGCGCTCCGCTCCGCCCTCTCCGCCCGCCCGTTTCCAACTGCCCGCCCGCCCCGCTGGCCACGCCCCCCCCGGCGCTTGGGCTGTACCACCGCCCGCGGAGGGGTGGCACGGCGCAACGCGCGGGGGGGACTAACTGCGCGCTGGGGTAGCCCACAGGGGTGATCCCCCCCAGTGTTGCCCAGCGGTGTGGTTTGTCCCGGCTCGCCGGCGGGTTTAAAGGGCCCGCGCAGGGAGCGGGACCGGGACGGGCGAGGGGTCGGGCCTGGCTGGGCCTGGTGTGTTATAATCTGTATTTATTGCCTTTTACAACGCGCTGCTGTCAAAGAAGGGCCTGCAAGAGGGGCTTTGGGTGGCGGGATAAGGGGGAATGGCTTCAGACTGCCAGAGAGGAGGGTTAGGTTGGGTATTGGGAACTCCAGGGTGGGCAGGCCCTGGCAT